>CM021109.1:240427628-240623255 GCA_007115665.2 Sequoiadendron giganteum
GTTTACAAATTTTGCTTCCTTCTGCTTACAAGTCCCGCACCTTAGCGGGTATATGTAAATGTTAACACAAGGCCTTTCGGCCCCACTATATTGTAAATTTTTGACCTTAATGAATATAATCCACTATGCTTCCTTTGTTAACACTTGGTTCATTTATAACCTTCTTTCAATTGCTTACACCATTATTGCATTATTTCAATCTTTGTGCCGAGAAGACCCAAAACTTAAAGCGACAAAGAGTAATTATATATATACAAATGTACAAAATTAACACATATGCAGATTTAATAGAACCTTTTAAGATGTATTCCATTAACTGGAATACTTAGAGCATTGCCTTCCATATCTTCTAACTCAAAGGAGTTAAATTGTTTGCACTGGTAGATCTTGAATGGCCCTTCCCAGACGCTATTGAATTTGCTATGTTGTCTAGGTTTTGTTCCGCGTTCATTGAATTTGAGAACCAAATCTCTTCGTTGCAGTCCCTGGTCTGAAGCCCTTTTTTTAAACCATTTCTTCACTACCTGTTGGTGACTATTCATTGCTTCCAGGGCGTGTTCTCTTTTCTCCTGCACCTCAAGCAACTCAGAAAACCTTACTTCCATCACTCCATTTTGTTCAACTTCTAGAGACTTGAGCAATTGTAGAGCGGGAATCTCTGTGGCAATAGGTAGCAATGCCTCCTTTCCGTACACCATCTCATAAGGAGATGTTTTTAATACCTACTTGGGCATAATTCAATCTACCCAGAGTGCTGTCTAGAGGTTCCTATGCCATTCCTTTTGATGTTCCGAGCCTATTCGTTTGATCAACCAGATGAGGTTCTTATTAGTGGACTCCGCGAGACCATTTCCCTGGGGATAATAGTTAGAGGAGGTCTTCAAGAACACCCCGTATTTTAGAGCGAACTGACTCATTTTCAAACCGAGAAAAGCTTTGGCATTGTCAGAGATAATTGTCTTAGGTGGGCCGAATCTGACTACCAGTTCTTCTAGGAAATTAACAATCTCTAATTCAATTGCACTTTTCAATGGCACTACTTCTGCCCACCTGGTAAAATAGTTGGTTGTTGTTAATATCCATTTATGTCCTGTTGAGGAAAGAGGGTTGATCATCCTCATGAAGTCTAAACCCCATTGAGCAAAAGGTTCCTCTATCACTATGGGCCTTAAAGGCATAGCAGCATTCTGTCTCCTTCCAACATAGAA
This sequence comes from Sequoiadendron giganteum, assembly GCA_007115665.2. Taxonomy (NCBI): domain Eukaryota; kingdom Viridiplantae; phylum Streptophyta; class Pinopsida; order Cupressales; family Cupressaceae; genus Sequoiadendron; species Sequoiadendron giganteum. Next base: position 240,428,837 of record CM021109.1, read on the forward strand.
TTGACATTCTTTGCAAGACCTAATTAAAGAAAATGCATCATTAAAAAGTGTTGGCCAATAATAACCGGCACATATGATTTTAATTACTGTGGTTCTTGTGGAAAAATGTCCTCTGGTAGGGTTGTTATGATATCGATCTAATATCCTCTAGGCCTGCTCCTCGTTGACACATCTCAGCAGGATGCCATTGAAATTTCTTTTAAACAAGACACCCTCCAAAAGGACAAAATTGTCATTCTGTAGGCGATAGAAATGCCTTTTAAAAGATGGGAGGTCCGTCGGATACTTTCCTATCTGCATAAAATTTATCCTGTCATCAAGCCAGTTACTCTGGGGATTCTCTTCATTTATTAACACAGGTTTCGGAGTGTCACATTCTACCGCTATTTCACTATTTTTGGTGATATACTCACACAGTCCTTTCCCCTTGACAGTCTTGACAGGTCTGACCTCAATGTCATATTCTAGGATCTTGGTAACCCAATTAGCTCTCTTTTCCATGATTTCCCCTTCCATGATATATTCTTGCAGACTTGGATGTGGAACACATACAATCACCTTATTATATGATATAAGATACCAGAACTTCTTAAGCCCTTTAACAATGGCGAAGGCTTGTTTCTCTACAAAGTTATACTTTACTTCGTATTCTTTTAAAGTTCGGGAATAAAAGGCAACAGGGGACTCCCTTGCATCTTTATCATCTTTCTGCATAATCACTGTAGCAATACTATTACCACCACCAAAAACATACATGATAAAATCCTTTGACAAGTTTGAATTAACCAGCACAGGAGCAGAAGAAATAACCTCTTTTACAAGTTCAAAATCTCTTCTAACTTCCATCGTCCATTTGAAAAATTGGTCCTTCTTAAGCATTAAAGTAATTGGATGAACAATGCCTGTAAAGTCCGCAATAAAACGGCTAATAAAATTAACCTTTCCCAGAAAAGACTGCACATCTTTTTTGTTGACAGGCAACGGAAGCTCCCGGATCTCATCAACTCTTTCTGGATCAATAGCGATGCCCTCCTTAGAGATGACATATCCCAATAGTTTCCCTTGGGGAACTCCAAACACACACTTCTTCGGATTCAGGGAGATTCTGAATTCCTGGCATTTCTAAAAAACAAGCTCCAGATGATCAAAATGATTATCAGCAGATTTTGAGAATACGGTTAGGTCGTCTAGATAAATGAGTATAATCTTGTGGATCAAATCTTTAAAAGCAATGTCCATAGCTCGCTAGAATGTGGCTCCGACGTTTGAGAGCCCAAAAGGCATTCTGGCATAAGCATACGTTCCCCACTTCATGGTGAACGCCATTTTGTATTGGTCTTCTTCCTTTACCCGTATCTGGTTATAGCCCAAAAAACCATCTAGCATTGAAAACATTTCGGAACTAGCTACAGTCTGAAGAATTACCTCCATTGAACGTAGGGGGTAGTGATCCTTTAAGGATGCCCTATTTCGGTCCCGGAAGTCTACACATAAGCATATATCCCCATTTTTCTTCCGGACTAGCACCAGGTTAGACACTTAAGTGTTGTGTTTGATCGGAAACACTATCCAGGATGTGATCAACTTGTTCAGCTCCTGTGAGATTAGGGATTCTATTTTCGGGTTCATAGGTCTTTGCTTTTGACAGACTGGCTTTTCCCCCTCCATCAACTCAATAGTATGCTCAATGATCCCAAGATCATATCCTTTTAAATCATCATATGACCAGGCAACTACACTTGGATATTCTTCACAGAAATGTCTTAGTCTATCCTTATTCTTTTGTGACACTTCCTTTCCAACTTTGAGCTTCTTATCCTCTCTGACATGCAAATCAGTATAATCACCTTTGTCAACCATGAGCTTCTTTTTATCTCTTGTTGCATCATCGAAATCAAAAATACTTTCCAGAGTGACTAGACCCCTCAGAAGCTTGTTAGATTTCAGCTGAATGATTTGATCTCCGTAAGCCTCGGCGATCTTCGACTGTAGCTGATTGGCGAACTCTCTGGATGACCGGAGGAATGATGCAATATGAGCATCGCTATCAAATACTTGCCAATCTTGATTGTTATCCGGGACAGCGGGTCCTATAATTACCTTCACAGCATGTTTATTTTTTAACAGGTCCGACGTCGGCTCGAACTGAGCTCCAATAGCTGCCATCTTGTCGGCTTTGGCGTTTGTTTCTCTTGGAATTGCCTGAATGTTGAATGCCTCAAAGCTATCGATCAAATCCCAGACCCTATGCTGGTAAGATCGCATGTGGATATTCTTTGCGGCCGAAGTTTTGCAGACCTGATGAACTACCAGCTCAGAATCTTCGAAGACACTTATTTACTTTGCACCCATTTGCTTCACAAGGCTTAAACCATGGACGAGACCTTCATATTCAGCTTCATTGTTGGAACATGCAAACTAGAAGCGGTAAGACCTCAACGTCTTTTCGTCAGTTGGGGATATCAAACAAATCCCCACTTCGGCTCCAACTTTACATCGACCTCCATCAAAATATAATGTCCATATCTTGGGAGACTCTTCACCCTCAGGTTCCTTAGTAACCTTGGGCATGATTTGCCCCTCTTCATGTATTACATAGGTTCCGAGGCTAGTTGCATGATAGTTTCCGAAAGGGTCTGTATTAATAAATTCTTCCAACAGCTTCTCTTCATCATTTGTCCGGGAACTAGTAGCCTCCTCTCCATCAAGGAACTCCACATTTTACCTTTCTTCTTGAGAAATTGAAGTGTGTGCTGCTTCAAAATTTAATAGAGCTTCATCAACAACATGTGCAGAATGCAGGGTTTCCGACAATAGCTTCATCTTAGCACCGTGCTTCATCCTTAGAATCAAGTGGGACCAGTCTAAAGCCAGATATCCTCCTACATTTGCAGTGAACTCTGGGGACAAACAAATCCTAAATAAAGGAGGGATATCAATAAGTACAATATCCTGATTTACAGTGATACTAGGGAAGACAAACAGAGTCATAGGTAGTCCCTTGATTATCCCAACAGTATCAGCCTTGTTTCCATCAAGCTACATGACTCCTTTACTTAGCGGCTCATACTTTAGTCCCAAAGCATCAACGACTTGCTTTGGCATGATAGTAGTGCTAGCACCAGAGTCAATCATACAGTTGTGTAGTAATTTCTCACCAATAATCAGTGTTAGAAAGGAAGGCCTAGGCTTAGGCTTACCTTCCTTTTCGGATCCTAGTTTTTCTTCATGTGGAATTGTCAGCACTTTGTCTAGGTTGAGTTTGAATACCTTCTCCTCAGGAGATTGAGAAGAAATCTTCACATCTTCTTTACCCAATAACGCCTTTTGTAGTAGCACCTTCTGCTCTAGAATAGCCAAGACATCCCACAGAGAAGCATTGGAAAATGACTTTTTTAGTTGTTCCACTACATTGAATTACGCTCGGGACTGGTGAATTGTAGTGGTTTGCTCCTTTAGTTTGACAGTCAATACAGGCCTGACGACTGGTGTGTGATTGTTTAACCACAGCAAGGATGACTGCATGAGTCATCGCCTTCGAAAAAAGTGGCTTTGGAGAGCTAGGAATAGCCACTTCAGACTATGGTGGGATGGGCAATGGGCCCGCTATAGGACTAGGTGCTGGTGGTACTGACACTTGCTTAGGTGAGTTTGCGAACTCTCCGGTGAACCTTCACTTTGAACGCGTGTTGTAATCTGATTGCACTCGAGGTACTTTATCCATAGGGATGTCATTTGGAAATGCTGACTCTTCTCCCTCCATCCAAGAAAAGAGAGCCTGATCAGAAACAATTTTTTATTCTTGTTGGATGGACATCCCTTGCATTTGAGTTGTAAGGATAGCATTGTTCATTTGTTGAGAGGCATATGGTGTGTTACTAGAAATAGATGTGGTGCCTTGGCTACGTTGATCTGCAATTTGTTGTTGCAAATTTTCTCGTGGGCAGTTCCATGGCATATGTGCATCATTGCAAGGAAAGCACCATGAATTAGCATCCTTTTCCAAGTTGTTTTGTCCTGCTATCAGCTCCTTATTTAAACTAGGATGAATAGTCTGCATAGGCAAGGTTACCAAAACCATCTGGTTATTTGATTGAGCTGAGGTATTCCCACGTGACTTATCCTACCACTGATTTGATTGGTACGGAGCCTTTCCACCTTGGTAATTTTGATATGCCATCTTTTGATAGCTGTATTGTTGTCACTTCAAAGTAGTCAGTTCATTAGTCATTGCCCACATCTGTTCTCTCATTTTATTCATCTCAGCAGCCATGGGGTTCAGCACAGGAGCTACTACAGGAGCCGCCGTCAGGACCGTGCTTGGAGCATTCCTGAGATAGACGTACATGGATTGGGGTAGAGCCACAGATGCACTGGTGGAAGGGACTTTAGCTTCTAAAGCATTACACTCGGGGAATAATGGCATGATCGGCCTTGGCACCAATTTCCCCGCAGCGATCAGATTATTTTCTATAGTGATAGCTAGAGCATAAGCATCAGGAAGAGTATCTCCGCCCAGAGCTTATAACATCATAGAGATATCAACATTTATCGACTTCAAGTAGAACATAAAAGCCAGATCAGGAGGTGGTTGGCTACCAATAGGCACTCTCTACCAAGTTGAGTGGAATCTTGCATTAAAATCAAGCAAAGCTTCATGAGGAGCTTGCTTTATATTGGCCAATTGATGGTACAGTGATGATCTATCGCCAACATTGGAGAAACGTTCATAAAAAGGGGTTCTGAGTTGATCCCAAGTAGCTATAGTGCCTACTTCGATGGTCCGGTACTAGTTCAGCCCTTTCCTTGGAATGAGGCGGCCAATAGTCTAAGGGCTACATTCTCATTTGATATGCCATGTACCAGACATACGTCAGCTACATCTTGCAAGTGCTCTGTGGGTGTTTTTGATTCATCCCCAAAATATTTAGGAATAGCTTTTAGGGCCAAAACAGGGATGGGGGTCCATACTGCAGGAGGCACAGGTGCTACCAACAAACTACCGGAGTCCCAGGCTACATAATTTCTAGTAGCCATGGGTGCAGGTGGATTAGGTGATAATGGAGAAGGAGGTGATGAAGGAGGTGAAGGGCTACTTCGGCGACTTCTTGGATGTACGGAAACTAACGGCGGTACAAGTTGGCCGAGGAATTTCGCATGTAGCAGCAGTCTTATGGGAAACTTAGCTATTGGGGGACATAGTGCGCTAGCTAAGTGACCTCTAGGATTTTATCAAAGTCGGCTCTTCGCTTAGTGGTTTGAGGAAAAAGATAAGGAGAATAACATGAATGTAAAGCTTACACTACAAGCAATGCACCAAAGTCTTAGACGAATTTTGATAGAGCACAGTGCAAGATGCAAAGGCCCGAACCACTAAATTGCTATTAATTAAGATAAATTTTCTCAAAAGCACTTGTCATTCAACACCATCCTTCTATATGCATAATGTAATCGAACATAACTTTGCTTTAACATAGAAGAGTCGAAGAAACATGATCTATATTTATATTAGCTATGAAAGGTTACAAAAACTGAAGAACAGGCATTCATACAAAAATAAAGACAATAGCATAGGTCAATAGTACCAGTGAACAATTGAAAACAGAAAGGCCGAATCTATTTGGCACAATCTAAAGTCTTTGAATTGAAAGTAACTATTACACAAGGCTTAATCCTCAACACTTGAGAGATCTCTTAAACTTCATCAACAACCTAATAAAATAAAAACCAGGCCCCATATATAGGCCATCCCACCGCCTAAAAAATGCATCATGGAAGAGCAGACCACGCGCGGCAATCCTCAGCCCAAATGATCCAAGCCTCCATAGTAAACATCCATCGATCAGCAACACGCCAACGAGGCCACGATATGAAACGGAAAAACATGCAACAACAAGAGAAGACACGCGGCGACGAGAAGCACAAAAGATCCATCGACATTTCCAAGGTAACCGGCGCAGGAAAAAGAAATGCCACGTGTCATCCAGATGGAGCTCAGCAGAAAGCAGCAAGAACGCTCGGTAGAAAGCAAAGAACGAGGTAGGCCCGACTCGGAAAAATAGCCAGCACGAGCCACATGGCACACAAACGGAGACTGTCGAAAAGCGAAATGAAGCTAAAGCAAAAAGCTTCGTGAGGCAGCCATGTGGCGAGCTCTGAAGACAGTGAGCATATAAAATTAAGGCGTAGCCGCAAAGGAAAATAAAATGGCCAAGGCGTAGGCGGTTTTTATTGGATAGTCATTATTATTCAATACCTAAGAATCCTCCACTTGTTCCTATGAACTTTCAGATCCCAACACTCGTGGCTTGGTTCCCTAACAACCCTTCCCCCATCCGGTTCAATTCTTATCCTAACATGACCAAGAAACTTGATAAATTTTATTTGAAATTTCATGGTAATGATCTCAACATGACTATTGAGGAAAATATTGAGATCTTTGAAGATACTTTGCATAACTAGAAAATTCAACATGAGGATGTGGCATGTAGGTTATTCCCCTATTCTCTAGCTAAGGAATCTTTCTATTAGTTTGTTCATTTTCCAACTCGATCCATCACTTCTTGGGATTGAATGAAAGAGATATTTTTGGGAAGGTTTGGTATTCCAATTGAGCTACAAACCTTTATAAGTAATTTGTTGAAGTCAAAAGACAAGATAAAAAATTGACCAATACCTTCAAAAATTTGTTCCATAAATCCTATACTAGACTACAAGATCCTTATATCATTAGGTATGTTGAAGCAAGGTAGGTATATTACTCAGCCTTGGATAATCTCACATATTTTTGTGAGACGGTTCAATCCTACTCCAAACACTCTCATGAAAGCATATGCCAAAGTAGTAAAAGTTAACCCCAAATTGGGGTAGTTTGGTGTTGGTCCTGTGAATCACCTTGACACTCCTAGAATGTTGAATCAAGCCTAAAAAATTAGTTAGGATCTTTCCCATCATTATTTGGTGCTTAATCATGTATTTATTTCCAGACAGGCTATGGTTATACACCCTAGAGTATGGATATCTAAATCTCTCCCAACACACTTATCATTCTTGCAGTTAGTTGATGTAGCAATAGTTAAAGATGAAAGATATAATATCAAGGAGCTAGAAAAATAGATGAAGAAACTGACCGCCAAAGTGACCTATTTCCATAACCAAAACAAATATTTATAGAATACATAAAGATTCTATAATTATCTAGTTATAACCAAAACTAAAATCTCAATCAAGGATATCAAAGTCCAAACAATCTAGAATACATAGCCAAATAATGGGGGTTACCATCACCCTTGGAGGTCTCAAATAAAAAATAAAATTTCTTGCATGGAAGAGTATATATTATTGATGTTTCCATGTCAAATTGGTTTATATTACATAATACTAGCCAACAATTAGAGTTGAACTACCATGAGTTTCTGATAGAAATTAGTATATTTTAGGAGGTTGAAAATGTGAAATCCCAAGAAGTACCAACCTCGTATGTACATGAAATTTTTCTTTCTTCTAGTTATGACTCTATTATGGTTGTGGATAGCTACACTTTCTTGAGGAAAGAGGAAAATGATTCCAATTATGAACACTAGAGATTTTATAGATAGAATTGAATAGTGATGAAAAGGATGAGTTTCAAGCCTATTAGAAATATAAAGGTCCTTATAATGTCAAGAGTAATAAACCCAAGGGCCTATTTATAACTTCAATTTCACCAAACAATTACTAGGTGCCTCTAAATCTAGATGCAAGTATTAATCCAACACCACCAAAGTTTCCTACTCGATTGTTCGAGAAGAATTCATCATTATGTGGTGGACTAGTTGAAAAATATGAAGGTAAGTCTTTCAGTTTTAGAACTAATTAAAATTCCTAAAGTCAATTTTTTTTTTTCAATATAGTATAGGAGCTAGTTAAGGAAGATGGATCGTCAGCTAAGGTTTCATCTAAATACACCTTAGGGAAACAAAAAGATAAAGTTAAAGTGTATCATCTGGATACACCAGTGACCTTATATAAGGAGAAAGGGGATTCTCCACCCTTTTTTCTAACATTATGAGTATTCAATAAACACCTTCATAATTTTTGGGTAGACTTTAGTGTCTCTACTAATATTATGCCTTTATTTGTATGTAAATACTTGGATCTTACTCCCACAAACTCCACAAGGAAGGTCACCTAACTAGATAAAATAGAAATAAGTGTAGTTGGTGAGCTTAATCGCATTCGCGTGCAACTAGTGTTGGATCCATGAGTTTATCATATTATCGACATCTAGGTAGTGGATATTTCTTATGTATATGGTATTTTATTAAGTTTGCATTGGTCTAAGATAATCAAGGGTTACATGGAAATTAAATTTTCACATATATGGATTATGTGGAAGGGCATTGCAAATCAAATTAAGATAGAAAGATATCTCAGGATGAAGCACATTATCATTGAATATAACCAAAATAATGAGGTTTTGTTCACTGAGGTTGACCTATGGATTTATTTTCTAGAGGTGAATTGGGTGGAAGAGATCGTGTTGGTGCACTATAGTGGTACTACTATAAGAAATCTTATGGATGTTCCAAATAGTACAAATATTTGCATATAATTTGATAAAGGATCTTCTTCAAATGAAGAGGGAGTCATATTTGAAGGATCCAAGTATTTTATGATAAAATATACAAAGGACTGAATAGATCTTTGTAATAAAGTGTATATAGAAGAGTTGTTATTGCCAAATTGGTGCAGGATTCAAAATGCCTCAATTCAAAATTCACCTAATCTTTTTGCCAAATTTTAGTCCAACAGGTCAAAATCCATTTGAAATTGCTAGAAAAAGTTTGATTATATAGAGACTTCTCACCAAGTGGAGAAATATCCTAGCCTTAGTAGTCAGGTCCATAAAGAAGACATCAAAAGGAAAGCATGACAAGAAGGAAAGAGTAATAATAAAGTGTGGACACTTCATTCTGACGATTCAATATCTAAACAAGGAGTTGGAGTTGGCTTCAAATTAATTAATACTAAAGGGAAAACATTTCTTGTTGCTCATAGATTATATTTTAATTGCACTATTAATATTGCATAGTATGAATATTTGGTTCATGGTCTTCTCATGACCATACAAAATATAGAAAAAGTAGTGCAAACTTTTGGAGATTCTGAGATGGTAGTTAAGAAAATCTATAAATAGTACACCTATCATGATAAGAAATTAGGAAATTACCAAAATAGTGTTTGGCATCTTATAGAGAGCTTTGGTGCTTTTAATATTCACTTAACTCCTAGATGTAAAAAATAATGTGGTTGATGCTTTAGCTCATGCAACCTATACACTAAAACCGTTAGTATTGTCTAGCCTCAAGAAGTTTACAATAGAACTTACTCCTATGCATTTAGTCCTAAACAACATTACAAACTTCTAGGTATTTGATGATGATAAACATATACTTGATTTCATTATCAATTCATATGTTCTTTCCTCATATTTTATAATAGATGAAGATATTCCTGCGTAAGATAAGGTGGATATTGAAAGAGTAATCAATTTGAAGACTAACACAATCCCTTGAGGAAAGGTTTAGTTGGAACGTATATTCAATTGGGATCAATCAGGTACTGAAAGAAAGTAGATTGAGTCAAAGGGTGTAAAATGTAACACTCATAATATGAGCACAATAGATAATGTTAAGAGTGTCCTCATTGGTAAGGTGTGTACTTTAAAAGTCAAAAGAGAAAGAGGGTATTATTAAAGATATGATTGATTATCATGAAACTATATATTGGAGCTATGAATATTTGAAAATATATGATACATCAATCATCACACATATAATTCCTCTCAAGATAGGATAAAATCCTTTTTGTTAGAGGAAAAGGCTAGTCAATACATTTCTAGAACCATTGATTTATCCACAAGTCAAGAATTTGTTGTTAGTATAGATCATATTCTCAGTACACCATTCTATTTGGGTTGCTAATCTTGTTCTAATAAGAAATAAAAATGGTGAAATATGACTATGTATTGTTTTCGAAACTTAAATTGAGCATCTAAGAAAGATAATTATCCCTTGTCTTTGTTAGATGAAATCTTGCAGATTGTTAATGGCTTACAAATGATGTATTTCCTATATGGGTATTTTGGATATTACTAGGTGATGGTAGAGCATGAGGATCAGTTGAAGACTTCCTTTACCATAAATTAAGGGGTCTTTGACAAAATTAGAATACCATTTATCTGATCAATATGGGATCCACTTTCCAAAGAGCAATGGAAATTACTTTTTAGGATTTGGTAAGAAAATATATTATTATCTACATGGATGATCTAATAGTATTTTTAAAGAAAAGGTTTCAAAACTTAGGAAATTATTTCAAATATGTAGAAAGTATGGATTTTTTCTAAATCCTAAAAAGTGTATCTTTAGAGTTATTGAGGGAAAAATATTAGGTCATTTTATCTTAGAAATGGTATTTCTATTTATCAAGAGCACGCACAATCTATTATAAAGATTCAACCTCTTGTTGGTAAGAAAGAACTTTAATCATATTTTGGAAAAATTAATTTTGTGCATAAGTTTATTATGGGATTTGTAGAAATTATGAGACCTTTAAATGCAATGTGGAAATAAGACATAAAAATTGAGAGGACTCTAGAGGCTAAAGGAGAATTTGAAGAAAGTAAACAAGCTATTGCAGAAGCTATAGTTTTGGTGAATTTCAATTATACATTTTATTTTTATATATATTCATTTGCTTCTAAGCATACATACGATCCAATGTAAACTCAAAGAAAGGGGCATAGTGATGAATGCCCAATTTCTTTTATGAGTTCTCCTCTAAATAATGTTGAGTTAAAATATCCAAATATAGAGAAGAAGTCATATTATTTGGTAAAGGTTGTTAAGAACATCCAAATTATATATTGTGAAGAAAAATCCATGCAATTTTTCTAGATCCTTTTGTCAAAATTATTATGGTACAAAGTGATTTGGGTGAAAGAAGAGGAAAATTGGTGATGATGTTACAAGAGTTTGATATTAAAATAAAACTCATGAAGCTTGTGAGTGGGCAAGCTCTCACTCGTACAATGGTGGAAGTTGGTCCCAATATCTCATCCCACCAATACTCACTTGAGAATATTTCTCTAGATATGTGGTATGATGATATTATATTTTATTTTCTCAATTAATGTTGTCCTTCTCATATGAATTTAGTTCAATGAAGAGCCTTGAGATTGAAAAGAAATGGTTTTATGTTGAAAGGTTCTATATTGTGTAAGAAGAATCATGAGGATATTTATCTATGATATCTCAACAAACTTGAGGTTTTTGTGTAATTATGGTGGTTTTCATGATAAATTTGGTATGAGTCATAGATTTAGTCCTATTAATACACATCAAATTTTGTGAGCAAGATACTATTGGCCTACACTTTTCCATGATGCACATATGCATGTTCGCAGTTGTCATGTTTGTCAAACTACCATTGCAAGATAGAGTAACTTAGTTATGTCGTTGTAGTTTGTAGTAGAGGTGTGTCCCTTCATGCAATGGGGACTTGAATTTATTGATATGATCAATCCACCCTCATCTACATGTCATTCGTATATTCTTACAATTGGAATTGCATTCCCCCTTTGATGTCCCATCATTAATAATCAATCTGAGAGATTCCTTGTGGGCCATCTTGTATGTTTTCTCCTTAAAGTTCCTAGTTTTTGCTAAGTCCCAAAATTTTGAGTTTTTAGGTTGTCTCTTACCCAATTCTTTCATGCCTTCTCCATCCCTCCTTTTCCTTTCCCATCTTTCCTCTAGGTGTTTCAGCCTTTGTACTTTCCATTTACTCTTTACCAATCTCTAAAGGTATTGCTTTCTCTAACTCCTCCAAGTGGATTTTTGACAGCCATACTCATTCATTGTTGCTACTTTATCCATTCTGATGAGCTTTATACCCATATCCTTAATTTTGTGGGGGGTTTGGATGACTTTTAGGGAAATATTTATGGTAGGGTGGATGGTGTGAAAGCTTTGATCTCTCCAAGATTTTCTTGGTGTGAGTTTCACAACAGATATTTCCTTGATCATACATTTCTTTAACTGTTAACCCTAGCTGGGTTAGGGTTGAAGTGTATTCATCTAAGTTATGTTTGATCTATAAAAGAAACATTTATATATTTTCTAAGGGTTCTTCCTTTGGCTTATCTAGGGTTTTTCTATTGCAAACACTGTAATTTTTTGCATTTCTACCATTGTAAGGATTTCTTCTAAGCTTTATGTTACTAAAGTTCAGCTATTATCACTATTATCCCTTGCATGTTTGAGTAAAATCCATTTACCTTCATGTTTGAGTATGTTTTCTAGTTGTTTCATTGATGTATTATGCTATTCTGAAGTACAAAGAAACAAATTTATATCTTGGTGTATCACCTCTATTTCCATTTTATGTTATCTTTCTATCTCTTTTCCTTGTGAGTTGTTAGAGTAAAATAGTGATAAGGTTTTTCATGTGATGGGTTAGACCAACACATTTGCACTCAGTTTAGAAGAGGAAGTTTTCCTTCTCTGAAGATTCAACCTCATTTGCACAAGGTCCCACACCTTGAGGTTATTTCCATTGTGTCATTAGAACACTAAAATTTTGTTTAGTAGGGTGCAATTTTATATGACAACAGTTTTTGGCATGCCCAATGGAACAAGAAGAGAAATTCCATTTCACCATTGTTGAGATAGTGATGTTGCTATCAATAATTCAACCATGAAGGGGCACATTAACAAGTACCTAACAACTCTGAAATCAAGGGAGGGATCTACATACGAATTGGTGACTCTGCTACTATCTAGAACTCTTGGTTCAAGATTAGACTTGCACATTCATGCTAATAATCCAAACAAGAGCATCTTCTAGAGGTAATTTCCAGTACACCCAGCTCTCATTTTCTATTTCTAAAAGAATAAATAGACAATATTTGTCACCTATAACAAGAAATAGGAGTATAAGTCCTCCCAAATCCCTATCTATGTGACATATGGGTAGATTATTTCAAGCTAGAACACTCATTGTCTATGCAAATAGGAATCTATTGCATATGGTTGTACCTAGAAATCAGCCTTTTGTATCTTTTATTGGTGATATGCCCTTAATTTTAGCCCAAAAAGACAATATACCAATCAATTCTCTCAAAATTATTCCCCATTCCACTAGTGATACATCCATAACCCCAGAAGAGCATATCCTAGATGTGGAAAATATATGATATGTACATGATGTAATAGAAGATGACGTGGTTGTTAGATTACTTGCCACTTCACTTAAAGGTAAAGCATTACATTGGTATAGAGGTCTACCACCTAACTCCATTCACAACTGGGTTGAGTTGGGTGAGAATTTATGCAAGCATTTTGAAGATAAAAGTGACCATTTATCCCTAGTAGAACAACTAACAACTATTCAAAGAGAACCTCATGAATTCATGAGTGATTTCAATTATATATTCTATAGGACTTGGAATAGAATCCTTATCTTAGTGAATCCTTCTCGTGAGCATGTTTTTCTATATTTCTTAAGGGCCCTTAATAGTGATATAGCTATTATGATTCAATCTATGGGAGGATTTACCTTGCTAGATGAATACGACATAGCCATAAGGGAAGAAAATTGCTTGATACAATCTAGGAAGATAGCTCCTAGGCCATTGAAACCTTTATTTCAAAAGCTTCCCCAACAACCAATGGTGGCTTCTATCTCAATGGCTTGTAGTCCAATGGCTGCAATTTCTCAACTAGTTATTCCAACTACATCTCCAAAGGAGCTGCAAGAGATGAGAAACATGATCCAAAGGTTGAAATGAGTTAGCAATAGAAAAGAGGCAACAATCTCAAAATAACATAACTTATCAGCCTCAAGGTCAATATTACAAAAAAAACATGCAACCTTATCAAGGGAAGGATCAATGGAATTATGCTAAGCCCTTGAATGGTACAAATCTAGCCACTACCAACACTTAAAAGGCTTTGGTTCTAGTGCAAAACAATCTACCTCAAGAACATGACTGGTGTTATCCATGCAATCAACCTCATAAACAAAATTATTGTTGAAATGGTGAGTTTTTGCAAACTCTAGTGGTTCAAAATGAGACTTATACCTCAAGGAAATAATCTGATGCAATTCAAACAACTACTGGAAAGTGTGATCACTTGTAGGGAGACTATACGTTCATCAAATGGATTCAAGAGGACTTTTTTGGTATGAATCAGATAGCTCAAGGCACTGGATTGAAAGGGGAAGCAATGGATAATTGTGCTTCATACATAATGGGTTGAGCATCATCATCCCAACCATCTCAAAAGGTTGTAGTTATTGAAACAATAGGTAGAAAAATAGTTCTACAATTAGATCAACCTACTAGTAAGAGCAATAGGACAGTGGAGCGACCTCAAGTCACCCAATCAGCAAATTTGGATTTGGTTGTTCCAAAGGTTTCACCTAAGGTTTGTTAGTCCCCTTTCAATATAATTGACCAAGTGATTAAGGCTAGCCTAAATTTCACTGTGTTGGATTGCTTTTACATACCACCTCAAATGGATATACTACAAGAAGCTTTAAAAGAGCATAATCAACCAAAGGATGTATCTTAAAAAGAGCATGCTACTCCTCTAATCAGTCTAGTGCAGCCAAAATAGGAGGGGAATCCAAATAAAATCAGCAAGCCACTTACAAAGGATCATATTGAACCTTACATTCCTAGTCCCATAAACATGATTTTTACCTTACATGATCAAGGGGATGAGTTTTTTGTTCATGAGCCCACTAATCATGTGGAGGAGGTTCCTAGTTTCTTTCTAGATGTGTTGACAAATTCTTTTCATTGTGATTCACCAATTAAAGAGGGGGATTTTGGTCTAAGAATATTCTGCAACTTTGAAGAGAACACCCCTATTCCCAACCTCATAGAAAATCAAAGGGATATGGTGGATATTTCAGGCTATAATCCTAAGGTTGTTATAAGTAGCCATCAAATGGAGAGGGAAAATTTCTATGAGATCAAGAGTAGCCTTGTCATGCAAAGAAAAGAAGAGGAACTTTAGGGGGAATTTTGTGAGAAAAATATTTATGAGAAGGCCAATGACTATAGTAGTGTCTCACCCTTGGGTAAGGATATTTCCTTTTCATTTCTAAAAGGTTCTCCTTTTGATCTTGACCTATTTTTAGAGAATCTTCCCCATGCTACTGTTTTTTCTCCTAAGGTGCTGCTGTTAGAGGATTTTGACACTAGAATCATATTGCTACCTTCCAGCAACAAGGTCTACAATGAGGTGATTCTTCACCAAGCTAATTCATTATGTAGCCCTTTGCATTTAGATGGTTTACTTCAATGGTTGCAGATGAATGAAGATCACAATTTCAGCTTAAAAGGGATATCTCTTTTAGAGGATCTATTTTTGATAGGGGAAAGTTTCTGTGATGTTCCTTTTTTTCATTGGATCTCATGTACATATTGTAAATATTTTTCTTTCCATGAAGTTCTTTGCACATCCTACATTCTCCTTAAGGAAATGTATGTTCCTAGTTTCCATGATTTTCTCCAAGTGCGGGCTTGCACATGTTTTGTTTTTCCCTTGGGAGACCCAATTTTGTAATTTACCTTCATGACTTTGTGCCCAATGGACTAATAAGGCCTCTAGATTCCATGATTACACTAGTATAGAAACAACAATATATGAGTAAAAAAAATACTAAAAACTGCATATAAATGACTAAACATGGTCGCGTGACCATTAGTAGTTTATTGTCAGTCACTTATAATGAGACCAAATTGATGACAACTATTTTTAGTCATTTATTGGTTTTTTTGATTGAACGATTTGGTAGATATTTAGTCATTGATTGTTGTAATCTAGTCACTTATTTAGTCATTTTTTATTCACTGATATATTTAGTCATTGATTGCTATAATCTGGTCACTTATTTAGTTATTTTTTATTCACTGATATATTTAACTAGTCACTTATTTAGTCATTGATTTAGTCATTGATTGCTGTAATTTGGTCACTTATTTATTCATTTTTATTCACTAATATATTTATTCATTAATTTAGTCATTGATTGTTGTTAGTTGGTCACGTAGTCATTTTTATTCACTAATTTATGTGCATTGGTAGTGTATTTAGTCATTTTTAATCATCATTTGATCAATTTGGTAGTATATTTAGTCATTTTTATTCACTGATTTCACTGGTCATATTTTTAGTCATATTTATTCATTATTCATTGAATTTTGTCAATTGGTAGTATATTTAGTCAATTTGATTATTAATTGATATCAATTAGTAGTATATTTAGTTATTTTAATTGATTGATATTTGAGGATTTAAACATAAAACACAAAAATACACATCAATCATCAAATGCACACAATAAGACAATCATTAAGAAGGAAAAATCGCTAAAATTTATTAAAAGAAAGGTGTTCTTACAGCTTGCACAAGTTTGAAATATCTATCTTGCTTGAAAAATTCTTAGAAATAGAGTATTACAATTTTTTAATTTTAGTCATAAGATTGAAAATCTAAGTTACAATGCATAGAAATGACAAGAAAGAAACTTCTCCAAAAAACTTCTGTAATGATGGAAACACATGCTTGGAGCCCTTCAATGCAAGCACATTCCCCTTTCATCTCTTAAAAATTCTACAATATGGAAAATCTTCCTAGAGCAAGTTGTAACGTGTGGAATCCAAGAAGGAGACTATTGATCATGTCTCATACAAGAAGCTCTCTCCTTCAATGCGGTCAACAATAACCCTAGAATCTTTCCTCCTTTATATGCAACGTGTCATATGATATGAGCAACAAGGTGCTGCCTTTTCTACCATGAATGAATTTGTGCCTCAATACAACCAAAAAAATTACTATTAGTCTCAATTCAGAAAGAATAAAAGTGCATTGTATATTGTAAGTTTACAAAAGTAAGTCCAAACACAACAGAAAGATAAATCAATTAAAAAATTGTAGCCTTATCAACAAATGCCTTAAATAATACATTGTAGCCCTGTCCACTCTTATCAAGGAGGAGCTGGAGAGCAATAATGCCAAGGAGAACCAAGACTGGGTCGGTGATGATGTTGTGGACCTGTTGTTCAAAAACTGGGACAATGCCAGTTAGTTGCTGCCTGTGCCGGTGTTTTGTTGTTTGGCTATCTTTTCGTGGTTTTTGTGTTGTTAAAGTGTTGTATCTATTCCTTTTTGTTTTAATGTTAGCTTTTTAGACTTGCTCCTTTTTGGCCCTTGTGGCTCATTGTGAAGGGTTCAACACCCTATAAATGTTGCTTATCTTTTAAAAAATAAATGCCTTAAATAGAGTGTTAAACATAGGCCTAAAATATGCATATTGAACCCTTGATCTTAGAACCTTGTTCAAATTTTAAGAAAGGTGATACGCTCATATTATAAAATGAATTTCATATTATAGAATGCAAACTATCAACACTAACCAAACTAGAACAACATTATCAACAAAAATTTGTTGGAAACCAAGCCCGAGAATTCCATTAGACTTAGACAACAAAAATGTCAACCCTAGTTCATGTGTTGTCTTAGTAAAGACCTGCACCATGAAAGAATCCATTTATACATAAATTCCAAAATAATTTGATGAGAGAATATATTTTATATCTAATTGGGAAGCCTTAACATCCAAAAATTACTCTGATGTTTCACAACAGGTTTCCCAACTGTGACATCATCTTTACTTAAGAAACTAGATATTGATCCACTACCATATTGGATCTCACAAGATTCTCCTTCACAAACAAAAAATGATATATGTGTGTGATAATATGTGGAACAACTAATAAGTTAAACTAACACACCAATAAGACATTAGATCAAAAGAAACTATTTAAAAAGTAAAATAAAATCTTTTAAAATAGTAGTTCCTTCTGAAAGCGTCTTATTGTTCTCTATCTCCAAGGATCTATTGTAATTTGTTGGCTCTCAATTGGTGTATGCAGCAGCTTTGGCAAAATGACAACTTACAAAATGAGTTTATGCAACATGAAAGTCCATTGCTAAATTATTTAAGCTATGATATGAAACTAAAATGCTATGAACTTGAAATGCTATGCTAAAATGTTGATTCGAATGCAACTATAATAACTAAGCTAAATTCAAAAAATCTAGGAAGAATTATGTAGACACCGAAAATTGGTCTAGGCTTTCGAGTACCACTTTCGACATAATTTTCTATTATCCATGGTCATGATTAAATAATGTTAATTATTTAATTACCCTTTCTAATACATATTTTCTCTATTAATTAAATACCCCTTTTAATTAATTCACTAATTCATTTATTCATTTATTCAACTTGATTAATTAAATAAATCATATTTATTTAATTATGTCGCTAACTAATTAATTCTTCCTTCTTAATTAAATATTTATTATTTAATTACCCCCTTTATCATATTTCAACTATAATTAAATATCTTTATTTAATTATTAATTTAACCCTCTTTAACTATAATTAAATATTTATTATTTAATTATTCAATTCCACCTTTTCAACAGTCAAATTAAATAAATTATGTTTATTTATTTAATTAAATCTCTTATTTTTGAATGTTGAATTAAATTAACATTTAATTCATTATTAATTATTTATGTCACATTCTTCTATCATTCAATTATCTAAATCATTCACTCACCTTTTGACTCCAGATCTATTTTTAAATCCACCAGTTATCTTCAGATTCGGTATCTGACCGTCTTTACGAGAGGACTCTCTGTCACAACTAGTCAATTAACTAGTTCTAACTCATATGCATGTATGCATTTGAATGAATTCTTCATCTTCAAGTTCTAACTTTGTCTTTGACATACAAAGTCTATTTCTTCTATTTTCGAAGACTCTTAACTGAAGATTAAAATGTTTATTTAATCTGGAACTCATGTTCTTTCTATTTTCTAACAGTCTTGACACAAGATTAAGTTATCATTCTAATTTAGTCTTTATCTTGCAGTCTTTCCTAACTCACGTTCTATCTAACACATAGAACTCAGATTGCATGACATTCATCAATCTCATCCGTTCATCTCTCTTTGAATCTAAGCTGATCGTTCGAAAACCCTAAATCTATAAAATGGCCTGTCATTATCATTATTCCTCCTCCTGAAATCAATACACTTTTGAGAAGAAACTTATCTTCGATATTTTTCTTAGACATTCAACAAGGTTATGTTTGCATCAATACTGAAAATCTGAGGGAAAGAATACTGAAACAACAAAATGGAGAAGGGAAATCGAGATAGTTCAAAGTGGATGCATATTCGGTGAGATCTTTTCAATTGTTTGTTTAGTTTATTCATGTTCATTTACTTCATTCTTTGTTGTTTTGATTTAGATTATTTGTTAGATTAGACTTGATCATTTTAATCTGTGCAGCTATAGCATTAATCTCCAGAAAATCTACATCTTACATTTGGTGAACCCGACGTGAACACGCTTCAAATTCGCGCAATATCTTTCCGTTTTTCCATTTTTTATTTTGTAGGAATCATAGGGCACACCGCATCTGCTCAAATAAATGACGCATTTTTCTTCACGAACCGCATCTGCTACATTCCGTGACACATCTGACATTACACACCGCATCCGTGACATCTGCATCGCATTTTCCTGTCAACAATTTGTGCCACGTCCAACTGTCAACACAAACCGCATCCACCTGTCAACATCGAGCCGCATCTGTGGATCGAAAATCCACATCTATATGGTAATATTTTTAAACTTTTTTTATTCACGTCTGTACATTCGCGTTTTCATTTTTCATTTTTTGTGTTATTTCATTTTTCGCTAATGTTTGTTTACAGCTGTGTTAAGGTGGAATAACTTAGTTTTTGCAGGACAAAGCATAGAAGACCAATTAAAAAAAAAAACCAATATTTTCTATAGGACGAAAGTCGAAGACACCAAAAAACCAACTACTAATCAGTTTGCATGCAGGACCTAATGACTTTGTTTTATTTAAAAATCTTTTTGTTTGGTAGATAAATCATTGTCATTTGGATTAAAAAGAATCAATGTTTGCTTTGTTTCGTGCGAAAGCACATTTATGTCACCCTTTACAATTCGGTATATCGAAGTATCCTCTCCCCTTGTGCAATCATGCAATCCTAGTTGTAAGAGAAACGGTTACTGACTCTAGAATTTGGGCCTATCTTGGTGGGAAAAAGTACTCACCCCAAGACAACTTAGACCAGTAACACGCTAAAGCCAAGCGACTTCCACCCGGTATATAAAAACAAATTTCTAGGGAAACCCTAGAAATCATGCTCACTATTCCAATGAGAAGGGAATAAATGGTCTCTCGTTGAGCTGAATAGTGCCCTATGAATGGAATGCCCTTACTAAACACCATGTTGTAGTTTTACCAAAATCCTACCTATTTGTTGGTGCAGCAAGTTCGGACCTATGAAGCCATCTTACATTCTTATGGTTCATGTGTGGAGATGAGATGTATGCCATGGGATTTTCATGGGTATAGTAGCTTGGCTTCCCTGTATAAGTGAGTGTCGTGGAGGGGAGCCAGTGGGGTCAAGCTACTAGTCATCCGCCTTGAATATGTGTAGCTAGAGAAATCCAAGTAAGAATTCAGTAAATATTGTCCAAAAAGCCTAGGTTCTAAATGTTTTTTGGTCTTAACAGTTCTATCATCACAATCTAAAAATACATTGATTTTTGTGCTTGTTTTTGCTATATTCGTCAAAAAAATTGATCAACAAAATAGAGTCAGTCGGAAAACAATCTTCAAAAAAATGCAATTGTCAAATTGAGTCACAACTATCAATTTTAACACCGCATCTATCCTAGCGAGTAACAATTGTTAGGGGAAATGCCACATGTGTCTATCAACGAAGTCCGCTTTTACACAGTTTAGATCTTATGAGCCACAACTATCAAAATTCAAGTCGCATGTGTATAGGAAAGCCACATCTGTCAACAAAAAAACCGCATGTGTTTGTCAACAAGTTTAGGTTCATAGAGTCTATATTCTGAGTCGCAATTGTGACTGTGAGTGGCATCTATCAACACATAAACTGCATCTATCACAAGTCAAAATCACCAGTCGACATTCGAAACCTATTTTTAGTCAAATCATCACATGTGCATGCTAAACCACATCTTTCAAACATAGAACCACATCTGATAGGTGAACCGCATTTGACTGTCAACAAAAACCGAGAAAACTGCAAATTGAGTCCAAAAGCATAACTGTCATTTTTTCCGCTTATGTTGCTTAAGATCAACCTTGGACATAAACTAGAAAAATTTGCTCAAAAATCTTGCATCATTAGGTATCATATACGTCTTAGTCATAGTCATCCTAATTTGCATGCATATAAATACTTCCTAGGAAATTGCATATCACAGAATAGATAGCTTTCCTCGTCATTGGATACGTTCATGTTCCATTTTGTCACAATCATTGAACCTAGTCACTTTAGTCCTATTATTGAATATTTCAAGCTCAACAATCTAGTTTGGGAAATTCATCTTGTCAACTGTCTTTGTCCTACAATCAAGTTCCTTGGTCAAATCAAATCCTTGCATGCATTTATTCCATAGGAGGTAGGTTATACCCTTTTTAGAATCATTTACCATCATAGTCTGCTTGATATTTTTCATATTGTCTGTCTTACCATACATCATCTTCGTATACATCATTTTAGAAATCATTTTAGCACCATCCTTTATTGTCAGAAAATCCAAAAAATATAGCAATAGGACATATCAATTTTTAGACATAGTTTGCATTACCCCATTTTGAGCAACTTTTCATGGGCGAAACAAGGTCTAAAAAGAAACAAAAAGCAATGTTGGACCCTAACGAATTTGTCAATCCTTTCAGAAATCCACCATCAGGGAAAGAAAGACCACACAAACCTTTGCTTGAAAAACACGTCACTAGAGACACACATGGAAAAATTTATATTGAAGACATAGACGCCGCTGTACAAGATCCTGAATTTGCATCCTTCATGGATGAGTTTTTGGCAAATGATCCCCAACACTATCTAGCAAAGTTGCTAGTAGAAGGTGCCACACTACCACTAGGAATTGATATTCATACTTTGAAAACACCATCTACTCAACCAATACAAATTGTGGCATCAAGTGTTTCTATTCCCCAAATCACCACAACAATACCAACTGGCATACCAACTCAAACATCGTCAATTGTAAACACAACCCCTTTCAACATAACACAAGGTTTACAATTTACTGCGGGAGCAACTTCATCAAACTCCTATGGCACCAACACGACTGGTAAGAGATCCAAAGTTGGCATGAATATTCCTATACCAAATCAGACCATTCAGACAGGAAATATTCCTATACCAAATCAGAACATTCAAACAGGATATATTCCCAATCCAAATCAGAACATTCAAACAGGATATATTCCCAATCTAAATCAGACCATTCAAACAGGAAATATTCCTATACCAAATCAGACCATTCAAACAGGAAATATTCCTATACCAAATCAAACCATTCAAAAAGGAAATATTCCTATACCAAATCAGAACATTCAGACAGGACATATTCCCGATCCAAATTAGAACATTTAGATAGGAAATATCCCCAATCCGAATTAGAACATTCTAACGGGATATATTCCTTGGCCAAATCACAACCCGTCACAGAACATGGAATTTCAAAACACCTACATTGATCCAAATAATGTGAAAAACATGTCCTTGACACAAGTATATGTCCTTCAAAACCAAATGCAAATGCTTCAACAACATATGGACAATATGTCTATGGCAGGCAAACGAACTATCTCAGCACAAGATCTATGTCCATGTCCATTTGACCAAGCACTTTATATGACAGCCTTCCCCATGGATACATTATACTGAATTTTCCTAAGTATAATGGGAGGAAGAATCCTTTGGAACACATTAGATAATTCTCAATGGCATGCATGGACATATCATATGACCTCACATACTTGATGAGACTATTTTCGCGAACCCTTATCGGGATAGCACTAGAATGGTTCTCTAAATTACCATATGGCATATGATCCTGGGGTGAATTAGCCGAGAAGTTTGTCGAACACTTTTCCTTTAACATAGAAAATGAAGTAACAATAGCTACCTTGTGTCACACAACACAAGAAGACGGTGAAAATTTCACCACTTTCTTCTAGAGATGGAGAAGTCTAGCTAGCAGATGTCCAGTTGAAATACCAGAAAAATAGAAAGTCACGATATTTCTTGAAAACATCAATCTAAAACTAAGAGGTGACTTAAGGGTACATTGTTGTACCTCATTCCTAAAATTGGTACAAAAGGGCATCATCCTTGAAAAAGGCCTTATTGACAAAGGAGAAATAAAAGTATGAGGCAGAAACCTAGTTGTCCAACATCAAAATGTTCCAAATGATAGAAACAAATTCTAGTCTAGAAACAAAAATGTTACAAATGACAGCATTGTTGATGCTAAAACCATACATATGGGACCAGTTATCACACTTAGAGGTTACAACCCCAATCAAGACATGACAAATAGTCCAAATTAAATAGCCAATTATGTCCAAAATTCACAACAACAACGACCACAACAGAGATTTCCTACACGTGAATTTACCCCTCTAGGACAATCAATCAAGACAGTTTTCAAAGAGTTGATTAAACATAATCTCATTAAACCTTTGGAACCAAGAGAGTATGATCCTGGACAGTTTAAACCTTCATGGTGGGATGACAATGCCTATTGTGACTATCATTGAACAAAAGGACACAACCTACAACAATGTCGACAACTAAAGAATATTATCCAATACTTTGTTGAAAATGGAACTATAGAGGTCAATTCGCAGAAAAATACCAAGAACAATGATCATAAGGTCTTCACAGACCCATTACATGACCACACGAAAGGAAAGGCCTCTAGTTTGGGAACCAAGAATAATCCATCAGCCAATTATACCAATACCGAGTATGACTATGGTAACGGAACGATCATAAATCACCTTCGAGCTGCAAATGAAAACATCAATACCATCATCATTAAGAAGCATCTGGAATGTTTTGTAAACACATGCAGAACTAAGATAACTATTCCAGGTCCTTCTAAGCCACCTACGCAGACTTCCAAGTTTATGTACAATCTCCTTGGTCAATTGAGCAAAACCCCCGCACAAATCTCCATTTTAGAACTATAGACTTTATCACTTGAGCATCAAGCCATTCTTGACAAAGCTTTACAGAACACGACTATTCCTACAAACTTAGATGTCAATCATTTTGAAGAAATGGTGGGATATTTAACCAACTCACATCATGCCACATTTTCCCAACAAGATTACTCAACCAAAAATTTTGATCATAATGACCCATTACATCTTGAAGTCCTAGTCCATCAAACCAAAGTCAGACGAGTCTTGGTAGACAGGGGAGCAGGTTTGAACCTGTGTACCCTAAAATTGGTTAAGGCATTAGGATTCTCATAAGAATGCGTAGAAACCTCTAAGAGTATAGTCATCAAGGCTTGCGATGATGAGGAAAGATCATCCAAAGGAGTTGTCACACTCCCTATCAGAATTGGCCCAGCAATTATGAACACTAGCTTCCAAGTCTTGGATCTCACCCTTCCGTATAACCTGTTGCTAGGTAGACCTTGGATACATGCAATGAAAGCCATACCTTCAACATATCACCAATGTCTTAAATTCTCGTATAATGGCACCAAGATCACGATTGATGGTGATCCAGATCCTTTTCAATATTGTATAAGCCTAAGGAAAATTCCACAACGATGGGTACCAGTTAACCAAGAAGCTTCATCATCCACTTTATCCCTATACATTGATCCATCACATCTTACCAAGTCTATTTCATTCAAACCACCATCATCCACTCCTAAGTTCGAGATCCAAGACAAGGGTTGTGGATAATATTACATGAAGGCATCCTATTGTGTCAGTCAGCTGATTCCACCTAAGGCATATGGTCTATCCATGGCAGATAGAAGATAGTCAATAGTCACATTTTGTGTTCCCCATACAATGGCATTGACCAAATGGGGAGAGTTAAGTGAATAAATTGTGGATCAAGGTGATATTACCTCCTGGTTGTACCAGGAAGACAATGAATACCCCTCGCCGTCTATTCAAATAGCTAAGGACCAATATGGAAAAGGCTTTAAGATAATGCAAAATGAAGGCTATGACAGGCACAGTGGGTTAGGACTACATAAAACTAGAAGGATGGAACCAATCACTGTCTCACCATGACCAAAATACCTAGGGCTAGGGTTTCAACTGCTTAGAATTGGGTTTCCTAGTACTTCTTTGCCATTTCAAGAGGAAGTGAGTGCTTGTGTAGACATCGAGATATCTCATGAACCACTTCCCCTAGTTTATGATGAATCTCCCAACTCAAGTGATTGTGAATGGGATTCCCTTTCCTCTACTAGTACCATGAACATAGATGCTCTATTTGGAGAATTGGACCTAAAGATAAAACCTATACCAAAACTATCTAGTACCCATCATAGGAAGCACTTGTCCAAGGAAGAATGGCATAAGAACTATTAGAAACCCTTGATCATGCATCTTGGGCACCTAACACACCATCTTCTGATGACTCAACCCTTACAATAGTCCCACATCAGAGTTTACCTACCCATAGGAAAAAGAACAAGGAGTTAGTCCAAAACTTTTGTGACCATGTCAACCATTCTATATTCACCTTGTCAGCTTACACCTTTTATAGCTCCGATGATGACATGCTTCTCATATATCCCAAACTTATCGAATGGGATCAACAAGGTACACCCATCATAGACACATTCGAGAATGACGAAGCAATAGCTGAGTTCATGGGACTTCGAGAAGGCATACCAAGAGGGTATCATAAAGTTGATTTTACCATAGACTTGGATGACAAAGCATATTTTGGGGAGACTATTTACACCTCTAGTCGCAAAAATGAAAATAAAATGAAAAAAGATGAAAATGAGAAAAATGATGAGTCCCTAGGTGAAAACCGAAAGGCGCCTTTGGACAAAGAAATAGTCAAAATAAAGGAAGTATCCAAGGGAAAAAACCTCTCTGACGCACCCAAGGATAGAGGTTTAAGTATTCTCCTCGTTGAACAGGAAAAGTCGCCAATGCTAGTAGAAGAGTCTATTGAGGTCAACATAAATACAGAAGAAAACCCTCGGCATATATACTTTGCAACATCATTGATAGAGGCAGAACAACTTGAGTTTAAGGAATTCTTCGCAAAGAGACAGATAAAATTTGCATGGTCATACACTGACATGCCTAGGCTGGATCCAGACCTAATATTGCACCATCTACCATTATAGCCAGGTATTAAGCTAGTCAAATAGAAGTTAAGGAAAATGCATCCACATATTGCACTACTGGTCAAAGTAGAACTTAAGAAACTCTTGGATGTTGGATTTATAAGAACTATAGACTATGCAGACTGGATTTCAAATCTTATACCAGTGACTAGGGGGCATCCACATTTGCACAGACTTTAGAGACATCAACAAGGCATGTCCTAAGGATGACTTCCCTTTGCCGAACATAGACATGATAGTAGATCTTACAGCAAGATACGAGATTCTATCCCTCATGGATGGTTTCTCTGGATATAACCAAATCAAAATCGCAGCTGAAGACCAACACAAGACAACTTTCACGTGTCCATGGGGCACATACTATTGGAATGTTATGCCTTTTGGGCTTAAGAATGCAGGAGCTACGTATCAACAGGCAATGACTACTATTTTCCATGACTTTATACATACTCTCATGGAAGATTATGTCGATGAAATTATAGCTAAATCAAAAACAAGGGAAGATCGTTTGAAGGTTCTAGACAAGATATTCTAGAGGCTAGAGAATTACAACGTCAGGCTAAATCCAAAGAAGTGTGTTTTTGGAGTAAAATAAGGGAAAATTCTAGGGTATATCATTTCCAGAAGAGGCATTTAAGTAGATCCAAAGAAGGTAAGAGCTATCATAGAAATGCCTCCTCCAGTTAGCATTGGTCAACTAAGAACACTACAGGGAAGATTACAGTCCATCAGGCATTTCATTGTACAACTGGCAGACAAAATACACCAGTTTCAACATTTACTCAAGAAAGGAGTACCATTTGTGTGGACACCTAAATGTCAAGAAGCTTTCCAAAAAATCAAAGACTATTTGCTCACTCCACCTGTCTTAATGCCACCTACAGATGGAACACCGTTGGTATTATACATTTCAGCAACTCAATCGACATTAGGGGCTCTTCTCACACAAAACGATGATGAAGGTCATGAAAGAGCATTCTACTAAATTAGTCGTACCTTGGTGGGAGATGAATTGAATTACAGAAACATAGAACGTGCCTATTTTGTGGTAGTCTTTGCTACCCAAAATTTTCGGCACTATATGCTCAATCGCCAAACAATGTTGGTTGCAAAGATAGATCCCCTCAAATATCTCTTAAGTAAGGCAGCATTAACAGGTTGATTGGCTAAATGGGTTATGATACTTAGAGAGTATGGCATCCAATATGTAGAGAGGAAGGCTATAAAAGGATAGGTGATTGCAGATCAGTTAGCTGATGCACCCATGAAGCCAGACCATCCTTTAGTTGTGGATTTTCCTGATGAATTTATCTTCAACATTGACACTAGAACATAATGGAAATTATACTTTGACGGATCACATACAAATTGTGGTTCAAGAGCTGGTATCCTATTTGTTACACCTCAAGGTGATACCATTCCTAAATCATTCAGGATTGCTTTCCCTTGTACCAACAACATAGCAGAGTATGAAGCCTTAGTGACAGGATTAAAAATGGCAGCCCAATGGAAGATTAAGAGTCTCCATATTTTTGGCAATTCTCAGCTTGTAGTCCAGCAAGTAAATGATGATTATGAGACTAAGGATGAAAAACTTGCCCCCTACAAGCACATGGCCGATAGTTTCAAGTAGTAATTTGATGACATTACCTTTCAACAAATACCACGTATTCATAATAGGGTTGTAGATGTTATAACAACCTGGGTTCCTTATTGGATATTCCAAGCAACGTGCCTAAGTTTGAGTTTTTGGTTGAATAGCTATTGGTCCCGCTTATGATGTCTTTGATTCTATGATGGTATGTACAATTGTTGGTCTTTCTTCCCCTTGGTATAAAGACATATTCGACTATCTAACTGACCAAACTTTACCTCTGGACCTATCAAATAACCAATGTCGAACCTTTATCTGTAAGTCAGCTAAGTACACCATCATCGGAGAAACCCTGTATAGAGGTACCTTAGATAATGCCCTAATAAGATGTCTCGATGTTGAAGAAGCACAAACAACTTTGCAAGTGGTACACGAGGGTATATGTGAATCCCATTTGAGTGGTCCTACTTTAGCCCATAAGATAATGAGATTAGGTTATTATTGGCCTACAATGGAAAAAGACCCATATATCTTTGTAAATAGATGTAGACAGTGTCAGATACACGAAGATTTGATAAGAGCACCAGCACAGGAGCTTCGTCCAATTACATCACCATGGCCCTTTGCCCAATGGGGACTTGACCTCATAGGTAAGATACACCCTCCATCATCCAACGATCATAAATTCATCATAACCGCCACCGAATACTTCACCAAATGGATTGAAGCTATTCCCATGACCTACATCACCAACACACAAATATCCAAGTTTATCCTAAACTATATCATTTGTCAGTATGGTGTACCCCAATCCATAATCACAGACAATGGCCACCCATTCAAGAACTAAGAAGTATGCCATCTATGTGAAGAGTTCCATATCAAACATCATTTTTCCACCTCGTATTACCCACAAGGTAATGGCCAAGCTGAGGCATATAATAAAACCATTGTTAGAATCCTAAAGAAGACTGTCAATGACGCTGGTCATGACTGGCACCTATAGCTAAATCATGCCTTATGGGCTTATCGCACAAGCATCTGTACTCCCACTAGTACCACTCCATACTCCCTAGTATTCAGATCCAAAGCTATCTTACCTATTGAGTTTGAAATTCCTTCCCTGAGGGTATCCTTGAAAGGTCACATTAATGATGAAGAATATCATGTATCTAGATTACAAGAGCTAGAATTACTGGATAAACGAAGACAAAAAGCACTAAACCATTTGCAATTAGATCAGAATTGTCTTTGTTGAAGCTATAATAGGAAAGTTCTAAATAGACACTTTGACATTGGTGACCTAGTTTTAATGGAGAATCCCAAGAATCAAGCTAAACGAGAAAATCCAGGTAAGTTTGAACCTAACTGGTTAGGGCCTTATATTGTCATAGAAGCTTTTGGATCAAGAGCATACCAACTCTCTACTCCTGAAGGAGAGCCACTTTTGTCATCAATCAACAGCCTACATCTGAAAAGGTTCTATGAGTAGCTTCTGAGAATCTATGTCTTAATCTAGAAAATACAAAAAAAATGAAAAAACAAAAAAATGGTTACCTTGATGAAAACCTGGCAAACAGGCGTCTTCGTAACACCAAAAATATTGAAAAATCAACAAAAAAGTAAAGAGAAATAATTCGTCCAATAGTGAAAACTGCTTCGGTGGCGCTATGGATAAGTACCATGGTGAAAACCTAGCAAACAGGTGCCATGTGTAGTCAAACTCACTCTTCCATCTACCATCATTCCAATCAGACTTTTTCACCATCACTCATAATAAATGGTTGTCCTATCCATTGCTTAGAATGATTGACATCAAAGTCCATTTCGTCACATTCCCCACTCCATCTCACATGTCTTATTCTTGACTGGGGGAAAATCCTTGTTCTGTGCCATGAAGACCTTGTACATAACATTACACCATCGAAAAATGTCCTGAAAAAATTCAAAAACAGTAGAAAACTTCAAAAACACAAAAAAACCAAAACATGTCAGAAAATCCCAAAAACAAAGTCAAGTCAGTCATGTTAAGTCAGTCATAGACATAGTCGAACTACGTTGCCTCTGTGACTGGGATGTAGGCAAGGCCATCAGTCGATGTGCCCCCGAGGCATTAGGTCTGTCTGTCTAAGTTTTTCATGTATCCAACATTAAAATCATGACTCTTTGTACATTCAAATTCATTGGTCGTGTCTAACTACGAGGTCTCTATGTGTACAAGGTAGGCAAGGCTAATCAATTGATGAGCTCCCGAGATTGCACTAGGTTAGTCCAATAGGGTTTATCACATCACTATCACACTCATTGCATATCATTAGCTTAAGTACATATCTTCAATTAGTTATGTTTTTTAAAGTTGTGTCGAACTACGAGGTCTCTACATGAACTACAAGGGCAAGGCTAATCAATCAATGAGCCCCCGAGGCTGCATTAGGTCAGTATTTTAGGGTGTATCATCTCATGTCATACACTTTCACACTCACACAATTTTAGTCAATCAAGGAATCAAAACAATTCATGCACCAACAAGGAAAACATCTCAAAACAGTCATCAAGTCAATATCAAACACATTGTCAAAGTGATCAACCTATGTCTTAGCAAGATATGTCTTTCTTGTCAATAGACGTTGTCAAATTGTCATAGTCTCATGTAGCTTGTCGCATCAACGTCATCAGGCTCCAATGTCTTATACGACACGTGTCTTTCTGAAACCAGGCTTTGTCATGCATTACACAGATAGTCACCAAGTCGAAACTAGACTCAACGTCTTATTGTGGTATGTGTCATCCCTTGCATTACACTATGTCAAACATCAAACAATCAAACAATCCCACAAGATCAAGTTTTGGTGAATACTTTTATCTAGCTTTATGACTTTATATCTTATTTTATCTTATCTTTTTATCTATTTGTGAATTAAGTCCAGTTACTAGCTTTCTCAAGGATATCCCTTGAAGGATTTAGAGAAGCAAGGATGTCTCAGGACTCTTTTTCTTTGATTGTTGTCTGTCAACTGTCTTTTTAACATTGGTTTTTTGAGTCATGTTACTAGCTTTCTCAAGGATGTCCTATCAAGGATTTAGAGGAGCAATGATGTCTCATGACTCGTCTTTTATTTGTTTGTTGTCTATGGTTTGTCAAGACAAAACGACTGGGGCAATCTTGTCCTTAGTATGAGCTAAGACACTCCTTGTCTACGACTGTCTTTTTTTCGTAGATGGATGACTTTGTACACTATGATCTATCTCATATCATAATGTGTACTATCCATTTGTGTCATGTCCCACCCAATGATGATAAAAAAGCAAGCATAGCATATATGGAAAAATATCAAAGATCATATGTTTTTCAATCAACAACCTTCGTTATTTCTTACTAACATTTTGCATTCATTCATGCTAACATTTCTCCTTTTCGACATAATGATAAAGTCCAATGACACAACAAAAACATTAGATACTCTACATTTGCATACATTCTATAAGCATTTCATATAGTTACATTGCATTAACATCTTCATTACATATTTATGAAATCATTGCAAAATAGGCATTCCATCATCATAAGGTACATAATGGAACCATTACATGTACATTTTAACCATCACATATATATAACATCATATAGTACATTACATCCATTATCATATAAAATCATCATAACATCATAAGTTGTATAAACTCATCATGTAGAAATATTCGTTCATAACACATATACATACATCATTTAGGAAACATAATCATATAGAAGCAATGCATCATCATAAAATAGAACTACATAACATATAGAAGCCGCCAAAAATCATATATATATTGCTCAAAATAGTGTGTCATAGTACAATGTCTGAATGTATCCATAAATAAAAATGAGCTCGTAGGCTCTATGATCAAAATACAATGTCTACATATATAACAAGTGTCAATGTGTTCCACTACCACTACTGTCACGTGGTGAAGGTGGCGGAAAATACCTCAGAGGTACTCTCTGTGAGGTGGAAGGCCTGTCATACGGACCTATCCTCGGTGGTCCTACCACACCCTCTGTACTTTGTGTCCTTGTCTGACTCTTGCCCTGTGATCTCTGGATGCAAACCTATGAAAAGCTAGGAGCTTGTCTCTCTGCTGGCACCACTGACTCGTATAGATCCCTATAATATGATGCTCTCTCAACTGATCTAACTAGGTCACGAGAAAAACCATCAGATGAGGTACCATTGCAAAGGTGTCTGACCTCTGTGAACTGCTGCTCTATCTCCTGTCTCCGAGCTATGGCCTGATCTCTCTCCATAAAAGCACTGTCTCTCTCTATTTGCATGGCATCTAGCTCTACTTTCATTAGTCTCAATCTCTCCTCCAAATCTTCCCTGTCACTATCTCTAGGATCCTACACATCTCATCTCCCCTCAGCAATCCGATCTTGAAGCTCTCTCTCCTGCTCCTCCATAGGTACCTCCTCCTCAATGTCATCCTCCCCATAGCCTGCTAGGATACCAAGAGGATTAATATCCATGTCTCCCTCCTCATCCTCTACAACAAAATACTTTTTCCTTTTGTGGGTTTCTTTGTGTTAATACTTACTAGTATCGTTTCAGTTACTCTTTCAGTTGAGTATTGGTTATTACTGCTCCAATTAGTAGTTTGTGGTTCATTACATATTGTAAGCATCATAGGATTGTTATTGTAAGTTTGTAAGAGAACATCTATTCTAAAATAAGAGAATTAGATGATATGGAAACACCCTATGGATAGTTTTAGTGTAAATAAGCTTAGTGAAATACTGGTTGATTATAGTTAGCAATAAGAAGGGAGCCACCCCTTTTTGAGAGGATATATTTTATCTCATCATATCGTGGTTGATATAACCATTTTTTCATCAGCTAGTTGATAACAAAATATTCACCCAACAATAACTCTATACTTTAAAAAGTTGTTGAAAAACATGCACAACTTTGGTATGCCCTATCCCATCATAATACCTATAGAGGAGTGTATGCTTGTCCAACTTACTAGTCGACAAAGGGATCTGATGTAGAATTGTAATGATTTCATCAATTGTTTCATCAAGTTGAGAAACACTATGATCCTTATGATAAAATGAAGAAGAATTTGGGAAGACAATACATACATAAGATGAGCATTGAGGAATTTTGAGAAAATTGTTCTGATGAATAGGAGGTTACAAAAAGGTCATATTCCAAGTTACCCTTGGAATATATTAGAAAATATCAAATAATGATGGTACTTGATGAAGTTGAGGATGATGGAGAAGTGGTTCAAGAGAGATAATTAAGAGAAATATCTAAAAAGCCTATCCCAATTCCAAATTGCTTAGAAGAAGTGACATATCTTGAGCAAATAATGAAGTTGGTGGAGAGATTCACCGAAAGATGGGTATAAGTTAAAACATTTGATTTAATGGATAAAGGCATATAGTTAACAATTGATTTGATGGATAAATGCACAGAGTGTAGGATAAATTTAAAAATTCAAAACAAGCTAAAGGGGAGAATGCCTCCACTTCTTCAAAAACAAAAAAGAGTAGGTAAAATCAAAAGTAAAGGTAAAGGAGAGATACATCCAATGGCTAAACCAAGAGTGTATAAAAGGGTTATCCCACAAAGGACATAAAAAAGAAGAAACTCGAGAAAAGTAAAAAAATTAAGAAGATTGCTTCTATTGTCGAAAAACCTCATCCTTCCTCTCCAACTCTAGATAATATTCCTCCTTCTCCCACTCATCCTATCAGATTTTCTTCCCTAAGTCCACACCACCTTCCACTTCCACTACTTCTACTACCCAAAACACCATTCCCACCATCACAACCACTTCACCTATCTTTGACATTCCCATTTCTATTACTTCAATATTTTCATTTCACCTATTGATATCAATTCATCACCTAATGTTTCACCACCCCCTTTTCTTCTTCACCTTCACCTTCATTCTCATTACCAAAATACACTACATCAACTATTTCATCTATCGCTATATTCACTTCTCTTCCCTCCACTTCTTCTAATCTACCACAATCCTTTACTTCTCAACTTTCTCATGTTCCCAAGGAGGTGGTTGTCTTAATTCTTTCAAAGTTAAACAAAGCATTGTTCGATCATATTGCAAGAGGAACTTCAATTTTGTCTTCCCAAGAGATCCTTGAACATCCTTCTTTAAAAAATATTGAAAAAATATGTAGAGAATTAGAGGCTCAAAAAAGGAGCAATGTACATGAATCCTCTACAATGACAAGAAATTTTGATGGAGCTAGTTGGTCAAAGAGAATATGTTACTGATGAAATAAAAAGAAGTATGTTGATCAATCTATTTTTGAAAATGTACAAAAAGAAGTAGCTACTGAATTCCCTAGTAGAGAGCAAGGATTAGAGCAAGAGGATGTCAATGTTATTCAAAATTAGGTTGAACAAGATTTAAAAGTAGAAAAAAATCAAACTAAGATCTCTCATTCTTCCTCTCAACAGGAACAAAATATAAAGTAGTCTACAATCTTTGAATGATAGAAAACACAACTAAAACAAAAGAAACTAGTTATAGAAACTCCAAATTTAGATTTAGCAAGCCTTTTTGAGAAAAATAGAGCATTCAATGGAGAAAAAGAAGGCTAAAATAAGGTCTCATATGACCAAAGTTTCAACAAGGTCTAGGATTTACATGTTGCAACACTTGTTGTAGATAAAGATAACATAGACCTAGAACCAGAGGATTTCAATGTTTTTACCTACAATTTGGGTCACACTTCTAGAGTGCAAGAAATTAAGGAATTGCATGGATCTATGAATACTATTGTGTAGAGATAGAACAATGATGAAGCCCATGTGGAGAGAGTCCCAAGATATTTTTGTTAGGTATTATGATACACAATGTTTCAAAGTGCATGTTGCTACATGTCCTCAACCTGATGAGGTCACCCTAGTGTTGATTGTGTTTGTGAAGTATTCATGTAGAGAATAGGCCAAGGGTAGAAGTGTAATTGATGATAATTTCTTGTGATGCTTTTATGCATTGCATGTGTTGGATGTAGGAATATTCCTTTCCCTAGAGAAATTCCTAGGATAGTGTGCCACTTTTTTATCCCTTGGTTATTGAACCCAAATGAAGATCCCAATTGTGCCAACATTGGAAGTTGTGCTAGATTTATGCTAGTTGTTTTCTAGCTATCCTATCTCCAAAAGTTATTTTATCTTTGAAAATTCAATGCAAAGGAAGTGTAATTTTGTCTTTCCCTATAAAGACAACTGTTAGGGAAAATTTGTAACTAAATTCTATTGGAGATGGAGGATAACTATTAAATGTAGCTCCAACTATTAAATAAAAATATAATCTAAGCCCTTAGTGCTAGATGATTCCTAACCATTGATTGTATACCAAGGTTTCCTTGCCTCCCCTGTAAAAGGAATCCATTCTTCCTTATACAAAGTTAGATCTAGTTAGCAACAATATTTACAATTCAAGAAGGGTCATGTATTATCAGTTTTAGGGGTTAGAGATATCAAAAATTGTTTTAGTCAAGACTATTTTGAAATCAATACAAGTAGAAGCATTGATTTGGTGCTTTGTGGATTATTTCAATAGTTTATCATAGTTCCTTTTCAAATGTTAGTTAAAGTTAAATTGCATTGATGGTGAAGTGTTACATATATTTGATAGATCTCTAGTTCATACCATTTGTGGGTTGTTGATTGTGAGTTACTCTACATGAATAGTCTAAACCCATATTAGAATTAGGTTTATTTGTGAAGATTTGCTTAAGTTGTGCCAGATTTGGGTATTTGAGTGAATGTTTACAATTTGAAATTTTTTACATCTATAGAAGATTGCACTATTTCTGTAACACTATGAGTTTATCTTTGATTAAACATAAATTGGTTTATTTAAGGAATTTATCTAATTGATGCACTGAATAATTATTATAGTTATAGATGGAAATTTTATCTCTTTTCTTTCTCACCCTATCTTTTGAATTTTATTTAAACAAGAGTTAGTTTTAGGAGAAAACCATAAGGTTAAAAGGTATTTTTAGATCTCAAATCCAAAGATCTGTTTAGAGAGTTTGGGAAGAAAGAGGCATGGATAGATAATGAATGGGATGTCTATAGTATGAGAAGTGCTAGCCAAGTGTTGAGATAGGGAAAAAACATGAGTAACATGAGTGGAGGGTATAATAGTAATATCCATGGAAATGATAATAGTTAGAGATGGAGGAATGTTAAAGAGATGGAAGCACTAACAAACGTGATGAAGGTATAGTGTAACCAAGTAGCTATACATATTTGGGAATAGAGTCGATTGGGAATAAAGTAGGAGTAATAATCTAGGGTAGATAGTAGTGATTTCTTTGGAAGTGTTATTATTGGGTTGGAAGAAGATGATGGATTCGAAGATACACTATTAGTAAGATTCATTAAGAATCCAAGGTCTTGTAATATTTCTATGCCATTAGAACATCTCACGAATGTCTTAGAAATGATATTTTCCAATTGATTAGGGGATTCAACTTGTATGAATGCATCTATCAAAATTTAGTTTGTAAGATGTATATCTTATTGATCCACATGTGCATCATGATCATAATCGTTTTGGTCAACCAAGTTAACCCCAACACACCCACCATTAAAGATGTCATTGTTGTCATATTGAGAAACCATATTAGGGTTTAAGCAAGCACCCCTTCTCAATTGAAGATTAAGATCTTGAGTAGCTCATAGCATAAATAATAATAAAACAAAAATATGGGGAAAGATGAACTAAATAGGAGTTTAAGGATCCACAATAGGTATCTTTCCCTAGGGGAATTTCATTAGGAAAGAGATCACAAAGTTTAAAGATTGACTTTCAACCTCAATGGTGAGCCAATTAGATCTAGATCTCAGTTCCTTAAGAAAATGGATAAGGTTTGGAATCAAATTGAAATGATATGCAATGCTTAAACTAATGAAACAATAAGATGTAGAACATGAAATGTGAATTCCTGGAAGTGCAAAAATTGAAACCATAATTTGAAGGCAGATCTGAGAAGGGTAAGGACACATGTGCTAGTCACCAAAAGTAGATTGTGAGATTTTTTGAAGGAAAAATTCGTACTAAGGAGAATGGGTACTAGTTAGGGCTTCTAGAAATTCTTCTTACATTCCTCTGAGGCAGGATCTTAGCTTCTATTTTGCATAGGTTCCACTGTTGGAAAGCCAAACATAAATTTTGAATATGAGTTTCTATGACAACAACAATGAATGCAAAAAATGCTAGATTGTAAAATTTCTCTTCAAGATCTCCAATCCTTCTTCAACTTGTAGTTTGCACATACAAAGAGGGAAAAATTGTTTTGTTTGAATGGGGTTTGCCTTAGTCAAGCCCCATGTTTGCTAATTAGACCTTGATAGAAAGATAATGACAATGGAGAAGGAAATGATGAATGAGCACTTGCTTGCTAAAACTCACCAAACCTTCAATGGCTTCCCTTAGAGGACTGAAGTCAAACACATCACTCCAATGAACTTGATCTTTATTTTCTTGATTTATTGGATACTTGAATGCTTGGATGCTTTGATGATCAACAATGCATATTAGCCTTCACAAGATGGTATGAATACACATAAGCTTTAGCATGATGTTAGGACATTGGTTGTTGCAACAAATGATTGATAAATCTACTCTTGAATGCTCTTGACAATAATATCTTCTCATATGAAGTTATGTAATTGATCCTTAGAATGCTTAGATTTGAATTTGATAAAAAAGACTATGTATTTATAGGTGTTTATCTAATTTCTCAAAAATTAGATTCTAAAAGCCGACAATTGCATATAAAATTTGAATCATTAAAAGACCACCAAAAACATATTTAAAAATGGGTCCTAAGACTTGAAGGGGACCCATTCATCCCCGAGGGTGAATGGGTCCTAGCCTAAAAATCCAAGACACTCATTCTCCAATGTGATTAAAATCTTAATTGCATTAATTAAATGTTGGTTTCCCTTTCAAAAAATGGGAATAATAAGGATTTGGAAAATTAGAAGCTTAATTAAGTCTAATTAATTAAGGCTCCCAAACATAGTGTGAAATTATAAAGGGTATACAATTTCCTACACTCCATTTAGCCTCGACTTTAGTGAGAGTATGAACTTACACTCAAACTCACACTAAAGTAGACAAATATGCGTCAAGAGAGGTCTGAGTGTACAAATGTTAGAAAGATAGGATGACAAAGATAAAGAGAGATGATCAAGCCCCCATGATCTAAGATCCCATTAAAAACCAACATTTAAGGACAAAGGGACACACAAGATGTGTAAGATACGTGCAACAAGACAATATACACAAGCATACAATGTTAAAGCTAATGCAAAATGGATGGACTATCAAGTTGCATTATGGCACATCCATAAAATACACTCACAAGGATGTAAAATCACTTATAAAATACATGGATCCACTAGCGAGCAAGCTATGTTATGCTCAGTGGCCATGAAATATGCTCACAAGGGCTAGTGTAATTTTTTTATACACTAGGTGAGCCCCAAAGGAAAGATGAGAAACACACACTAGGTCTACAAGGAGTGAACTCATAACAAAGGTGGCGCATGGGTAAAGTCATCACAAAAATTGTGTACCCATAATTCAGTGCCAAAATGATCAATTCTATGCCAACACTACACTAAGTCCAACCTCTGTGAACAAGAGTGAAGCAAAAATGTCAATATGTTCATGCCAAAATGAGAATGCCAATTTGTATGTCCTAATAATTCCAATGTAATAATGCCAATTCTAATATCTAAATAATGCCAATGTATGCCCCCACTTTAAAGGAATTGCTAAACACCATATTGTGAGCAATTACTTTAAAGTAGAAATGATAAATACCAATTGATAAGAGGGCCATGAGAGCTTATTTTTAAAGACCTATGCCAATCATATGTTTCTAGATAAAGTGTCATGAAAGGGAAGGTTTTCCCCCACATGCAATCTCAAAAGATAACACATATGGGATCCACGGATTTGGGGTTAGCACATGTATTTGCTACAATGATATAATAGAGCTCGAAACCATCATCATTCCCCAAATACATAGTGGAACAATGAGCACAAAGGAGGAATGACACATAAAGAGATAGAAGACAAACAATCCTTTTCGGTCAACATGGAGGAGACCTAAATATCTCAACACTTTGCATCATCCCCAAAAGGAAAAGAAAAGATAATATTTACAACAGATAGAATAATGTAGATACAAATAGAAGAATGTAATGACATATTTGTTTCCTTTGTATCCTTGCACCAACGAAGTAACAAGGGTCATCCAAAGAAAACTCACAAACATAAAGGCA
Organism: Sequoiadendron giganteum; assembly: GCA_007115665.2. NCBI lineage: Eukaryota > Viridiplantae > Streptophyta > Pinopsida > Cupressales > Cupressaceae > Sequoiadendron > Sequoiadendron giganteum. Next base: position 240,468,140 of record CM021109.1, read on the forward strand.
CACCAAGAAGCACTATACGAGGGATCACATTACATACATGCAATCACAAATAGCATAGAGAGGATAGAAAACTAATATGTCACATGCAAGCCAACCTATATCAAGTCATCCACATCCCAATATTGTTCATTATATACAGAAGGTGGATAACTAGCCAAAGGAGCAATGACAAGTGCCATACTAGGATAATCACTAGGTTCAACATGTGGTGATGCACTCTTTATAAGATGATCATCATGGTTGCACCCATCTAAGTTCATAGAAGTGGAAAACAAAAAATTCAATTTATTATGCACTTCTTCATCAATTTTAGTAATCCCATCATCATCATCCAAGTTAATCACAACAGGAGGCCTAATGACAATGTCCATTGTATGTTCTTGTTTTTGTTTCGGTTTAGAAGTTTCATGTTCTAGCAAAGGTGGATAATCATCTTACTTTGTGTGAGTTGGTTTGTTCTTTTCTTCTAATTGACTAGCAATAGCACGACATCTACGCCTATGCTCTTTAGCTTTTCAGTTTCTTCTTGCATGGTTTTCAAGTTGTGATAATGTAGGAGTGGGTTTATCAACCATCGATCTCTTTTCTTCCCTTAGGGGAGGAACAAAAGCGACCTTTGAGGGTTGTGGAACCACTTTCTCTTTAGGCTTATAAACTTGTTTGACTGTAAGAGACACAAAGGGAATTGTATGGTTATCTCTTGGTCTCTTGTAGGATATAGGTGGCGAAATAACATCATGTTCTGGTTCTTTTGGTTCAAGCATAAGTTCACCCACAAAATTTGGAGGGGAAGGAACAACTATGGATCTTTCATTTTCAAGTGGGATATTGGCAAGGGATAACTTTTTTATATGCTTCTCTTTGAACTTTTGATAGGATTTGAAAAATAAATCTTCACGAGGCTTTATAGGTTCTACAGGTTCAGGTCAAAAGGATTCCAATGAAAAGTTCCCTCAAGAAGACAAATGATTAAATCCACTATGATGCACTATAAAAACTTTGTTATCAAATGGAAATTTCAAGCACTTGTGGATGACCAATGAGACAACATTCATGGAGCATAACCATGAATAGCCTAACTTCTCATGAAATTGATTCGAAGTCAGGATAATAGAGAATGATACACCTAATTGCTTTAGTCCAACTTTTAATGGAAGAGCGGTCAATCCTATTGTAGGGCAAGCAAAACCATCATGTGTTTTGATCCATGATTTTGATTTTTCATAAGAATCTTGGTAAAGTTCATGCACAAATAATAATTCCTTAGTGATCACATTCTCTACACACACAAGATCAATTAATATCCCATTTGTAGGCTTGTCATTGATTCTTTTAGCAATGTAAAGAGGACTATTAGGTGCATGTTTAATTATATCATTGTTTGAGAAAGAAATGTTAAGAGACAAGTTGGTTTGGCCTTACGAGGTTGAATGTGAATGAATCCAAGCATAACATCAGGGATAGAGTTCAACATGGGTTGACTAGTGTCAACACTATGAGTGAAAGAGTTAGAAAACCTAAGATCCACAACTAATGTACCAACATGGGATGCCATGAGTCTCGAACTACGTCACATTGAAGTATTAGCAATAGGAAAATAGGTTGTGATACTCATACAGGTTTCACCAAACCAAAAGTGTACCAAAAATTGACAAAAGGCACTAAATAAAGATAGTAAACATCTAGAAGTAGGAAACACAATGCAAGTATTAAACAAGATATTGCAATTTTCAGATCTAAAATATAATAATTGACTAATTTTAGGTACAAAGACTTGAAAATGATTACTTTTGAATGCCAATTTTGATTTCAAATAATGCACTATCTTTCATCAATGGAACTAGATACAACAACTACTGAATTATGTAATTTTTGAAACTGAAGTAGAGATCTGTAGGTTGGAATAGCTTGAAAATACAAAGACAAAACAATGTGCGATAATTTGAAAAAGATCCTGTACCAGTATAGGTTCTCCCTAGGGTGAATGAGTTCTAGGACAGGGATCTAAAAAATTTAAATCTGAGTATTTAACTTGATGTTTAAGCTTACTATTCCTAACAGTAAATAGATTCTTTAGTGAGTTTTTCCAAAAATATGATGAAATGGAAATGCAATTTAAATGACAATGTATGAACAAAATGACAACTTTTTTTAATGCAATTCTGAAATAAATGTTGATCTAAATGATTGAAACACACTTTAATGCAAGCTATTATGTAGAATGTATGCAATATTTTTGGATTTTTATGATTTTAAATGATGTAAACATGCAATATGTAACCCTAAATGCAATTCAAGACAAGATGATACAGAATCTAGATCTAGGGTTTCAAAGATTTCCAAATAGAAAAAGGTATGATGTACAACAAGACATGAAATGAAATATTGAACAAGACACCTTAATAACATCAAGTTCACCAAAATGAAGTATGGGGAAATATGAACACTAAATAGGACTTTAAGGATCCATAATAGATGTCTTTCCCTAGGGCCATTTCATTAGGAAAGAGATTACAAAGTGTAAAGATTGACTTTCAACCTCAATGGTGAACCAATCAGACCTGGATCTCAATTCCTTAAGACAATGGGTAAGGTCTGGAATCAAATTGAAATGATATGCAATGCTTAAACTAATGAAACAATAAGACCTAAAACATGAAATGCAAATTCCCAAAAGTACAAAAATTGAAACCACAATTTGCAAGTAGATCTAAGAAGGGTAAGGACACATGTACCAGTCACTAAAAGTAAATTTTGAGATTTGTTGAAGGAAAAATTCACCCTAGGGCGAATGGATCCTGGTTAGGGCTTCTAGAAATTCTTTTTGTAGTCCTCTAAGGTAGGATCTTAGCTTTTTTTTTGCACAGGTTCCACTTTCGGAAAGCCAAAAATAAATTTTGAATTTGAGTTTCTGTGACTTGATAACAATGAATGCAACAAATACAAGATTGTAAAATTTCTCTTCAAGATCTTCAATCCTTCTTCAACCTATAATTTGCACATACAAAGAGGGAAAATTTATTTTATTTGAATGGGGGTTTTCCTTAGTCAAACCCCATGTTTGGTAATTAAACCTTGATAGAAAGATAATGACAATGGAGAAGGAAATGATGAATGAAAACTTGTTTGTTACAACTCACCAAACCTTCAATGGCTTCCCTTAGAGAACTGAAGTCAAACACATCACTCCAAGGAACTTGATCTTGCTTTGCTTGATTTATTGTATACTTGAATGCTTGGATGCTTTGAGGATCAACAATGCATATTAGCCTTCATAAGATGGTACGAATACACATAAACTTGAACTTGATGTTAGGACCTTGATTGCTGCAACAAATGATTAAAAAATCTGCTCTTGAATGCTCTTGACAATAATATTTGTTCATATGAAGTCTTGTAATTGATCCTTAGAATGCTTAGATTTGAATTTGATAAAAAGACTATATTTATATGTATTTATCTAATTTCTCAAAAATTACTTTCCAAAAGCCGACAATTGCATATGAAATTTGAATCATTAAAAGACCGCCAAAAACATATTTAAAAATGGGTCCTAGGACTTGAAGGGACCCATTCACCCTTGGGAAAATGGGTCTCGACCTAAAAATCTAGGATACTCATTCTCTAATGTGATTAAAATATTAATTGTATTAATTAAATGTTGGTTCCTCTTTCAAAAAATGGGAATAATAAGGCTTTGGAATGCATAATTTGGAAAATTAGAAGCTTAATTAAGTCCAATTAACTAAGGGGCCCAAACAAAAGTGTGAAATCGTAAAAGGTATACAATTTCCTACACTACAACAACAAAAGGCAAATCAATCTAATATAAAAAATATTTTAAAAATTGTTCTTGGGTCTATGATTGAAGAATGAATGCTTTATGATGTGGTATTGAATTCTTATCTATCATTGATCTAGAAATTCTTATGTGTAATGTTTTTGGACTTTGTGTTCTACTTGATGTCAAATCTAGGGGTTAGGGTATTTTTGACATCTACACATTTGTCCTTTGTGTGTATTTTGATCTTGCATAGTGTGTATCTTTTCTCTACATGTCATCTAATTAGCCTTTGTTTTCTTTCCTTCTACTATTTGAGATTAGTGGTGTCTAAAAATAACTTTGGAGAATTATTGCTATGTTATTAGGGGACATGATCTCCTAGGTCAATCCTAGAAAACTTAGGCAAATGATCAAAAACAACAAATCTTAATCATGCAAATGCTCCTAAGTTGGATATGCAAATCTAGATTCCCTTTTGGTGCACCAATTCCAAATGTTATGCTCCTTAAAAAAGGAGAGGATGATCAAATTTCTAAAGATGTTAAATGGATGCAAATGAATGTCTTTAAATACAAGCACATAACACCAAAGTTCACCTATGTATTTAATTGGCTCATAATGACCAATAGAATGGGAGGGAGTCAAGATAGTTTGCATTTGATTTTTAAAAACTTAGTGGTCAAGTTTGGAGACATCAGGAGCTCCTAGGGTTGAAAATGCAAATCTAGATTCCATTTTGGTGCACCAATTCCAAATGTATTGCTCCTTAAGACAAAATACAAGTAAATAGCATCAAATCACTCACTTGTGTGTTATGTTAACTTATAACAATTAGTGGAATGGTGTAAGTCAACTACATTTTAATTTGAATTTTGAAATTTTAATGGTCAAGTCTATGACCAAGGTCAACATTGCATCCACAAAAATGATTTAGGACATGGAAATGATTAGATCAAGATGGTTAATGGATGTACTAATTTAGGTACACAAGTGGGTGTCATTATTGCATGGTCTAGGTGAATGCATAAGAATGTGTACACATAGATAAGTTGTAGATAAATGTATGAAGATTGGTATTTATGAGAATAGGCAAAGGCTAGGGGGATGAGTTCAATTGTGCTAATTGCTAATATGTACATGTATTAGAATACTCCCAAAGTAAACACAAAACTAAATAGAAAATAGCATAAATATGCAAATTTCACTATTACAAGTAATTACAAATATACTTGCAAATTTTAACTCTTAAAATTAATTAGAATTAACCTGGTAAAGATATCTTAAATACATCTAATAAATGACTAAAAGACAAATTTGGAACTATTTTATTTAATTAGAAGTTAATTTTATTTTGCTTCAAAAATATTTTATTTACTTCAAAGTTATTTTATTTTACTTTAAAAATATTTTATTTACTATATAGATGGAGACATACATTTTATGTTATTATTTTGAAAATATTATGCTTATTGTTAATTACTAATATTTTGAGATGTAAATAACTGTCATTGAAAATAAGAGTTTCTACCATTGTAAAATGCCTCTAGACATTAATAATATTTTAAAAAAAAAAAAAACCTTTTTAAACATTGCATACCAAAATGCATTAATGACTCCTCAAGCTTCTATCGGATCATGTGGTGTGATTTGTAAGGTCAATTAGAAAATATCCATAGCAAATAATATGGTTACACGAACCACCACGAACCACTTTTGGCCAACATTCATTCAAAGAAAGCAAACATAACCTAGATGCATCCATTGCATCTATAGCAGAAGACAACCTAGATGCAACCATTGCATCTATAGCATAAGACAACCTAGATCCATCCCTTGCATGTATTCACATTAGATGTTATAAACTGTAGTGTAAGCTCATAAAGATCCTAGCAGCTAGTGTAAAAACATGAATAAATGTAGGAAATATGATGCAGGCATTTGAGCCCTGAGCAACAGGTGCTCAAAATGCCTTAAAAGCTCTTTTTGACACCTCTAATAAAAGTCACTTTTAAGACCCCGAGGTATACTATGCCATGAAATGCCATTCACAAGGATAAATACAAGAACTCAATATACAAATAGATCATCTTATAAATAGTTTGATCTTTAATGTTGAAATTTAAACTTTGTATGTTAATTTTACACCTATTTGTCTTTGTTATGGTTATGGAACCTTCCATTGACTGTAATGGAAATCGAAATTGAAATGATAGACAAGTTTCTCATAGAAGCAAGAATTTGTCATAAATGAGGTTCTGTCAAGCTCCTAAAAAACATATAATCTTACTATTTCCTAAGCCCCAAAATATCACCTGAATTGCAGGTATACTGAAATGTAGATCATAATTACAAATTTTATCTTTGCATGTAAATCATCCGTGTCATAGAATACAGAACAAGATTAGAGAATAATGTAAGTCTTGAACCACCTGAAACATATTCAGCATGGGATTTCATCATAGAAAGACATCAACAAGCAAGAAGAGTCGAGAGAGACTAGAATAAAAAATTTACCATGTACATAAGAATTATGTATGTTGTCTGTTATTAACAATAGTTGGAAAGACTGGATAACACAAAAAGCATTAGAAACCCTGCACACTTTTCAAAGCACAGAATACACAATACATAATAGTACCCACACGCTTACAACAGTGGAATACTAAACATCTATGTGACAAATGAGTGTTTTTCAGATAAAACATTCTTGGAATGAAGCTTGATTGCCGACAATCAAGCCTTCTGAGATCAAAATAAGACTTACTAGCATGTCAAATACCTCAGTTTTTTATTACTAACAGTAAATATGGATGCTTTTAGACAAGCAGTTAATACCTTGCAAATTATTGAGACACTAACTTTCTCTTCATTGTAGTAATACTAATATTTATTCATTTCACCAAGAGATTGATATCAGTTCTCTAGTTTGATTGTTAAGCTGCTTCAGTACAGAAAATAAAGCATAAAAAGACAAATCTCTCAAGATTCTAAGATGTTCATTAGCTGTCTGTGATCTGATGAAAAGAAGTCTATGTTTATAAGATGCAATGACCAACCAAAGGAGGAAGAAAGAGAGCAACCAGTTCTGCACATAATCCAAATTCTGCAAGATCTAGCAGCCTCTTGACAAGAACTTGGCAGTATCTTCTTATGTGGTCAAAATCGGAGGCATGTAATCTGATTTGGTGCCCAAAACACGAGCCTTTGTGTCTGGAAAGTTTTCAAAACCAGGGAGCTCTGTCACATCACCTTCATTTGTGATACCCATTGGATAGCTCAACAAATGACCTGGTAGATCTTTTTCCAGGGTTTCACTCACATATAAATCCCAATATCGATCCCCTATTTTGTTCATTTTCTGGATGCATTCTACACTTTGGGGAGTACTGAAGGAATTGTCCAGAAGTCCAGTATGTTCATACCAGAGAGACATCCTGAAACCATGGATTTGACCCCTGGCAGGTCCTCGTGCAGCTAGATGATATGGTTGGTAAGCTCCCATTGCTATTTCAGAGTCCCTTCCACCATCCATAGAACGCTGGTTGATGTTAGCTGACCCAACAATAATGTACTCATCATCCACTGCGCAAAAGAAACAGACAGGAAATTAGAAACGAGAGAGTTGTCTTTCTACATCAGCAGACACCAAGCAAGCATATGAAATCAGATTCACACACTTGGACAATCCATTTGACTCTAGTTTCTAAATAATTTTTTACATTTGTCTATCCTAACGTATAATTTTACAGGTCACACTTGTTCTACAGATAAATGATACTCCCACTTTAGAACATGTAAGTATTAGAAGAATCAAGAAAGAGCAAAACATTTGTTATAAAAATCAAGCATACAACCTCAAATGCAGGAAACAGAGGACCAAAAGAAATGAAAACGTAAAAAAAAACTCTAACACGATTCATCTGTACAGGCCCTTTATTAAGACCTTCACTTTCTTCATGATCTTATACCCAGGCATGCCTACAGATTCCTAAAAGCTTCAAGCAGTTGACTCAAAACTTCATATAAAACAATTACATAGTATTAAAGACCGAAAGTCAGGGAAATAAATTCAGTGCTCCAAATAAAACAACATTTAATGCAAAACAAAATATCTAGGATGGTCTGATTTATAATACCAAGATAAATGTCATCCTCCTGTTCTAATCTTGATATTGGAGTGTTCCTTACCTATCATCATCTTTGAGTGCACATAAATCATAAAACGCCTGTTCTCCTGAGCTCTCTTGTAGTCCGTATCCTCCTCAGGTCCCTGGGGAGGCATATACTCACCACCCCTCTTGACCTCTCTGTTTGCCAAACAGAAAAAGGTCAGGTAATCCTTAGGACTCTGGTCATAAATCCCTTTTGCACGCAAAGCCTGTGCAATGTCAGTATACATCATCTCCAGAGTCCTCCTCTGCCAATCCAAAATGGCCTGCACAGAACCACTCTCTGGTACTCCCTCTGGCCACATTGGTACCACAACATAGACTCTGAATTGTTCTCCAGCTTCTATCTTGCTAACAATTTTCAAAGACAGCTCCTTGGGAATAAGATGAAGAGCATTTATGTCTTCCACTTTGATGTCATCTGGCTTCCATCCGTAAGAGCTTCCTAAGAAGTACTGATTTTCTATATATATGAAGTCCTTTGCACGACGGATGGCATTGATATAAGCATCTTGGATGCTCCGATCTATGATGTTATCCTTTCCACTAACTAGTCCTGCTGCTGCTGCTGCTTCTGGTGTATCTGGAAACCCAAATGCTGCTCCTCCATCAATGGATCTGAAGAGCTGAACATGCCATGTTTCTCGATCTTCATCATAAGTTACAGGTGAAGGAGGAATAATGTCATCAATATTTCTTATGTCCAAGAGCAAATCCTTGCCACCTTGCTTTCTCCATCGCTGCTCAAAGTTAAACAACACATCCCAAGCAATCGATCCTTCAAGCTTGGAATGAATATCATGCCAAGGCTCTCTGGGCCCTCCTTTCTCAATAGCTGCACCAGGGAAATTGGGCTGATGGAAATCAGCATGATGAGCACTATCCAAAGTCTTAAACAGAGAATGGAACTGAGTATCATACCTTCCATCACACAGATCAATACCCCCAACAAAGCTCAAAATTCTCCTCTCTTCTGAACCTGAACCAGGAAGAGGACTGTCCACAACAACAATCTTCTGATGATGGGTAAACATTGTAGATATCTGTATATCCTGCACAATACTTCCCCCATCATCAGGATTCCTCGGGCACAAAACACAATTTACCGCTGATCCCTCAAAGAATTTTGCAGTATCCTCATCATGGGTCGCCATCAATCCATCCCTCTTCATAAATCCACCAGAGGTTCTATCATCCCAAACTAGCATAAGAACCCTAACCCCTTCCTCGGCCTTCCTCTTAAGAAGGTCGCCGAGGATCTCATCACCGCCAGGTTTAGGCCTCCTAGGGTCCCTAATCAGAGGAATATGTGTGTAAACGGACCACCCAGTAATGTAAATCAAATGCTTTGCATTGGTGATTGCATCAAACACATCCTCCCAACACCTATGGGGCTGGTAAAGCTGGCCTCCAGATAAGGGTATCCTAGGAAGAAAATTATCAGGCATGTGGGCATCCTGATACAGAGTAACTTTACAACCATTTCTCTGTGGATAAAAGGTATAAGGTACCCCAGGAAACTTCTTTGTCCAAATACCCTTACCCCAATTGTGATCATTTGAGACATCAAAGTACTGCAATTTGACATGAATCTTACCCCCTCCTTTAACTGGCTCTCCATCTTCTTTCAACAGATCCAACCACTGATCAACTTCCTCCCCATTCAACAGTTCCTTCACAGGCACATGTGCTCTTCCTATCAAAGTTGCTCCTATCGGGTTATCATCTTTAATACTAAAAACCACTTTGGAAGCTTGGTGGGCACAGTAAATGTGAAAGGACTCATACCATCTTGGATTCACAGGCTCGTTTTGGAGGATCCGGGTTCGACCCACGCGAGCTCGCTCCAGATCTATAGTGGCGTACAATCTGTTCGCTCCTTTGCCAAATCCTACCGTTTCTTCGATTCCTTGGATGAACTGCACAACAACAGAAGGATTTAAGCATTAAAAACCACAAGGCACGTCGAAAAAGTTCCCGAGAGTTGATCTCGTGACTCTCGTTCACAAATAAAATCAATTTTATCTTCAGATCTCAGTATGTAGATGATCCAAATTAGCAGTCTGCATCTGGCCACGATACCCTAAACACTCCATAAGCATTGTTTTACTTTTTATGGCAAAAGGTGAGTATTTAGACCAGTTCATACTAAGGCTCTCAAAGTAGCTCGAAATCTCATTGTTTGGACAGAAAATACGAAACAATGTTCCATTGGCAGTTCAGTGCTCTTACAATTTTGTCGCTGAATCACTATAGCTACCAATTTCGACACATAACACTTAAAACACATTGTTCTACATTTTCTGGCCAAATGGTGATGATGATATGGATTTTGGCGACACAGAAAGGCTAAAATCTGCAAAGCAATTCTTGGAATGTGTTTCAGGCCTCCTACAATTTTGCCAAGATCGTCTGGATCGGAAGACCAACCAACCTTGTGGGTGTATTGTTCTTCAGATCTAAGTTTGTGAATGATCTATCCTACAACCTAAACACAAGTTTTCAGCCAATCTAGCACAAATTAATAGTAGGAATCCCCCTACAACCATTCAAGATTGTTTCCAAATTTTCTGGCCAAAACCCAACGGAAAGTCCGGAAAATTAGAAAACGATTTTCCCTGAATATGCAAATTTAATGCAAACTTGCTCAGGCCAATCCTTTAGACCAACAGAGTAAGTGATCTAGACTTAATGCTTCGAACTTCAGCATACGCACACAAAATTAGAAAAACAAATTACAGCATTGCAGAATTACAAATGCATTGTAGCTTTTCAGATTTCCATTTGGGATTTACCTTTCTGAAAATCTTAGGAGCTCCCCCTGTGGCACGGCCAGGATCACTGAGATTGTTGGCCTCAAATATGGTGACATGGAGCGTTCCATGAATCAACAGCTGAGCCATGCCAGATCAAAACTACTACGCAACCTTTCTCTCAAGTCTTTTCTCTCGGAAAAGAAATTGGATCCGAGATTTTTCAGAGCTTTGTCACACTTATTTCAGGCAGTTATCTGAGTGGCCATTCCTCTTTCAATGGATAACTGTCTACTCAACTTCTCGATATATACTAATGTTATGTATTTGTACTATTCTATACCTACGAATATACACCGTATTTTTCCCCTGTATGTGGGCCGATACTTGGCTTTAACGCGCATGGGTCTTAGTCAAAGGACAATCTTATCCGTTCGTGATTTTTTTCTGCCCGCTAACGTAGATTTCATGACAGAAGAAAGGGATACAGAGACCAGAGAGGCATACGTTCTAGAAAGCTTACTAATTTATAATTAAATTGATGCATTTAATTTGGTTTTCTTTACATTTGACATTCTGCTTTGGATTCACTTTAATATGTTCAGGCTGGGAAATAGTATATAAATCTTAAATATATATATTTAAAATATATTAGATTTAGTGATATTTATTTTCAAGTATTTATATTTAATTTATTATATAAGATGGATAGGTGTTTTGAAACTAGATATTTGGAAATCTTTTAGGTAGATGCATTTAAAATAAAAATATATAGAACTATTTCTTTATTCATGTAAGAGAATTTTAATTTTTTTAAATGATTTTATTTATTATCTAAATTTTTGGTGTTTTTATTTTAGAGTTGCTTTATTTTAATACATATTTTATTTTTTTAGAGAGGGGTCTTTATATTTAAAAAATAAATGTTGGTTATTATAACTATTATTTCATAGTTAACATATGTCTTCCTCTTCTTATTATTGTTTATATCTGTTGGGATAATAATTCAAATCTAGTTAAATTTTATTTGTATATATTTTTAAGATTTAGAGTTGATCCATAATTTACCTATCTATAATTCTAGTTTAGATTTGTAAATTGCCAAATTAATTTAGGTTTATTTAGTGATTTGTGAAATTAAATTCAAGTTTTCAATTTTTAATATAAATATTGTTCCAAAATGTTTCCCTTCTTTTAGTTGTTATGAGTCATCTTGAACTATGAGATATTTTGAATTACATGTAAAGGTGATGTAATAAAGGACAACCCTTAATATTTTGAAGATTTAATGAACATTTTAGCACTCATCTAGCACCTAGCAAGAAGTCTTCATTATTCACTGAATCATCTTTAGAACATTGATTTTGTAGTCTTCAATTTGCAAATGAGAGAAATGGTCTCAGGCATTTGCAAAATCCTTTGTAGATGTCAACATCTTTAGGTGGGTTATAAGGATTAAAATAACGACTTTTAGATTTGAGATTAAAAAACCATATTTGTAAATACAATTCACATCTGTGCAAAGTCATCAAATTCAGTCATGTGATCAATTTCATAACTTCAAATATCATTTCCCCAATGTAGAAGTGGCCCTCATTGTTAAACATAATATTTACTAATTTTGATTCTAAAATTTTAATATTACATTAACTGAGCTAGAAAAGAGGTTGAAAGATGTGTAATAGAAATTTGTAAATTATAGAAAATGCAAGTGTTCAAATGAGAAATTAGACGGAAAAATAGAAAAAGAAAAAGAAAAAGAAAAAACCTAGTGCCAAAGGATGGTGCTCACTTTAAAAAATGACACCATTATGTGCAAACATTTGTGCAATGCATTATAGTCCTTTCATGTTATCATCCAAAAAAGTTACAAAACCTAAAGTTTTCACCCAATTTTAACCCATTTACACAACATGAAGCAAGGATAGTAGAAGCAAAAAATAGGGGATACAAGATAATATAATATGCTAAAAATAAGATATAGAAATAGATATAAAATTTATCTCGCATTCTTACATTCTAGAAATTTTTGGTACTCTCAAGCACTTATTAGTAATTTATAGCAACAAGCAACACCCTTTTAGCATTATAGTCCTCATGTGAGCACTCCAACACTTTGCAACACTCCCTTGAAGGTTTTTGCAGCATTATGAAATAAGGATGTTAGCAAATCATATAGTCTAAAACATACTAAATATAAATCACATAAGGAAAAACACTAACAAATAAATGAGAAGGGAGAATGATGAAGAGAGAAGCAGTGTCCCAATGTTCTCTATTGTTAGGATAATGCAAGGTATGGTTCAAGGACTAACATGCTACATGTAGCTAGAAATAATGCAATAGCTTCATGGATTATAAGGACTAGCAAATTGGGTTGTAGAGTAACCATTAGAGGTATAAATAATTAGGAGATATGAAGTGCATTGGCTAGCAAGGGTTACTTCCAGGTGAATCATATGCTACTAAAAAGTAGGCCATGTGAAGCATATAGGCTAGAAAAGTGTGTTATTAGATGGATCACATGTTGTCAGAAAGAAAGCCATATGAAGTGCATTGGCTAGCAAGGGTTGCTTATAGGTGGCTCATACTACTAAAAAGTAGCCCATGTGAAGCATATAGGCTAGCAAAGTATGTTACTAGATGGATCACATGTCAGAAAGTAAGCCATATGAAGTACATTGGCTAGCAAGGGTTGCTTTTAGGTGACTCATATGCTACTAAAAACTAGGCCATGTGAAGCATATAGGCTAGCAAAGTGTGTAACTAGATGGATCACATGTCAAAAGTAAGCCATATGAAGCACATGAGCTAGAAAGCTCTATTTCTAGGTGCCCCATATGCTACTAACATTGTAAGGAATATACCAATAATGTAGGTTTGTGCATATGTGTAGATGCACACATGAGAGGTGCCGATAGATAAAGCCTTCAAATTGTTATATTGAATATAATTGTAATTGATTTTAAGGAAAAAAGAGGAAAATAAGGTGGAAAATATTTAAGAACCATATGGATATGTTCCTAAAGCCACTAATGAGAGATAAAAAATATGTTGTAAGCATGAAACATGCAAACTTGTGCTCATGGAATGAAAACACACTAAATAGGGATGTCCCATAGAAACAAGCAACATCACACAAAACACACAAAGGGATCTATATGATTAGTGATGCATGAGGATCTAGGCTCACAACTAATCCTATATCAACCAAAAAAAATTCATGTTTACTTTTTAGTTTTGTTATGTTTTAGTTCCTATTGTGTTGGTTTTTTTTAGTTATTTCAAGAGAATTTTTAGATTCAAATTGGTCAAGTTAAGGACATCACCTTGTCAAAGGGCTTCGTTGGTACTTATAGTTTCAATTTGGTGAACATTGAATAAAAATTGTTTATTATGAGAATGTGAGTTCTTAGTTTGTAACTAGACTTGTGGAACTAGATATATTTATAATTAGTTCAAAGTTATTTTTTTACAACCAGTTTCGAGTCAATTTTTTATATTCAACTGCTTTGTAGGAACTTCAAGTCCAACTAGTTTGCAAGAAAGATCAAGTGAACTAAAATTTTTAAGTTTGATAACCAGTTGGGACGAATAGTTTTGATGGTGACATCAACATGACCATTTGTAGGAAAGATCAAGTGAACTAAAAATTTTAAGTTTTGATAATTGGTTTAGATGAACAATTTTGATGGTGATGTCAACATGACACACACAAATGATGATATCAACATGGGATGAAGGTCACTTGGAAAATGATGACATCAACATTGTATGGTCTACATATAAATATAATTTATTTGGATGTGTGAATCAGTTAAAAGTTTTATTTAGTAAGCAAAGGAAATTTTGCTAAAGGAAAAATGGTGATGTCAGTAAGGTATAGAGCATGGGGTTTTCCAAGTGAACTCGATGATTGAAAAATTTCTAACAATATTATTTGAATGGATGCTAGACTTCCATAAGATTACTTAATGATGATATTAGTGATGTATATAGTGTGATATTTTCATGTGATCCTAAATTTAGAACAAGTCATAATGATTCCATTCGGATGGGTGTCATACCTCCACAAAAATGGATATTTACAAAATCCCATCAACAAACTAGACATGTAGAGTTTCCTATTTGAAATGGACTTTTATGTTTACATCCAACGATGTAGTTACTTGTAACTATCGATCTTGAAATGATTTAACTTCCTTTGAGCCCAAATTATAAAGGGAGGTTGTTGTAATCTTTAGGGGGCTTTTGGAAGTTTGGGAAGCTAATTTTCAATTGAATGATATTTTTATTGTGTTGGACTAATCACCAACATCTCCCTTCAAATTCAAGACATGGACTAACCACCTCCTATGGATGCTCTTATCTCTGGTATTTATATTAGGTGTTAACAGGTCAATCTTTGGCTCAATGGTAAACATGTTCCAACAAATTGTATCAAAGTTAGGTCATGGGTTCAAATCCCCTTGAGTGGCATTGAGGGGGTATTGTTGGACTAATCACTAGTGCCTCCCTTTAGTTTCGGGACATGGACTAACCGCCTCCCATAGATCCACTTATCTTTGGTATTTGTATTAGGTGTTAACAAGTCGATATTTTGGCACAACGACAAACATGTTCCAACAGATTGTACTCCTTTGAATGTTGTAAAGATTATTTATTTCTCAATTTGAAATAAATTCTAACTAATTTGTTTTTGTGTCAAAATTGTGTTGTTGGTTGCTAGATTTTGATTTTTTGGTAAGATCCCCATGGGTAAAAGTACAAACATGTGTCACACTTTTATAAAGGGGCCAATACAAATACAAATTTTTAACTTTGGCTGCACAAAAATGACATTTATGTTTTGAATTTCAAAATGATATAAACTAATAAAATGCATAACTATTGATGAATTTTATGCTTGTAATTTAAAAACAAAAATGAAATTGGTTTGGTATTTTTTATATAAATTTAAGAGTAGAATTTGAAATGTTGAAACATTAATAAAAAAAGTGAGGTCAATGGGATGCCACAAAAAAGAGAAAACTTTTTTTTTCCTAATTTTTCTCCCCAAATAACTAACTTCAATATTTAGTGCATGGAAGATATACTAACTATTTTTTGATGAATATTTTTTAATAATAATTTTTTAAAGTCAAACTTCATCAAAACATCATAGTTTTCATGGGACATCAATTTTTGTCTTTTTTTATATCTTTCAAAAAATAAATTGTACCCTTTTGGAGAGGATTCTCTCCTCTAGTGCACCATATATTTTTCAAACATTTTAAATATGTTTTAATATTTATTTTTTTAATTTCTAATTAGTGTCATGTTTTATTATAAAAAACTACTTAGAATAAAAAATTTAAAAAATCATAATAAAACTAATCAAAATATTAAAAAAATGGATTCTAGACTTCAAGCTCTACAAAAAGGTATTTTCATGAAAGTGCTCCTAGTTGGAGAAATTCAAAATTGAAGTTGAAGATTTTTTGAATTTTCCCCAAAAGAGGGGTTTGACCAAAACCCTTTTGAGTGAAAGTGTTTCACCCAAAACCATACACGTAAATTCAATCACAATTCAAAATTTTAATGGAAAAAAAATGTATGGTTTTAAGTGAAAGGGTTTTTCCTGAAATTGTATGTGCCACATATATGCTATGTGGTTTTAGGAGAAACTATTTCACTTGAAACTATTTAGGGTGAAATTGTTTCACTAGAAACTATATTTTTGGTTGAAAGTGTGACACAACTATGTGCTTTTACCCTCATATCTTGATTGCATCACTTAAGGTCAATATGCATGTATAAGGATAACAATTATGAGGTAGGGAATGGATTGGCATCATCCCCAAGCCTATAGAGCTATAAATACAAAGGAGAAATGGAACATAACAATTGAATGAAAATTTTGGGTCAAGAAGGAAGAGACCTAAATTTCTCAATGCTTTTGCATTATCCCCAAAGTATGAGACAAAATGTCGATGAAAAATATATGGAATAAATATACATATAGAGGAATGTCACAACATGGCATTTCTCATGTATCCATGTACCTATAAGTGTAACAAGGTTCCTCCAAGGGGAACTAACAAATAATATGTGTAAGGAAGAACAAGAATAAACAAATCAAGTAGCTTCAACTAAACATACAAACACATGAGAAGAGGATAATAATCTCAAGGTCCCTAATCAAATACGTATCCTTCTACCTTTCTAGTTCAAATGTGGAAGTAGGGTAACTAGGTTTTAGGGACAACACATGAGTATCATTAGCAAAAGAATGAATGGTTTGAAATGTCATGGAATAGAAGGGGAAGCAGTACCCTCCATGAGATTTATTAGAGGGGCAAGCACCAATGATTGAGTAAAGATTGAGGCCAATATCATAGTGTACATAATTGATCTAAACATGCACTCATATAAAGATGGAGTGGGATAATTAGTGTCTAGATTGTTGGAATATGAAGTTAAGTTCATTGTTATTTTAGCAATGATGAATAGTCAATATTGAGTACCTAGGTAGTGATTCAAGTATGTGCCCAACACAGTCGAAGGCCTTCTAGTCAAGTGAAGGTTGAAATGACAAGGGATCCTAGGGAGGTTGTCATTTCCCCCCTAGATGTCGAATGGCTTTATGTCGAAGGCATTTATGGGAAAGCTAGATATTTTTGGGACTCACTATTTATGGTAATTTTGACAAATATTTGACGTGTAGTTACATGAGTCACACTTTCTATTCTTGGAAGGTTTTTTTTGGAAAAGAACTCCACAACTTTGATTTCTTATACTCTTTCAAAGTCATGTTTTATGTTACTTTTTGAAGATTTTTGTGATTATGACTTTCCTCTGAAATAAAAATATGAGAGATCTTTTCCTGTGGTTTTTTCTTGGTATAATTTTACCAATTTTTCCACATAAATACTATGATAATTTTGTGCTTATTTTTTTCTTTGTTTATTATGCACTACAAATTTTCTTACATAGGTAAGACACGAATAGATGTGGCTCACTACTTACCACAATATTATGATAAAGAACACCGATTGGTTGGGATGGAGGAATGTCCTCCACATTAGGGTGAAGTGATATAAAAGGGCCTAGATATGGTGAGATAGGGTTAGGATTGGCCTACCAAAAAGATGACATGGATTTGTGTTCAAGCTTAAGAGGATGTTTGAATTTGATGGGTGGAAGGGTTATTAAATTGAATTCTAGGAGAATTAGTAAGATATGCTTATGATTGTCAATAAGAGGTGTATAGGATTTAGGTTTAGGTTTGGATAGATAGGAAGAATATTGGGTGGGTGGAGAAGAATCATAAAGGGGGTCCATGGGTGGAGGGATAGGAAGGGATTCATCAAGTTTAAGGTGAAGGTGCTCTAGAAGGATTTGATTAACTTCGTGAGCACAAAGAATCGTGTCAGAAAGAGAAAAACATTTATTAAAGAGGATAACTTATTAGATTGGTGGTAGTATTTTCTCATGAAAAAGAGTTAGAATAAGGCCATGAGGGGGACAAAAATCCCATTGAAAATGTAAGGAAAATAAATAAGAAGTGAAGCCTTGAGCACTCTCATTAACATCTTGTTTGTGTTGCACAAAGTGTGCAAGAGGTACTTTAGGTTGGATGCTATAATAAAAGTGAGATAAGGCATGGGACACATCAAACAAGGAGTGAAAGGAACTACTTGGTAATTTTTAATACCAGTCTAAGGAAATATCTCTTAATGTGGTAAAAAATAAATTTTCCAAGACATAGTCATCACATGTATGGGTCAAGCATATGGTTGAGAAGTGTTTCATATGGTGCAATGGATCACCATTGCTATTATATTTGTAAAAAAGAAGAGATATACTATTCATCACATACACACCCCATATTTTTTCTTAGGCAAGTATAGGGACCCCCTCTTTTCACTTTGGTCTTTTTCATCATTTTTAGGTGTTTTGTTTGAATATTGATCCCTTTGGATCTTGATTTTCATATTTTTTAATTTTCATTATCCTTCAAGATTTGGGCTCCTTTTGTACCTTAGGATTGGTTATGGGTTCTCAAATAAACGTAACACTTGAAATATTCCTAGGAGATTAGACTTCTAGAGAAACTTGGAACTCTAGAACTTAGGTCCAAGTTCCAAGTTAGTTTTTCTATCTTTAGTCTAGATTTGTTGATGAAATTAGAACCTTGAAACTTATGTTCCAAGTTCTAATCACCTCCTAAGACCTAAAACTTGCTTGACCAAGGTCATTAATGGTCAAATGTATGAGTTTGGTTGGGTTTATATATTTTTATTTTTCCCATTTTCTACTCATTTTTATATTTGAAACCCTTTATTTTTTCCTCTCAATGCTTTACAATAATTTGTTTAATGTATTCAAGGTGGATTTGAGTCATTTTATTAGAATTTATTATGGATTTTGTGGATAGTACCTTTTTACATATGTTCTTTTGTCTTGTAAAATTATTACTAGGTATGTTTGAAATCCATTTTTTCTTGTTCTTATTTTTGCTGCTAATTCCTCATGTTTAGGTCATTATTTCATATTGTGTTTGTGGTTATCAAGGTTTTAATTTGTTGGTTATGGTTTTAATTTTATTGTTTCTATTTATATTTAATTTGATGATTATATGCTTTTTAAGGATTCATTATATATTTCTTGGGTGTAGACCTCTTTATAGTAGGAATTCATGATTTAAAATTGTTATTTTGAGTAGGAAGTTTCAAAACCTGCCACCTTTGCGTCCAAGTTCCTTTTCGTCTCTTAATCCCAACTTTAATCATATTCTTCTCTTATTGGACCTCAAGCTTTATCAAAAAATTAACAATAAAATTTAACTTCCAAATCTCTTTCATTGTTTGTCCTATGTGATATAATTAAAAAAATTATTAAAGAAATGTGGTTATCAGTACCTCATGTGGATTTGGATCCTCAAATTCCAAGTTTTGATTTCGTTATGAGCCCAAATCCTCATGATAAATAGTGACCTTTTAAAGTTTGGGATTCATGTATTAAGAAAAACTTGAACTTAGTTCCTAATTCTCATTTCCTTTTAGTGTCCACCCTTTGCATTAAAAATATACTACAAGGGGAATTCAAATTTCCTTGAAAACTTGAAACTTGGTTCTAAGTTCCCATTGCATTTTGTACTAAAGATACACTCTATGTGGACCCTATACTCACATGTAAACTTGGGACCTAGTTCTAATTTATAATTAATGAGAATAAAAATGGTTAAGGGAAACATTTCAATAATCTTCTACTGTGAACATTCTTCAAAATTATTTTTTTAATTATAATCTAGTTTTCTAATGAATGGAGATTTTTCATCATTAGAAAATCCTTTTTCTTTGAATCCTTATTTGTTTGTGGTGGTCACTATATGTGAGGAAGCTAAGGTAGTAGAACAACTTCCTACACTAATCTTGAGAGGAGAATAATGCAATTTCTTTTATAGATCTTTAGGGTGATCCCACAATATTGGTTTACAATTTTTGGCCAAATTGGACACTGAACTAATTTTTTTTAACTAAATATTCACTTTCAGGCACCTATAGCGGCTAAACCATAAAGAATTTGAAGATGATGCAAACTAGTGATTTGTGATATTTTGTCTGTGGATTCTAAATATAGTTTTTTAAATTTTTTTTGAATCAGATTGCATATATTTTTCCATCTCCTTCAAAAACTAGTTTTTATCAATAAACACCATTTTTAAGGAGTGATGCTCACTGTATACAACATAATGTTTTTTCTATGAAGGATTTTTTTTTTTCGAATTTAGATTTGTAACTATGATATCTAACAAGTTCATTTGGTTTCATAGTGTTTTATTCCATATTTTTTCCTTAATCAAGTTTTGCAGTCAAACTAATTATAATTCAGACATAGGCATACCATATACAGAAGAACCTTTTTTGTATGTATTGGAATTCAATTTTTTTTACTAGATCAAGGACATCAATACCTAGCCCAAATTTTTTTTTCATAATTTTTTTTTGATAATTTACTATTTTTCCACATGTGCAAAACAAAGAGCTTGATTTTCGATGAAAAACCTAGTTTAATCAAACTAAAAAAAAAATACATAATAAAACCAAAACATATTAAAATTATATTCGATGGATAGCTCGTTCTGAGGAATACCATCATACAGTTGGGTTTGTGAAGTCCCCTCCATTTTCATCCTCAACCAAAGCTTTGAAGGGAAATTTTTTGTATAAATTTGATGCAAGAGGGAGAGAAGGGGGAAAAAGGGGGGTTCTCTTGAATCCCCTTCGAGTAAACCCTCCTTGACCTTTCGCTTGAACCCCCCTTTTTTCAAAATTTTCCCTTGTCTTCAATTTGGGCAATGTGCAAAATGTGGGACCCATAATTTAAGAGGGTTCACTCGAAGGGGGGTTCGAGCGAACCCCTTTTGGGCTCACGTGGACCCTAAGTTCATTTGAACCCCCCAAAACCCAAAATTTCTTCATGGGGCTATGTTTTGCAATTTTCCTTAATGGAATTGTAAACCAGTTTTGTGGGATCACCCTTTAATAGTTTCATAAACTTAAACAAAAATAAACAAAAATATCATGCATGCCATGACATAGTGATTTAAATGGGGAAAAACCTTTCAGGAGAAAAACCCCACACTCCAAAAGCCACCCAATATATTATTCAGTAAATCACAAAGATTGCAATATACTTGTAGAGCAGGCTTCTCATAGGAGTATCGCCACTTAGAGATCAAGAAACAACACAACTGCTATTAGACTCTCAAAATACATCATTTTCTCTCTACTACAGTCGTAATACAATGCCCTCATAAAATAGAGTTACATTCTAGGGCAAGACATGCCAACAAAATATCCACCATTAGATCTAAAACCTAATAATTAATAGTCTATATTTACAATGTATCATTTATTTAATGTATGTCGTCCATTTTAGAAGTTTCTTGAAAAATTTAACAAAAAATTGTTTACACGCATCCCACTCCCCCCCCCTTGATGCCATTGTATATTACACCTATCGGTGTAACTAGGATATATTCATATATATATATATATCCTATCAACAATAACCTTTATATAATTGCAAGGTTGAAACACATTTTCCCAACAAATCTCCCACTTGTTGAACACCTTGCAATAGTAATGGGAGGGAGTAAACATTGTCTCTTAATTGTTAGGTGTTGAAAGGCCCATAATCTCTTAACACCATCTAAACTTCTCTCTACTCACAGGCTTAGTTAAAGAATTGATAAAATTCATCAAAGTCTCTAACTTAACCAACTTTACCCTACCATCTTTGACCATATCTCTAATAAAATGATATTGTACATCAATGTGCTTGGTCTTGGCATGAAATGTCAGGTTCTTGGCTAGACATATTGCACTCTGACTATCACAATAAATTGTTACTATACTTTGTTTTATTCCAATATTTGAACACAATCTCTTAAGCCAAATGGATTTTTTACAAGCATGAGTAGCTACCATATACTCTGCTTCAGTAGTGGAAAAAGCAACTACATCCCGTCACTTACTCATCCAACTAATTGCACCACCAAATAAAGTAAACACATAAGCACTAGTGGATCATCTTCTATCAATATCACCTGCCCAATTTGAATCCACATAACCATGAATATCAAGGGAAATATCGTCTTCAATCACATTACTATGATGACACAAGGAATAATTTGAAGTACCACACAAATATCTAAAGATCCTTTTAACTGCATCCCAATGAACTCTACCAAGATTAGACATATATCTGGAAAGAACTCCCACTACTTAGGCAATGTCTAGTCGAGTATAAACCATAGCATACATCAAACTTCCAACTAAACTTTGGTAAGGAACTCTACTCATGTCTTCCATATTTGATGGAGATGTTGGACAATTTAAAATAAATAACTTTGTTCTAACAAAAAGGGGAACACACAATGGTCTACAATCTTGCATGTTAAATCTCTACAAATTTGAATTTACATACTTTCTTTGGCCAAGCCATAGCTTTCTATTCACTCTATCTCTTTTAATTTGCATCCCATGAATGTGCCTAGCTACACCAAGATCTTTTATTTCAAATTTAGCAGCAATTTGAGATTTTAGTTCTGAAATCGTACCTTTCCCTTTGCCAATAAATAACATATCATCAAGATATAATGCAATAAATAGGAAATAATGACCATCAATTTTATAATAAACACAATGATATGATTTAGAACACTCAAATCCCAAACTCAACACATATGTATCAAATTTCGGGTACCACATCCTAGGACTTTTTTTTAAGCCATACAAAGATTTCTTCAATTTGAAAACCAATTTACTTTTACCTTTCATCGCATAGTGCTCTAGTCATGTCATATAAATATCCTCCTCCAAGTCACCAAGAAGGAAAATAGTTTTC
Source organism: Sequoiadendron giganteum (assembly GCA_007115665.2). Lineage (NCBI taxonomy): Eukaryota > Viridiplantae > Streptophyta > Pinopsida > Cupressales > Cupressaceae > Sequoiadendron > Sequoiadendron giganteum. The sequence goes on from CM021109.1 coordinate 240,491,242, forward strand.
ACATCTATTTTATCAACCTCTAAATCATAATTTGTAGCAATAGTAAGAAAAAATTTAATGAATTTTACAATAGGAGAGAATATCTCACCAGAATCAGTACCCTCAACTTGAGAGTAACCTTTCACAACCAACCTTGCTTTGTACTTCTCAATACCTCCATTTGAACCTATAGTGTCCCTCAAGATGACATTATTGTTTCAATTGCTTTTGATTGGTTGTTAGTCATATAGATGCTTTTGAGACTATATTACATTATTGCATTATGTCGTTATGTTATGTTAGTTGCTATACTTTGTAGATGATACACTTGAATTTATGATCATCTGGTTATTTTCGTGTGATGACATTATTATGGTTATGTGCATATTGTGGTATATGCAGTTTCTGAATGTCAACGATGTTGTTATAATAAAATTGATGTCTTGATATAATGATTTATGTCAGTTTAGGTGAAGGAGATAGTGTAGCATTACTCACTCATGAGTACCCTGCTATGCTGCGATTCTTCTTCATGGTGTGTTTTCTAATGTATATGTTGATATAGTTGATAGTGTAGTTTGGTGTAGATTGCAAGTATAGGCATCGAATCCACCTACTTCGTCAGGTATGAGCATGCCAAGGCCCAATGGAAATATGCTGATGAGAGATAGTGTCTGGTCCTCTATCATAAGCCATTGTTCTGGAAAGAACGAGTATCGTTCATTACCTATTTATTTCAGTTGACATCTGTCTCGTCATGTCATTTGTGGTTCCGTCATATTGTTCTATGTTTGTTATGTTTGGTATTGATTTGCTTAAATTAATTAGATGTTTTAATTTGTAAGTATTGAGTTTAACTGTGATTAATTGCATTATTAGATTAATGATTATGATTGATTTATTTAAATTTAAAGTTTATTTTAAATGTCGAAAGATTTAATTTATTAAAGATTATTATAATATAATATTTTTTGGAAGAATAATTAAATGTAATTGCTATGAATGTGAAATTTGGATGTTTTTGAAATTGATAAAATTCAATATTTTTTTGTGAATGGAGTTTGCAAAATATCTTGTATTGGAACTAGTCATTTTGAAATTGTAACTTGTTGATCTAATTAGTTTTAACTATTTGATTGAATTTGAATACATGTAATATATCAATTAAGATGGTGGATTGCATTTAATTGGGAATAAATGAAAAGAGGCAATTTTTCTTTACGACAATTGGTTTGGGAAAGGAAAAAAGTTTTATTTTCACAACAATATTCTGGAAGAAGATTTTCTCTATATTTTATGGGTTCTTGGTTGAAAAAGTTTGGAGATTGCAAATTTAGAGGCTTTGCTCATGTTGAGAAAGTTTCATTGCTTGAACTATTGGGTTTAGCTTGTTTTTTGTTTGAATCCAAAAAATAATTACAGGTTTTCTTCTTGTAAATTCTAGTTTGTTTTGAATTTAAACATGCAAAGGATATTGTTGTATTTTATCTATGTTATGCTGCGTAATCTTGAATTAAAATCTACACAACAATAAAAAATGAAACTATTAATGATCAATTTTATTTAGATCATAGAGGAATTTTATAGAGGAAAGAATAATTAGTGAAGGTTCTTTATTCAAATTAAGCCATTGTTGGATAAGATCTGTAGATTTGTCAATTGTGAACTCGATGATTGAAATTTCGTATAGCTGAAAACTTATGAATTTATCTATGATCACAAATCATCTATGCATCATTGGTTCATGCATCCTACCTGTTTATATTTGCATGCACCCAACCATTTCTTGTCTTTGTTGATTTCTTCGTTTATTGAAATCTACTATACCCATTCTTGAAAGTTCACTTTATTGCCTGTGAAAATAATTGGAAAATGATCTCTTTTGGCGTTGCAATGTTTGATCTTGTCTTATTATCTGTTAAAGCATGGACTCATCTGTACGCCATTTTGGTTCATGTTGCATGTGGGTTTATGAACTTGTTCAGCCACGGGCTTAGAATAATATATGTGTGTTTTTATCTGTTAGCATATACCTTGTGTCTGTATACTTAGATCAGAATTTTTGAATATCACTTTGGTTTCAGGGATTTGACGTTGCTTATTGGCCTGAATCTATATGTATTCTTCAAAAATTGACTCAAGCTGCACATAGGCTAGCATACCAGGCAACAGACCGATACATCTTCTTTGCATTAGCTATTCTTCTTCATCCCTATGTGTAGTTTGGTATTTTTATCTTGTTTATTATTTTATTATTTTTTTATGTTTTTAGCCTTTTGTAGTTTCTTAATTTGTTTCGCAAGAATCTTGGCTTGCTCATAATCCAATTTGGCATAGTAGGATAGGGTATTTCCTTGAACTTAATGAATATACTATTGATGGCTTCTTAGATATTGAAATTATGGTGTAGTTGTATGTGTGTCCATTGACTAACTCTGTTTACTTTTCTATTGCCAAGTCTTTGTAACTTTTATTCGGTCTAATTCCCAGCTCCTTTCCCTATTCCTCATGGTGTGTTGCTTGATATTGGGTCGGCAGTGTATTATCATCTTTAATGTAATATTATTCTCTTAAACTCTTAATACGTGAGATGTGAAGTTAGTCATGCAAATTGTGTGCATGCAATGTTGTAATCGACTGTTGGTATTCATTGAGTTCTGGCTCTTCTTTGTTTGTGACTGATTGATGGCCGATAGTCGTTTCTTTTCTATTATTCTTCATTTTCAATTCTTTTATATGTAGTATTAAATATCTATATGCGCCTTTTTCCTTAGGCATTGTTCTTCATGCTAATAGTTTTCTTAAAAAAAAAAAGCCTAGTTGGTCTGTCAATGAACTCATGTTTGTGTGTTGTTCAAAATTTTCCTTAAATGCTGGTTAATTTTAACTTGTTGCAATCTTTCTAGTGTAATCTTGTATAGTTCATTTGGAATATTGTATCTACATTTGAGCTATGCATGCACAATTCATGTGCTCTGGTAGCAGCAGAGTTAATAGTGTCTTATTACTTTAGTAAATTCACATTTAGTCAATATCTTAATATTTGAAAACTAAATATAGTTTGTAATATATATATTTCATTCTTAGTTAATTATGTTTATAAATTTAATTTGTTCAATGGGAAAGAAAATAAATTAGACATTCTGGTTATGTCAATTTAATTCTCTTGGAAATATAAATGTATTGAAATATGTCATTTTGATTATCTTGTATGATGTATTGGAAGATAATTAGGATGGCTAAACTTTCAGTGTTTGGTTAGTATTTGAAAGTGAACTTTGGAGTTTGTGTGTTTCATTATTCCCAAAGGCTTAGAATTATAGTATATTTGAAGAGCATGGTTTGTTGATTATGGATGTTCTTTGCATAGACTTGAATGTAAACGTGGACCATGCACGTTGTGTTTCTGTGTAATGTTATTTTGGATGTTTTGAGTTCCACATCTATGGGGATGTGTATGTTCGTGTTTGATTTAGCTATGCATGTCATTCTACCTAGTTGATGTGTTGGAAATATATTTGGTAACATCATGGTTATTATGGGTTATACTTGATGTTGTCTGCATGCATGTTGGCTATGTTATCATTATCTATAAGTGAGTTGTACCTAGGAGGAGTGGCTTTCGTTAGGGGCCGAAACCCTAAAGAGGTTGCATGGGTAACCTTTCGAAAGTGGATAATTCACTGATAACTAAACTTTAAAATTTTAGGGGTTGGGTAGTAAACATTAAAAAACTCAGATATTTGGTTTTCCTCACCTTGTATTGAACACTTGTTTAGGTTAAAGTAGGTTGAGATAGCCTATAATGTCTTATCAATCACTTTGTCTTCTCGAAAATTGTATCGATACCACATAAGTTTGTTTAAGGGCTGAAAATTGTTAGAGGTTGCCAAGGTAACTCGGGTTGAGAGTTGGTAACCTAGGAAGATTCTCCAAGGTAACTTATAAAGAATGTGTGATGACACTCCTATTCTTGTACATATGTTGGGTCTCTTGTGTAGAGTTACCTGTGGCTATGTTGTTGCCTTTGGGAGTATGTCAGATGCCATGTGGTTTTGATGCTGTCATGTTGCCATGTGTATGTCGGCCATGTGTTGTATGTTTTCTCTTCTCTGATGTTAGTTTGACTTGAGGACCTATTACTATCTCCTAGCATGGGGGGTGGGCTTTCGAGTACCACATGGTTGGGAGGAATGTGCATTTTCTTCCATTGGGTTCCCTTGTAGGAAATGTTGCTCAAGTCGAGATTGTTCTTGAAAGGTTCCTGGATTCACATCATTCACAAATTTTTTTGTTGGACGTGCTCGTGGACGTGTTTGTCAGTTGTACTTGTTCATCTTCTCTATTTTTTTCACTCATGATGATGACATGAGGCTTCACTATATTATGACCTTGGATGTATCGAGATTTGTCACAATCTCATTTGTTGTAATTGAACTTGTAATGAATCTCTTCTTGGTAATGTAATTTTTTTATGGCATATTCATATGTGACTTGTATATTGTACTTGATGTAATGTTCTTCTTGTTATTACTTTAGTAGCGTAGTTGTGGAACCCAAGAATGTTTATGTTTATGTTGATGTTCACATGTTATTAAATGTTTAAAAATAAAAAATCTTTGGTTGTTTAGATGAATTAATGTGTCATTCCTTGGGTTCCACAATGGGGCATTACAGCTTGGTATCAGAGCGAAGGTTATAACACTGGCTACTCTTGTTCTTATGAGGCCACTAGGTTGTCCTAGGTGTTAGACTCTTTAGTGTGTGTGTTTTCTTGTTTCCTTGTGTCTTTAAATTGAGAATCGTCATTGGTCTTGTGTAGGATCATGCCTAGATGGTGCGATAGAGGTCATGGTTGAGGTCATGGTGGTGTTGTGTGACAAATCACCAGGACACTCTGCCACAGAGTTCACATTAAAGTGAGCAGGGGGAGCATCCTAATCCTCAGGGCAATTAGGTGAATAATGAGCAGATTCTAACTCATCCAGGTGTGGAGGGAGATCTATTGCACCCTTTACTTGAGTAGGTGCTTGCTCGTCTTGGGCCTAGATAGGAGAATGATCATGAAGTGAATAGAGAGAGGGATAGATCACCACCTCAAAGGATTGTGCAGACCACGAAGTAGGATGTCGTAGCTACATGGCACATGAGATATTTGTTGAGGGAACACCCTCCTACTTTTGATGGTACTAGCAGTGGTTTGAAAGTGGAGACATGGTTACTGGATTTACGATGGTGTTTTTCTATGCAACCGTATGGTAGCAACACCAGAGCGAGATGCACCATCATCCATCTTAGAGGATTCACCTCTACTTGGTGGCGATTGGAGGAGCATAAGCTCGATTTGGAGATTGGATATGTATCTTGGGATATGTTCTTGGAGTGTTTCAAAGCATGTTTCTTATTTGAGCACTGGAGGTAGCATCAAGCAGATGAGTTCCATGATTTGCACTAGATGGCTATGTCAATCGAACAGTTTGAGCATAGCTTTTGCAAACTCAAACAATATGTAGGGATAGTGGATGATGAGGTTATGTTGATACAACATTTTATTAGGGGCTTGAATGCCATTATCAGTGGAGGAGTTAGGGTCTTCGAGCCAAAGATGATGAAGGTAGCCATGGAGAAGGCACAAATTGTGGAGGAGTATCTATACATGGCTTTGGGTGGACATACATGTGTTCTAATTAGTAGTGCTTCTACTGTAGGTTTTGGTCTGCGTGGTGGTCCGATTCAGATAGGTGGTTCCTCTTGGAACCAATAGGCACCCACTAAGGGTGGACAACAACAACAATGCTACCCACAAAAGAATAAGAGTTCTCAGATGTAGTCAAGTAATGGTTCTCAAGATGGGAAGAACCGTAACTGGTGGCATAATAAGTGCAACCATGAGGATCAGCCGACACAAAGTGCACAGTTGACAGTAAGTAGAGGCAAATTCCAATAATCGAATGCACCTTCGGGTGGTAGAGGTTTTGACAGGGGCACTAGATATTTCTCATGTGGTCAACAAGGTCATATTGCGAGGCAGTGTCCGATGAGAGGTACTTCAGGGTTTGGTCAACGACCCGGAGCTTCGGAGCCGACAATTGGAGATGCAGGATGAACTCATAGAGTTTTTTCTATGGTGGATAATCATCAGGCAGATCATCAAAATACTGTAGTTGAGGCTTCAGGTTAGTTACAAGGTGTTAGTGTTTCTATTATTTTTTATTCTAGAGCTTTTGATTCATTTATCACTCCTTCCATTGTTGAGTGATGTAGACTAGAGGCAATAAAGCAAGGCATTAGGTGGTAGGTAGAATTGGCTTATGGGGCTAAGGTAGCGGTGGAATCCCTTGTTTATAATTATGGACTTAGCATTGGATCATTATCTACCTAAGTAGATCTTCGAGTTACACCTCTTGGATCATATGACATTGTTTTGGGAATGGACTAGTTAGAATCTCATAGTGTTGTGATTGACTATCGATGGAAGACGATAAGTTGTTTAGATGATTCTGGTGCTGAGATTGAGATAGTCGGTGTGCAAAGACCCATCTCCTTGTGGATTATATCTGCTATGCAATTAAGGAGATGTATGCGATAGGGTTGCCAGTTGCTTGTAGCTACTATTAGTGACTTGGAGGTAGGGGAGATTCGAGAGGTATCTCTTGATGATTACCCTATCCTTGGAGAATTCACCGATGTGTTTCCCAATGATATTCCAGGTATGCCGCTGAAATGTGATATTGATTTCAGAATCAATCTGGTTCTTGGAGAAGAACCTATATCTCGAGCTCCATACAGAATGACTACACAGGAACTGGAGGAGCTTCGTTTGCAGTTGGAGGAGCTCTTGGCTAAGGGTTTTATTCATTCAATTTTTTCTCCTTGGGGAGAACCTGTCGTCTCTGGGAAGAAGAAGGATAGATCCCTCAGGTTGTGCATTGATTATCCTCAATTGAATAAGGTGATGGTTAAGAATCAATATCCTTTTCCTAGAATCGATGACCTCTTTAATCAGATCAAGGGAGAAAATGTATTTTTTAAGATTGATTTGAAATCGAGATACCACCAGTTGCACATTTCTGAAGTGGATATTCATAAGACAACATTCTAAACTCGTTACAGATACTATGAGTTCACAGTGGTACCATTTGGGTTAATGAATGTACCGTCTATTTTCATGAGCTTGATGAATGGTGTCTTTCGCATGTACTTTGATCACTTTGTTCTTGTGTTTCTCGACGACATTTTGATCTATTCTAGAAATATGAAGGAGCACGAGGAGCACATGAGATAGGTATTGTAGTGCTTGAGGGAGAATCGACTATTTACAAATTTTTTGAAGTGCGAGTTCTTCCAAATTGAGGATAAATACCTTAGTCATCTTATCTCTAGAGAGGGTATTGTAGTGGATCCTTCAAAGATCCAAGCCGTTATGGATTGGCCTATGCCTACCAATGTTCCAGAGGTTCGCAGCTTTATGGGTCTTGTAGGGTATTACAAATAGTTTGTTCAGGGGTTTTCTAGGATTGCTCATCTTATTACTTCTCTTTAGAGGAAAGGGAATAAATTCATTTGGTCAGATCAGTGTTAGTTGGCCTTTCGGACACTCAAGGAAAATTTGACGAGTGTGCCTATATTATTTTTTCTTGATCCTACTAAGGACTTTGTTGTTTGCAATGATGTGTCCTTGGAGGGTTTAAGAGCCGTTCTAATGTAGGAAGGTCATGTGATTGCCTATGAGTCGCACAACCTTGAGGATCACAAATTGAACTATCCTACTCATTATTTAGAGTTAGTTGTAATCATTTATGCTTTGGTTCTTTGGAGACATTTCTTGTTGGGACATCACTTTGAGCTTCACAGTGATCACCATAGTTTGCAGTACATTTTTACACAACCTAATCATAATGCTAGGAAGAGACAGTGGATGGAGTTCTTGTACGAATATGATTTCGAGGTAAAATTTATCCAAGGGAAGGAGAATGTGGTGGTTGATGCTCTTAGTCGGCATAGACATGAGATTTCTTTCGTGACTCTTGGAGTTAATTTGAGGAGTTAGATCTTAGCATCACTTCCTACGGATAGATTGTATCAAGAGGTAAAGACAGAGTTGGGTTCAGACAAACCCTTGGAGGGTAGATTTGCAAGTTATATTCTTGAGTCAGATGGTTTGTTGTGACATTTGGGTCATATCTATGTGCCACTTACAGACAATCTTCATACCTTGATTTTTCCAGAGGCACATCAAGCACCTTCCTCAACTCATCCTGGTGTCAAGAAGATGCATGCAGATCTTTGAAAGTTGTACTTTTGGCCTAGGATGAAGCATGACATTGCTAATTTTGTTTCAAGATGTCTTGAGTGTCAGAGGGTTAAGGCTAAGAACCAACATCCTATAGGTTTGTTGCAACCACATCTTGTTCCAGAATGGAAGTGGGACATCATATCGATAGATTTTATTGTTGGGTTGCCTATGTCATCTCGTCGACATGGTGCCATCATGGTTACTATTGGCAGGTTGACTAAGGTAGCACATTTCTCTTTGTTTTGTTCATCATATAATACCTCATCTATGGAAAAGATCTTCATGGGGGACATTATTTGTTTGCATAGAATCCTAGGCAAAATCAGTTTTGATAGAGATCCTATTTTTACATCAGCTTTATGGACATCCTTACAACATGCCTTAGGTACTCAGTTGAACTTCAGTTCATCTTATCACCCTGAGACCGATGGAAAGACTTGTTGATGGTGTTTTTATGCACTTCACAACATAGGTAATATGTAGGTGCATTACCTCTCTTGAAAGACAATATTCCACAATCAAATTGCAGAACACTATCCCAAGGTCTCTCAGATGTCAGGTCATGATGATGCTTGGAATACATCAGCTCATGTATGATGTGATTTTTTGGAATCACAAGGCAATCTTACGTGAGTTAAAGTTGAAGGAGAATCGGATCTATGAACGGAGTTCTTTCGATAGGAAATTATTGCACTTTGCTATAGGTTCAAACAACAATCTTGAACTCCATCATTTCATTGAATTTGACTTTACAATGTGCAATGAACCTTAGCATAGGTTACTTCTTAAAAAAAAAGGAAAAAGGGCAAGGAAGAGAGAAGGTTCCTAGACTTGCAACTACCGATGAACAGTGATCATGGAGGTTCCTATTGTGGATAGTTTCCTTAAAATAGAATTTCACTAAACCAAAAATTTCACAATATCATGAAATCTATGCTATCTTCTAAGGATTGCAGATATTTCATCATTCATTCGCCATATAGATGTGAACAAAGATGAGGTCTAAAGAGCATCTATAAAATCATGGCCTAGACTAACTTTACACAGTCACTTACCAACATAAAATGACTAAAAGTATGGACAAGAAAAGCATACACACAACATGAATCTTCACAACCAGAGACAACATTACCAAATCTACCAAGAACAACTTAAAAGGAAACTAGAACAACAAAGTAACTTAAACTAGAATCTTAACTTATTGGAGAAGAATCATGAAACATGTGAAGAAATCCAAAATGCACCAAGAAATGACTGTATTTCTATTGCAATTTCTGCAACATGCCTTTACAACAACTCAACTCTCTCAAAATGAGAGGAGGGGATCCCTATTTATAGTTTTCAAAAAGAAAAATGAGTGGCCAAGATTCAATTATATTGTGTGGCCAAGATGCACTTTACAACGGGGTCTCACCTACCCCCAAATATATTACATTTTAAAAACATCTTTGTATTTTTCCCTATTTTATCTTCTAGTGGCAACATTGTAGAAATTTTGTCCTTTTGTTGATTGCTCTTTGCTACAGCTACTCTTTTAGAAGTTCTTCATCAATAACAGGGTTACCTTCCTGCTTCTTCAGAGCCACATACTCCATGAATCTCAAGATTACCGACTGAAACTTTTCGACTTCAATGATATCAGACCTTGATACTTGATAAATCCATTCCTTGGAGTTGTTAACGAGCTTTTCCCAATCTTCTTCACACTTGGTAGCATTGTCCCTGAAAAGCTCGGATTGGGTGAAAGCTCGGGAAGGAAAGCTCATAAAGTCTATGGTAATCTCAACTGACATTTCTTTCTCCATCCTCCTTCGGAAGTGAGGCTTTATGCTTTTCGAACTGATCTTCATGATATGCATTTCATACCCTGTCATCAGCTTGAGATATCTGGCACAATCTCCTTTGGCCTCTTTGGCCCATTCGATATTCAAAATTATTCTTTCTAAGATCTATTCTAGCCTCCCTTTTTGGTGATCAAAATCCCACTTCCATACATCCATCAACCAATGGTCATCATCCTTGAAGGTAAGGTCCTTTTCCCAAACTTCGCTCGGAAGTGTGAGGATAGCCTCAATTTTTGGATAGGCAACCCTATACTTCTTCGAGAACTCCTCACAGATTTTCCCCATGTATTCAAAGGATGTTTGTACTTCTAGGAACTCATTTTCTGTTTTGATAGCCAAGTTGATGCTCATATTCCCAATGTCTAAGACTTGCCCGAACCAAGTTTTTGTGGTCTTACCCAAATTTCTCCTCTTTTCTAGCTTGTCGATCTGTTCCCGAGACAACAACTACGGTGGGGTTGATGACGTGGCAGTTTTCATCTAGAGATGACCATTGCTGAATGTAGGTTGTTAAATCAACCACTTGTGCCCTAAGCTCTTCCTTTGAAACCTTATCCTACTGGATAAGGTGCACCACTATGGCGACTGACTCTTGGAGGTGGTCGACCTTCTACTCTCGTGTAGCCACTTCCAAGTCGATAGTAGAGATGTTATAACTTATTCCCTATTCTCCAACCACCAGCATAGCCACTTGCACTTCCCTAGATCCAGAGGAATCCATCGTTATCTTAGACCTGAATCTTGGCTTTTTCTCCTTCTTGGTCATAATTTGAGCTCTAGCCAATATTGCCTCCATCCTTGCCTTCGGATCCTTTAGGGCGAGATTTCTCTTTTTGAGTTGCTTTTGTATCCAGTCGGGCATCTGAAGCCCTGCCTTGGGTGAATCCTGTTGACCTTTACTGCCCTCCACCCTCAGATAAATGAATTTGACATTAAGGGTCTCCTGCTCAACCCTTGCATCCTCTTTCTCTTCATCAGAATCCTACACGAGAGTTATGTGCTTGGTGGGAGACTTGGTGAGCAGTTGCTCTTTAGGGTGGTCCTCCTTTTCACCCCCCTTTTCTTCTTCTTGGCCATGCCCACCTTCTTCGAGCTTATCTTCTTATTCATCCTCATGGAAGGATGATTCTTCCTCATGCTCCAAGGTTTGATTATGCCTTTTTGCAGGAGACCTACTGCCTTCAGTCCCTCGAGCAACAACTCTTTCTTCAACAGTAAGTTGTTCTTCAACTTCTTTATCCTCAATCTCCTTGAGTTTCTTATTCCATTTTGCATTGAGCTTTGGATTAGTCGTCTCTTGGAGTATGTTTTTTTCCTATTCATCACTACCCTCAATGGAAGATTCATACGCCATGTCATCGATCACCCAATGTTCATAGATGGGATGCTCATGATATACAAATTCCTCATCTTCTGGTATTGTGGTTGCCTCTTGTTCTCATTGCTCAAGCTCATCCAAGATTTGCATTGTGGCCTCCATCCTAGGTGGTTCTATAGGAGGAGGAAGAGCTGGGGCATTAGACATTTCCTGAGCTATTGCAGCTTGCACCATTGGATTTGCAAGCATCCCTGAAAGTTCGGATGGAACATTTTGCATGTATTTAATGAAAGACTCTGGGAGAGTGAGGGAAGGCATTGCAACAATAGGTGAAGCGGGTGGAAGGGAAGGAGACATGGAGGATGATAATATTGGTGAGGTCATGGCAGAGGATGAATCCATCGATACAACCTGCATGATCGAAGAAGTGGAGGCAAGGTGGACAGAGATGTCCACCACAGGCGGAGAGGAAGCAACCATTGCAAGTGAAGTGGGTGGAATGGTGGCAATGGCGGTAGCTGTTGCAACAGATGATGAAACAGTTGGGGACCTTGGTGGATCAGCTTCTAGCTTTTCACCCTCGTGGAGTGGATCCTTAGGTATCACATGGATCTCCGTGACGTTGCCCGTTCCCTTATGTTTCTTGGGAGGCTCGCCCTCTAAGGCCTTTCTGGCGTACACCTTCGGATTAGATTGTTGCTCATCAACCTCCTTCCTCTTTCTTGATTTGATAGATGATGGATACTTAGAGGTTTCTCCAATTGTAGTATCAACAGTCCCACTATGAGAGCCAGTTGGCTCATTCTCGAGTCCCTTGAATGTCAAGGTGACCCCTTGCTGCTTTAACTGAGCGACCTGCCCGCTAATCCATGCCTTTGTACGAGCCTCAACAGGCTTGGTGAAAATGTTGAGGTCATCAACCTCTTGCTCATCCCAATAAATTAAAGGCAATGGCATATTTGTGATAGCATTATACCTTGGGTCGATTACTGTGCTCTCATCCTCTTCTAGCTGATCCAGAATTGGACACAAGTTTACTCTCTTCACAAAGTAGGCAGTCATACGCATATAATGCCGCATCCACACTTCAAAGTCATCTTTGCAATTAACCCAGAAATCCTCAACATGGTGGAGGTGGGATTACTCTGGTCCAAGTGATTTTCTGATATGACTGTATGGGTCCATTCGTGCCCTAGCTGTATGCTGCCTGAAGTGGTACTCGACCAACTATTTTTCTAAATTTCCTACACACTGGGAAGTATGAATCTGATACAACCCCTAGCCAAGTTCGAGGGGATAAGGAGTGCCTGCCAGATGTTTACTGTTGAGGATATGGTGTATATGTCGCAGCTTCCATGTCAGATCCAATAGTATAATCTAGTTGTTGGGGTACAGGGGTAGCTTATTCGGCCTCTCTATGAATCCCTGGGCATGAATGTAGGTGAATTTTGGAAATTGTATAAATAGGAAAGCATAGTGCTTGAGAAGGGCCCTAGCACTGTGAGAGACTCTTCTCTCAAAATTGCCTCCTAGAGACCAAATGATATATGTAGTAAAGGCATCATTCACCCGACAGTAGTCTCACTTGAAATTCTGGGACTGCAGCTATGGGTATCTATCATAGGGCTTGAGCTCCCTTCCTGGTGCCTCATTGGGCATTGCAAAAAATCCATGATAATGTCATCAATTGGCCAACGAGTAGACAAGGTAAGACATCATTGATAACTTTGAGGTCTTCCTCACACTGATGGATTTATCATGAAAGCAATTGCTGATTATTTCCCCCCAATAGAATGTAGTGTCACTCCCATGGAGGATTTGTTCAACAAAGTACAACATCCATTCTTGGAAGAAGGCCACAGTAGGAAGGCCCATTACCCTACTCAGTAGGGTGACCAGGTCATGATAATCTTTAAAAAAATTACTGCAGAAGAGCTCTTGGGGAACTTTAGTAGTGCTAGCCCACCTGCCCTTCAACCAATATTGGTTGATCAACTTTTTACATCTTATAGGATCCTAATCCCATAATGCTTTACACTCCTCAATGGTCAGGGTCTCCATGCTCTCAAAGGCAGGGATGTGGAATGTGTTAGTTATCTCGACATGGGACATATCAACCAGGATGTTTCCATCCCTATCCACAATGGTTCTTGTTTGAACTTGGTATGCCTCCTGACATGCCATTACTTGCTCGTGGGCTATCAATTCAGGCGGGAAACCTGCAACTTTGGCAAGTCCACTGCTTCTGATTAACTTTGCATTATCTATCTTTGGGTCCACTGTGACCCTTTGGGTAAACTCATCAATATTGACTTGCTCGATATTGGTATTCGTTATGTTTTGCCATCTAGTCATGATCTTTGAATGCAAAGGTGCCCCATGGAATTGATACCTTATCTAGTCTTTGTCTTCTTTGCCTTAGGGGGATTTTGTGGTACTTTTCCCTTTGTCCTTAGTTGTCCCAGAAGCCTCTGCACCAGATTCCATAAATCTTGCATAGAGAGACAGGAGTTAGCAACATTATCGTGAGAAAGCAGGCTCAGACAAATCCCTGCAAACCAAGGTTAGATCAACAAAATTCATATTTGATAAAAGTCTAACACTTGATAGCAACAACATTAGAAAGAAAAACAAGTGATCTGGGCCCCAAGGGCCAGACTTCCCCTAGGAGAATGTTGTTTGGACGGGCAAATGAGGCAAGGTATTTTTGATGACCTTTCACGATGTTGGATTTGTTTAATGAAGGGTTGGTGTGAAAAAGGCCAAATTTCAGCACGTGGGTCGAAGTCCATTTTTGATTTGGAGATCATTTGATCCATCATTCTTGCATTCAGACTTTAGCTGCCGGAAAGCCGTCAAGGGTTGGCTATTCAATATAGTGTAGGGAAAACAACATTTTGAGAATCGGGTTCCGGGGTTCAGGTTGCCAAGGTTGGAAAGCTGTCGCGGGATGGCCGTGCGAAATGACGAAACTTAGACAATAGTCTGGGGATGGAAGTCCGAAAGGCAATCCCCGAGGTAGATTTGTCAGTTGATGAGAACCCAGCTATGGATGGAGGTTTGGGGCCCAGAGTCCAGAAAGCCAGACGGGTTTGGCCGTTTGGGACGACAAAAGTGACACAAAATTCTGGAGATGGAATTTCAGGGGTCGGGGTTCAGGGGTAACTTTTTTGTCTTGATTTTTCTTGGTTATACTGCGTGCGGCGAAAGGGCGACCGGGGTCTAGGAGTCGAAAAGACGTCCAAAGACAATCGTTCAAAATGACTAAATAGTGATGATGGCGCAGAGATGAAAGTCCAGGGGTGGAGGTCCGAGGGTAACTTTGTCGTCTAGATTTTTCTTGCAGGTTTAAGAAGGACTTCATGTGTCTAGGGTCCGAGGTCTAGAAGGATGCTTGAGGCAGGCTGGTTGGAATGGCGAGGGCACAATGGAAACCCGAGAGGGGAAATCCGGAGGCCGGGAGCTGAGATGAGTTTGGTCGGTGTCAATTTTCTAATTTTGATCTTTATGTGCGTGGCCACGAAGAGGTCTGGGCCCAAGGGAGGTGGTCGCCTGCTCTGAAGAACAGCGACGGGGAGGTCCAACTCTGGTTTCAAATTTTGGTTGTCAATCCCATGATTTTCAGTTTTTTAACTTATGGGTTTTCTAGGCTAGGGTGTTTTCATATCAATTTTCAAGTTTGTTTTACCCTTTTACTTAATTCTCAATTGAAACTCTTTGAAAAGATGGAAAACGGGGCTAGTGGCAAACCTACCTTCAATCCTCGATGAAACTCGGTGCCGAATTCATGAAGAATGACGAAGCTCATGCTCAAGCACGAAGGCATAAAATGCTAGGGTCAGGGAGCTCTTCAAATTCCTCTCTATCATTTGAAAATGATAGGTTGGAATCCGTTTAAATAACTCCCAACTTCATTAATATCCAAATAAATTCTCGGTACAGCGGTAGGTAAAGTAGGTGAGTTCAAATTTCTCGGGCGACGACGGGTGATCCGAGGTCCGAGGTCCCGAAAGACGTCAAGCCATGACCATTCAAAAATCTATGAAATGTTAAGTCAAACGGCGGATAGGGACCCGGGGTTCGAGGTCCGGAAGGATGTCAGCCAGTGGCCATGGAGAACGACAAGACACAGTCAGAATTCTAGAGACAAAAATCTGAGAGGTGGGGTCTAGGGACTAGAAAGACACAATGGTAGAGCCATCAAGTTCAATCAAATAATTGGATGGCCATCATAGCACCGAGATCCAGAGTTTGGGAAGACACCAAATGCTGGCTACGTAGAACGAAAAAACCAACAAGGAAACCTGCAAAGGGAAACCCGAGAGGGGAAACTCGAGGGTCCAGGCCCGAAAGGTGCCATGAACGTCAGAAAGGTCAACAGTCAGGAAAAACCCAAAATGGCATAAGATTTAGCATTTTTCCAAGGGGAAAAATTTGGTAAACCCTAAAGTGTGACTTTTGAGAATGTGTTTACCTCTACGGACGCAAAAATGGGCACACAAAACAAGGTGAAGGAAAAAGGACCCGACAAACAAAAGGGAAATAGAGTGTCCCCATTCCGAACGGGGTGTGTGTGCAATAGGCACAACAAATGGTGACTCCGCTAGGAGAATGCTCCTAGTGTTCTAAAGATAAATATTCATTCTGAACCCATGACCTCTGGTTTCATAGACTAGGGCTGATTTTCAAAGCTGAACTAAGAGAAGGTTAAGGAAGGTGAGATTGAATCATGCCATGAAATCATCATGGAGGTGTGTCCGTGGTGAATTCATTTACTTTCCTTGGAGATAGCATGGGAAACCATTGATCGAGAGGGATAAGCTACGTAGTTTGTTTGACCTCAAAAGTAACCTAGACATTGCTTCGTTGCCATTCAGGCATCCATAGCCCTAATGGAGTTGTCATTGTGACCCCATGGACATAGCTCTACTGCCAGCCAGGCATCCATAGCCCTAGTTGAGATATTCACACACCCATACGGTTGTTATTTTCATTTGGTCTATTCTTTTCATCTAATATTTCTTTTCAACATTTCTCTCTTTTATTTTCCTATTCAACCATGTAAGCGATGAAGCTTACTATGGGCTTGCGAATCATAGTGGTCACTAGAGCAAACTTTAGATTTTTCACTTATCCATCCTTCTCAGTAATCACCATACCATTCTTTGGAAATTTTAAAATGTGCTTCTATGTGTTCCATGATAAACGGAGGAAATTCAAGCAGAACACCATCCTAGGTTACTTCAGAGTTCGAAAGTTGAAAACCAATGCTTTGGGGCTTTCAGGGAATGAAGGCTTATATAGAGAACAACACAAGAGTAGATAGCAGGGCAAACCATTCGTCAAGTCGAGCACGACTACCACAATAGAATGGGAAGACTCTTCCATGGTCAAAACAAGATAGCCGAGAAATGAGCAAAATAGGAGGACAAAACAGGGAAACCTATCCTAACCTATGTATAGGTATTTACACAAATAGCTCTTAGAAGAGCTCATGCTTGGAAGTAATGCTTAAGTTGTTTCCCATTGACAGGCAATGGGACATCTTCACTAGGCAAAGTATTTAAACGAAAAGCATTATCTCCAAGGATTTCAACAATCTGAAAGGGGCCAAGCCAAAGCTTATCGAATTTGTTGTTTCCCCCTTTCTTCTTGTGGGCCTTGTCCCAATAAAGGACCAGATCAGAAATGCGAAAGGCCTTGATTTTTTCTCAGCGGTTGAACCATCTTTTGACTACGCCTTGATGTTTGGCAAAATTTTCTATTGCACGATCTCGTACTTCTTCTTCTAGGTGTAGCAGCTCAGAAAGGCGAGCTTCTTTGTGGTCTCCTTTTTCATAAAAAGCATTAATGAACTAGAGGGTAGGGATTTTCAAATGTATGGGGAAAACAGGCTCCAAGCCGTAAATGAGATGGTACGGGGAATCACTAAGGGAAACCTTGTGACGGGTACGATCTACCCATAGGGCAAAACAAAGTTGGGTGTGCCAGTCTTTGGGATTCCTATCTAGTATCTTTTTTATCACAGTGATCAAGTTCTTGCTGGTTGAATCAACAAGGCCATTGCCTTGAGGATAGTAATTGGAGCAAAACTTAAGGGCAATACCATAATCAAAGGCCCAACCCGTGAATTTTAACAAAGCAAAAGCAAGACCATTATCGCATACCAGAGCATAAGGAAAACCAAAGCGATTTAAAATAAAACTTTCTAGAAAATTAGTTACTACTTCAGTTGTACATTGCCTACAAGTGACTGCTTCTATCCACCTAGTACAATAATCAGTAGCGGGTTGATCCCACAAAGCTAGTTTACAATTTCTGAGAGGAACTATTTTTTGCTAAAATCACATATTTTTAGAAAATATAATGATTTAAGCCTTAAAAAGTTCCATTTTAAGGATTCCAATTGAAGATGGTTTGATCAAATGACCTTAGATCAAACCCCCTTGGATAGAACCTCGCTAGTTTTAAACCATACCTATAAATGAGTCTCCTTTACACCTATCAAAATGTTGATAAAAAATCACTTTTGATTTACCTTTTTAGGGATCAAATGAATTCATTTAAAATTTATTTGAAATGGTTATGGTAGTTCTCAGAATGAGCTATCCAATGAATATAATTTTAATATGTTTTGGTTTTATTATGTATATGTTTTTTTAGTTTTATTAAACATAGGTTTTAAACCGAAAATCAAACTCTCTGTTCTGCACATGTGGAAAAATAGCAAATTATCAAAATAAAATTTTGAAAAATATGTTTGGGCTGGGTATTGATGTCCTTTATCCATTAAAAAAAAATTGAATTTCGATACATACATAAAAAGTTATGTTGTATACAGTCCGCCTATGTCTGTATTGTAATTGGTTTAACTTTGAAACTTGATTGAAGAAAAAATATTCAATAAAAAACTATAAAACCAAATGAAAGTGCTAGATATCGTAGTTACAGATCTAAATTGAAAAAAAAAAGAATTTTATCCTTCATACAAAAAAAATTATGTTGCATACGGTGAGCGTCACTCCTTAAAAATGTTGTTTTAAAAAAAAAACTAGATTTCGAAGGAGATGGAAAAATAAGTGCAATCTAATTCCAAAAAAATGAAAAATATATATTTAGAATCTATATAAAAAATGTCACAAATCACTAGTTTTCATCATCTTCAAATTCCTCATGGTTTAGCCGCTATAGAAGCCCGAAAGTGAAGATTTAGTTAAAAAAAATTAGTTTGGTGTCCAATTTGCCCAAAAATTATAAACTAGTATTGTGGGATCACCCAACGGTTAGAATGTACCTATGTCCAACAAATGATGGAGGGATTACCGAACCAATGAAGTCGAGACCCCACTGCACAAACGGTCTTACCTCCAAAACAAATTGCAACGGGACAACAACATTCCTTTCTCGGGTGGTAGCGGTCTAGCATACGTGGTAGGTATAGACATGACCATGAGAATCCTTGAAAACCATGGGCCAATAGTACCCAACTCTTAATATCTGATGCATAGTTGACAAACTAGAATCATGGCCAGTCCTAAACTTATCATGGAATTATTTGAGAACACAATCAACCTCTTCTTTACCAAGGCATCTCAAGTAGATACCTTCATGATTCCTCTTGTGCAACATGACGCCCTGTAACATGTAATCGATTATTTTCAATCTAAGGGATCACCTTTGGACTCCCTGCAGATGAGGCAGAAATTTATGATTCAATAGGTAATATACTATGTCATCGTGCCATTCCCCTGGAGAGATATCTTCTAGCTGGTACTGATGCACTGTGAGTTCGGGTCCATCCTCAATAACCACTTTTGCCATTGTTTTGGCAAGTGCCTACCCTCTCACCAGCCTCATCGGCTAGATTTCCATATCATACTCCTGCAGTAATGCAATCAATTTTTTCCTTCGCTCCCCCAACTCGTTCTACATGAGCAATGTCTTCACCGTAGGGTTAGGAACTATAGCAAACACTTTGTTGCACAAGATATAATGCCTGAACTTCTTGACCCCCTTAACAAGGGCATAGGCTTGTTTTTCAATGTTGTGATATTGTAGCTCAGCATCCTTTAGAGGGGTACTCATGAAGGCGATCGAATGTTTTCTCCCCTTGTCATCCTTCTGTTTCAAGATACTGGAACACAAATGATTTGAAGCAAATGAGTAGATGTAGAAAGGCTTCAGGTAGTTGGGGCTGACCAACACAGGGGCATTAAAAATTTCCCTCTTGATTTCCCCAAAATCATGCTTTTCCTTTGGGGTCCACTCAACCTTAGCATCCTATTTTAGCATAGCATTGAGTGGTTTGACAATTTCTATGAAGCCTGTGATGAACTTGTAGACAAAGTTGATCTTTCCAAAAAAAGATTTTAATTCCTTTTTGCTGTCTGGTAGTTGAATCTTCATGATTGACTGGATATGCTCCAGGTGAACATAAATTCCCCTCTTTAAATAGAGATGTCTAAGGAGCTTCACTTCAGTGACACCGAAGATACACTTCTTCAGAGAGGACATGGATGGAGTGATAGAAGTAGGCATTTGATGAGGAAGTGTGGATGGAGGATGTGAGATAACATGTGTGGAGGTGTGTCATTGTTGATCATGATTAGGAGCTATGAAGGTAGGATTTATATGTTGTGTACGAGGGATAAGGGGTGGATGAATGAAATGATGTGTAGGGTGAGATGGAGGAGCTGAATTTGGGATGTAGGGGCCCAAGAGAGATGCAGTAGAGGAAGGATGAGTGATGGTGGATGGAGGGACATAAGGACCCAAAATGGACTTAGAGGATGAAGGAGGAAGATGGACAGTTGTTTTGAGGTAATATGATGGAGGAGGGGAGATAGCGACAAAGGATTTGGTAGAGTGATGGGAAGTGATTTTCATTCCTTTGGAAGAGGTTTGCTTAGGATGGATGGAGGTTGTACCAAAATCTTTGGAGGGTGAGTTTTGGGAGATATATCTAAGACCATGTGTGCCTGGATGTTCTTTGACTTGTATGGTCTCCAAAATACCTTTCTCATGAAGGCCTAAACCTTTTCTTTGGTAGTTCATGTTCTTGAGCATATGATCTAGGGTAGGATACTTATTCTATTTGAAGCATGATTCAAGTGCATTAGTAGGTGGAAGAGGCAGGGTGGTGCATACGCGTTGTTTTTCTTATGTAAGAAGGCCACCATGGATAAGTGTAATGTGACCAAGGTGATATAGAAGTGGTGTTGGGATAGTAGGACTAGATGGTGATGAAGGATCATGTGATGGAGATGAGGGGATAGCAGCATCAGGAGGAATGAGTGATAAGGGATCAAGAGAGGGATTAGGGAAGATGATAGGATGTAGATTTTTGGAAGTGGATGATGAGGGCTCATGAGATGGAGTGATTGGATCATGAATGCAATGGGGATCATGGGATGGAGTGGATGGGATAGTGTGATATTGAGATGGGGTGGATGGGAGGATAGGATCATGACTTGGTTGAGGATATGGATCATGAGATGAAATGGATGGAAGACTATGTTCTTGAGATGGAGTAGATGGGATGGAAGGATCTTCATTTGGAGGAGGGGATATGCTTGTATGTTTTGGAACAAGCTCTTGGCATGACTCATCTTGTGTGGGATGTATGATGATGGAAGAGTGTTGGAGGGACTCCTTAATTGGGGGAGAGAGGAGAATGGAGGATTCATGAAGGTCATGGGATTGGAGTTTGTGAATATTAGGACTGGAAGGAGGGGATTGGATGTCCTCAATGGATTGGGTGGATCTAGTAGTAGAAGATGGGGATTTAATGGACTCGATGGGTTTCACCGGGTCAATCGTTTGGATGGTGGCAACAATGGTGATGGGAGGGATAGGTGTAGGATGGAGGAGGGCCTCATCACTAGTGATAGTACATGGTAGAGTGGGAGGGCATGGTGTCTCTTATTTCATGAGTCCTTGGGAAACATTTGGAAGGGAGGTAGGATTAGGTAGAGTGATGGGAATGGATGGAGGTTTAGGGATGGTTGGAGGACTAGGATTATGGATTGGTGGATTAGGATTAGACGAGGGGATGGGAATGGAGGGATGAATAGGAGTAGATGGAGGATTAGGATTAGGAATTTGTGGATTAGGGTTAAATGAGGGGATGGGTGGATGAGGATTGGATATATAACTAGGAGGAGATGGAGGATTATGATTAGATGAGTGGATGGGATTGGATGGAGGACTAGGAGGAGATGGAGGATTAGGATTAGGAATTTGTGGATTAGGGTTAGATGAGGGGATGGGTGGATGAGGATTAGATATAGAACTAGGAGGATATGGAGGATTATGATTAGATGAGTGGATGGGATTGGATGGAGGACTAGGAGGAGATGGAGGATTAGGATTAGGAAATGGTGGATTAGGGTTAGATGAGGGGATGTGAATGGATGGAGGACTAGGAGGAGATGGAAGATTAGGGTTAGGGATTGGAGGATTAGATGAGTGGATGGGTGGAGATGGAGGATTATGACTAGATGAGTGGATGGGATTAGATGGAGGACTAGGTGGGTTATGTTTAGATGGAGGATTAGGATTAGGAATTGGTGGATTAGGGTTATATGAGGGGATGTGAATGGATGGAGAAATAGGAGGATATGGAAGATTAGGGTTAGGGATTGGAGGATTAGATGTAGAACTAGGATGAGATGAAGTATTATGATTAGATGAGTGGATGGGATTAGATGGAGGACTAGGAGTGGTTGGAGGACTAGGTGGGTTATGTTTATATGGAGGATTAAGATATAATGCAATGAAAGGGAGAGTGATGTAGGAGGATGTGGATGTTGGATTAGATTGGGAAGATTGGGATGGTGAGTGATAGTAGGAAGATGTAGATGAAGGATTAGAATGGGGAGATGTGGAATTATTGTAAGGGTATTGGGATGGGGGATTGTGATAGGAAGGTGTGGATGTTGGATTAGAACACGAAGATTGAGGTTGTGGACTACCATAGGAAGACATGTATGGTGAGTTGGCATAGAAGGATAGGGATGATGGATTAGGATAAGGGGATTGAGATAGTGGATTAAGATAAGAGGAGTATTGGGATGGGGGATTGTGATAGGAATGTGTGAGTGTTGGATTAAGATGAGAAGATTGGGATGTGGGATTAAGGTAGAGGTATTGGGATTGTTGATGATGATAAGGAGAGGAGGATATGGATGTTGGGTAGGATAGATGTTTAAAGGGAGGACATGATAAATATGTTGATGGTGAGGATGTTGGATATCTGTTGTCAGGGGTAGCATAAGGACCATTCTTAGATGCATATGAAGGCATGGTGGGATAGTTTGAAGAAGTAGTGAGATTTTGGGAGGCGATTGGAGAGAGCTTTCTAGCAATGATAGCATCAAGGGGATCTATATAAAAATATTCATGATCAACAAGATTTTCGTTATCGTCATCAACGGAGTTAGAATTCCCCTTAACTACTATTATTGGTCATGTGAGAGGGGGATAAAGATTCATGATGGAAATAGATTAGTAGGCAAGAATAGATGATGGATGGAGAAATAGGATGGATTGGAAGCTCATATGGGGATTGGATGAAAGTTCAGATTGGGATTGAATAAAAGCTTAGATTAGGACGATTGGATTAATGCTCAGATTAGAACTAGATTGGATCTTAGATTGGGATTGGATCAGAGGACATGATAGGATAAGTTTGTTTTGGATTGGATGATGAATTAGGATTGGTTGATGGAAAGGGTCCTAAACCCAATTCAGAAATCACCCTCGGTGACTTAATACATTGGTTGATCAGATTAAAAGACTGCACCAATGATCATGTCACCAAATCCACCTTGAGATGGAAGGGAATTGATTTGGGCCAATGATGCTGACTTACAACACAAATCCACCTTAGGATAGAAGTGGATTTATTAGGTTGAAGACAATGATTGATATGAAGGATAATGATCAAACTTAATGCCTTGGTCAATTCGGGAGATAACTCCTAAAACAAGGTTTAAGAGATTTTGTGTTGAAATATGATGATGAATGAAAATGAAAGATGTCTTGATGGTTTTTTATATGATAGGAGTGTTGTCGAAGTGATCTTTTTGGAAATTGAAAATCTTTAGGTCACATAGTAAGATGGTAGAATGGGTTCCCCAAATTGTGAAATGAACAATGTGAATGTGAAATGATAGTTTAGAAAAGTTAAATGGATGTTTGGGATGGTCAAATGGTCAAATGGAGACTTGGTGTGGTTAAACGGAGGCTTGGAGTGGTCAAACGAGGTGAAATTATCTATTTAGGAGGGCGTATTTTCCCTTCTGTAGTCAAAACAATGAATCAGGGGGGACATGCACCCCTCTACAGAAAAATAGTGAACCAAGGGGGAAAATCCGCCCCTCTATAGAAAAACACGAACTTGGTTTGGATGAGAAAGATTATGGCAAGGAATTTGAAATGACAATAATGAGGTTGAATTATAAAAAATTTACTGGTTTCTCACAGAAAGACATTTTAGAAAAGAACAATCCTATGATTAATGTTAAGGGTATAGCCAAAAGGTCTTAAGCTAGGATGCACAAGGTTTCTAAGGAGTCCTCGATATACTCTCGGTACGTGAGGCCTAGACTATGAACACCAACCCGTCACAAGCATGAGTCGAGAACCCCAATGAGATATTGAAGGGCTCAGACCAACTCTTCATGTCTATCTAGGTATCACCCAAGCTTCAATGCTCCACCAGAAATGACGTGACTAGATTGGGGTACAACTTTGGCTCTCCCCCCCTTTTTATACCCCGTCGATACATGAGGTTGGGATCGTCCCTTGGTGTGATGAAATCCCCAAGCAGGTTCCTCTAAAAAGAAGGCACTAATCATTTCCAACTACTCCCCAGGTTCACACAAAGTGCAAGGGGAAGATGAAAACAAATTAATTCCCCCTTTGGGTAACACAAAACAGGCACACCACATAGTAAGTATTACTTCCTCCTAATTAAACTATGTGCCTAGATGAAAACAACAATAAAAGACTTAAAATATGAGTAAATTAACGGCCCTACAAAAAAATGTTAGCTATTTATCCTTTGTCTTTTATGAATAACCACAAAATGCTACAAATTACTAGTAAGAAATCCAACTACACCCACAAACAAGCAAGGTTAGGGGGTTAGAACTTCAAAACAACAAAAAATTGAGCCAAAAATGAAGCTAAAATGCCTGTTTTTACCTTCCAAAATGTGTTGTTTAGGGAAAATCCGCCCCTTTCCAGTGAAAAATATTGGAACAGTAGGTAGATCCACCCCTCTACAGTGAAAAATGTTGGAACAGCAGGGTGGGTCCACCCCTCTACAGTAAAAAGTCAGAAAAAGTTGAAATAGTAGGGAAAATCCACCCCTCTGCAGAAAAATAGTCAGAAAAAGTTGGAACAAGAGGGAAAATCTGCCCCTCTACGGAAAAGTTATCAAAAACATTGGAATAGCTGGGCAAGTCCCCCCCTCTATAGAAAAACTATCAAAAAAGTTGGAATGGGAGGGAAAATCCGCCCCTCTACAGAAAAGTTATCAAAAACATTGGAACAATAGGGCAAGTCCGCCCCTCTGCAGAAAAACTGTCAGAAAAGTTGGAACAGGAGGGAAAATCCATCCCTCTATAGAAAAGTTGTCAAAAATGTTGGAACAACAGGGCAAGTCTGCCCCTCTGCAGAAAAAACTGTCAGAAAAGTTGGAACAGGAGGGCAAATCCGCCCCTCTATAGAAAATTTGTCAAAAATGTTGGAATAGCAGGGCAAGTCTGCCCCTCTATAGAACAGCTATCAGAAAAGTTGGAACAGGAGGGAAAATCTGCCCCTCTGTAGAAAAGTTGTCAAAAACGTTGGAATAGTAGGGAAAGTCCGCCCCTCTGCAGAAAAACTGTCAGAAAAGTTGGAACAGGAGGGAAAATCCACCCCTCTGCAGCACACAGGAGGGCAAGTCCACCCCTCTATAGGGAAAATCTGCCCCTCTGCGACCTGGACTTGTAAACAACTTTAACAACAACAAACATGAAACAAAGAGACCCATTTGTGGGTCCCATTGAGTGTGCCAAAAATGTGATCCCTTAAATTTTCTACCCTATTCTAAGATGCAAAAGTAACTAATAAATCAATAAAGGAAAAACACAAGAAATACAACTCAAGATTAGCCTAAGGAATATCTATGCAAGAAATATAAACAAAACAAGAAGATAAATTGTTATACCTTTTGTGCTACTGATTTCCTTGGTTGGCCCTTGATTTTTGAGAGTTTGTGTG
This sequence comes from Sequoiadendron giganteum, assembly GCA_007115665.2. Lineage (NCBI taxonomy): Eukaryota > Viridiplantae > Streptophyta > Pinopsida > Cupressales > Cupressaceae > Sequoiadendron > Sequoiadendron giganteum. Next base: position 240,516,950 of record CM021109.1, read on the forward strand.
CTCCTTGGATGGCTATGGAGGTGAATGGATGAAAGATGCAAAATGTGATAAAATGCTAGTGACTAAATGACTTGGTGGATTGATGAAGAATGCTTGTAAATAGCTAAAATGCTGCAAATGAAAAATTGGCAAGAGTTTGGTAGCTAAAATCTCATTCTTTAAAATGAGAGGAAGGAGGGGGTATTTATAGAGGGATTTGAATTCTCTAGAGAATTCAATGGTTGAGATTAAACCAATAAGGTCAAGATGAAGGGCTATGGTGAGTTGAGGAATCACAAGCCCTTACATCTTGACATGTGGAATGTGAGATGGCTTAGGGTGAGATGATGTGGGAGTGGAGTGGAAAAAAAGTACATGATGTGGAGGAAGGACAAGTACCTTGGAAAATGGATGATGTGACCTCTCAATGATCACATGGGGAAGAGGAGAATCTTGGGTGGATGAAAGTGAATTAAAAATTCACATGCTCGAGAGAGTCTAATGGATAAGAGAGGGTTTCCAAAGAGATGGGGATTTGCCACATGTGAGTGATGTGACAAGTCTAAAGTTCTAGAAGTCTTTGACACATGTAAACTGACAAGTCAAAATTTCTAAAACTTGCATGGGGATAGGGTAAGCCTTGGAAGGATAAAATGTGAATTAAAAATTCACATGGGGAAGAGAGGAGCCTAGGATGAATAAATCTGAATTAAAAATTCACATGGGAAAGGGAGTCAAGGCCAAGAAAGACAAGTGGAAATATTGACTATAAAAGGTATGCTAAATGTGGCTAATGACCTTGATTAAGGTTGTGCAAACACAAGATTAGGATAATTAATGAGAGATTAGAAACAAGTGGGAGATTATGGAGGATGTGACACTAATCTTGATTATGTGGTGCACATCCTAATCATAGATTAATTTATTTAATCTAGATTAGATGAGGATTATGGAGGATGTGACAAGGAGAGAGAAGGTGAGGAATTAAAAATTGATTTTTAATCAAAAGGTTAAGTGACTAAATTAAATAAATTGTCTTATTTATTTAATTAGAGAAGAAAAGGTGTAAGGTAAAGTATTTAATTATTCAATTACATACTTTGGGAACCTTAGGCAAAAAATGAAATAATGATTAAATAAATTATTTAATCATTATTAATGAAATAGATGAATAGAGTAGACATTTGACCATGTGGAAGTGGTCAAATTTAGATGTCTATAGTTACAAAAACTTAATAAAAAATAAACATAATATCATGCATACCATGACACAACACAATTTACGTGGGGAAAACCCTTTTGGGAGAAAAAACCCACACTCTAAAAGCGACCCAATATATTATTCAGTAAATCACAAAAATTACAATATACTTGCAGAGCAAGCTTCTCACAATTTTATCACCACTCAGAGATCAAGAGATAACACGACTGCTATTAGACTCTCAAAATACATCATCGTCTCTCTATCGTAGTCGTAATACAATGCCCTCATAAAATAGAGTTACATTCTAGGGCAAGACATGCCAACAAAATATGCACCTTTAGATCTAAAACCTAATAATTAACGGTATAGATTTACAATGTATCATTTATTTAATGTATGTCGGTCATTTTATAAGTTTCTTGAAAAAGTTAACAAAAAAATGTTTACACACATCTCACTCCCCCCCCTTGATGCCATTGTATATTTAACCTATCAATGTAACTAGGAATATATATTCATATATATATATATATATATATATATATCCTATCAACAATAATCTTTATATAATTACAAGGTTGAGACACATTTTCCTAACACTATAAATTAATTTACTTAGTTTTATTTGTGATCATTCAATTTAATTTATTAAATCAATATGATCATTAAATGAAATAAAATGATTAAAGTACTATACTTTAATATACACATTCTCCTAATATATGATTAGTAAAATTATTTTATTATCAACAATTAATTCTATATGAAAATATCATTTTACCACTTCCAAAATTTGCATTTAACTCTTTAGTATTAAATAGTTTAGTGTTTGAATAAAAAAATTAACTTAAATTATTTTTTTCCCTAAATTATTTATATTTTAGTATCATTTACTAGTTAGTTACACAATTTCTAAATGGAGAATTGGTTGTAGCTTTTGATGTTGGAGTTGAGTGTAAATTATACACAAAATAAAAAAGTAACCACACATACATTGTTACACACCTACCTTCACAAATGGTTTGCAACATAGAAAATTTACATAGTTTTATTTTAAGGATTTCATAACCAAACCCATATTGTGAAAGTGTATTTAATAACCTATCATTTGCCTCATTAATTTTGCACCTATAATATTTGGTGTACTTTGTTATACAAAATTACAAATATGATTGTAACAAAAAATCTCTAATCTTGGGATCATGGAATCTCATGGCTAAAATGATAACATGTCTTAATTCAAGAAAAGCTCCTACCATCCAACATATCAAGTGTAAATAATGAGAAATACAGTACACCTAAAATAACCTAGATATCTTCAACTTAGATAACTAAATATAACTTGGAATAAAAATGATAAGAAATCCACTACCTCTTCTAAGTCAAGTATGTGTCCCTCCAAGAAAAAGAAGAAAATTAGTGATCCATATTCATTTTATGAAATACCATTCCTTGAAATAACACATTATCTCCAAAGGATTTAAGCCTTAGGAGAGGCCATGAAGAAATACAATATTACTATTCCCAAACCCAACAAAGTTCAAGCATTTACAACTAAAGGTTTGAATTCATTCACATAGGGTTGGATATTTGAGTCAAGATCATCTCATCACATGAACAAATCACATGATATAATTGAGTTTCTTTCTAATATTTATACTTCTTAGATTACAATGGTTAACTCTATATAGATTTTAGTTCTAGGGTCAAGTATTATATAGTTGGAAGATAGCTACATTGAGGACGTGCTTCATGCTCTTAGCTATCAATATTCTCTATAAATACCATATTTTCCATACCAGAGATGGGAATATAGTTGAGTTTTCCTCACATGAATTAGTTATTAAATAACTAAAACATATTAAGAAAATAATTTCTCCAAGCATAGTTGATCATGGGTTTAGATTATGTAGGTTTCATGGTTTTGAGTCATCTTTTGGATCATCACATATTTCCCATACAAAATATTTGATTAGATTTTTTCTTGAGAGGTTTGGACACCTAAATTATAGGTATTTAGTAGTTGGGTAAGTTAAACATATTGTACTTATTTTTCTTAAAATTTCATGTACATATGGAGTTTTTTGAGCTTGTGTCCTTAGAAAATATCATCAGGAATCCTTTCCTAATACCTTGCTACAACCTTTATTGAGTTGGTACATAGTGACCACATGCCATTTACAACTCCATCTTTTTCTAGAGCCAATTATGTACTCACCTTCACTGATGATTACACTCATCAAACTTGGGGGTACTTTTCTAAAAACAAGAGTGATGTCTTCACCACTTTAAAGAAATTTAGGGTGTTCATGGAGAATCAATTAGGTTCTTCTATTTAGAAAATATGTATATATAATGGGGTTAATATGTGAACCAATCCTTTTAGGATTATTGCATTGATCATTGCATTCATCATCAATATTTAGTTCCCTACACTCCTTAGTGGAATGGTGTTACTAAAAAAAGGATATGAAAAATTATATGCATCATTCATGGTCTATAGCCCCATATTTTTGGTCTAAACTAGTCAATTATGCCAATTATATTCAAAACTACACTTCCCACAAGGCAATTTATAATTTCACTCTAAGGGAGCATTGGCCCAAATCAAGCCTAAATTTTCCTTCTTTAAGCTATTTGTTATTGAGGCTTGGGAATTCACACTATATGGTTAGCATAAGGAAATGAAAAAGACTCAACCATTCATTTTTGTTGGATATTCTAGGATGTAAAGGCTTATTGGTCATGTTGCAGTATAGCCAATAAACTTAGCTATATTTTTCCATATGTTACAATGAATCTATGTGTAATGAAGAAAAATAGGGTTTGATGGATATGAAATCGAGGTATGCACCTATCTTTCTAATTTCATTAGGAAAAAAGAGATCCCTAAAGGTAAGATTGACTTTCAACCCTTAGGTGAGTCAACCTTAATGGAGATCTTGTTGTTTTCCTTATGATTGAGGATGGGGTAAATATGCCTAAAATGCACTTTTTGGAGATAAATGAAAAATACTAAATGAATCCAATTATGAAATGTAAGACTTGAATCACCAGTTTAAAGCATAACAAAAATAGAAACAATCAACTTTTGGAAGATCTAAGAAGGGTAAGACCCTATGCACTTGTCACCAAAAGTTGTTGCTAAGTGTCCTCCGAGGTGAACGAGTCTTTGTAGGGATTTTATACTCAACTTTATAGGTCCTCTGGAGATGGATCTAAGCTTATTTTTGCCCTAGGTTTCACTATTGGAAAGCCAAAAATAAATTTAGAATATGAGTTTTTGTGTCTTGACAACTTTGATAACTTTGCAATATTGCACTTTTGATCAATCTTCAATCCTTCTTCACCTAAAAATCTACACATACAAAGAGAGGGAATTTTTTTTTGTTTTTTGTGAATTGGGGTTTGCCTTGGTCAAACCCCGTTTTGGTAATTAAACCTTGAAATGAAATGAAACATGAATGGAAGGAATGCCGAAAGAACAATGCTTTGTTGAAAATCACCAAACCCTTGAATGGAAATCCTTAGAGGACTGAAGTCTAACACATCTCTCCAAGGTCTTGATCTTGCATGAAATGGCTTGATTGGATGTTGATCTTGATGCTTGAATGCTTGAAACCTACATCACAATGTTAGCTCTAAAAACATGCATACATGCAAATAACTTTGACATGATGATCTTGATCTTGATTGTTGTTGTAGATGCTTGATGAATCTACTCCTCAATACTCTTTACAATAATATTTTCTCATATGAAAGTCTCCTTCTTACTAGATGTTTTGAATTGATAAAATAACTATGTATTTATAGGTTATTTTCTAATTTATTGAAAAATTAAAATTCAAAAGCCGACAATTGCAACTTGAATTGGTATCATAAAAATACCACCAAAAACAAATTATAAATTGGGTTCTATCCTATAACCTAAATCTAGGACACAATTTTCAAGGTGTTGAATTTGATGCTTGCAATTGTTTAATACAAGTTCCCCTTTTAGAAAATGGGATTAATTAGTCTTTTAAATGTATAATTAGGTCAATTAGAGGCTTAATTAAGTCCAATTAATTAAGGAGAGGCAAACAAAGTGATAAAATGTAAAGGAGTACATTTTTTCATCACTACATTTAGCCTCCACTTTAGTGAGAGGATGAAACCTATGCTCAAACTCACACTAAAGTAGACAAATACGGATCAAGAGGGGTCCAAGTGCACAAATGTTGATGGGATAGGATGACAAAGATAAAGGACGTTGTGCAAGCCCCCAGGATCTAAGATCCCATGGAAAACCAACATAAGCACAAAGGGAAACACATGAATGTATGATATGAAGTAGCAAGACAAGATACACAAACATACAATGTCAAAACTAATGCAAAGATGAAAGAAATATGAACTGGCAAGTTTTATTATGCCACGTATATCAAATACAATCATAAGGATGTAAAATCACTTATGAAACACATGGCTCCAAAGGAAAGCAATCTATGTTATGTTTGGTGGCCATGAAAAATATGCTCGCAAGGGCTAGTGCAGTCCAATATACACTAGGTGAGACCCTAGAACAAGTGATGGGAAATTCATGCCAGGTCTATAGGCTCCCATATGTCAACAATACCAAAAGTTATACTCCTTGATAACTTTGATAATGTGCCTCAACATGATAAATATGATCTACTAACACTACACTAAATTTAACTTCTATGAACAAAGTGAAACAAGAAATCTCAAAACATCAATGCCAAAATGAAATAATTCCAATGTAAATAATGTTAATGTAATGATCACACTTCCTAGTAGATTTATTTTTATCATCACTAAGAAGGGAACATGCAAACAATGAATGGGGGACAATGTGCCCCCCACTTAAAATGTCAACATACTTGCTATGTTGGTATTTTAAGTAGAAAGAGAGAAAGAGATGATCCTTGAAAATAATGCACACCTCCAAAACTACTTATCCTTGCCCCCCAATCATAGAGACAAAGACAACCACCAAGAACTATCATGTTGTAGCCAAGATAAATATGGTTGCACCTAATATTGTACCACCATGAATGGAAATGAGCAAGACACATAAAGCTACTAATGCCACATAGTGATGAGAAACATGATAGGATGAAAATCATTATCAATGAGAGGAAGTAGGTGCATCAACACAAGAGCACCACAATCCTTATGATGTTGAATTTTATTACTTAAAGCCTTACATTCATTTGTAGAATGACCATGCACTCGATGATATACACAAAATGAACTTTTTTTATAGAATTTATTTTGTGTTCTTGGAGGGAGAGATATCAAGATGGATTGGAAAATCCTCGGAAAGGTACTCTCTTGATCAATAGATATTTATTTCTTTTGTGACAAAGATATCTCTTGCTTACTACAAGGTGTCATACATACACAAGAATCTTTAGATTGTGAGATTTTGTACTCTCCCTTAAAGGAGGGTGTAACATCTAATGAACCCCAATCATTACTAAGATATGTATTAGAAGATATTCTAGGAGTTTTTCATGTAATGACATTGATATTAAGAAAAGGTTTATTTGATGCTTTTGTTTCTTTTGAAGAACAATAACCAAGACCTCTAATTGTTTCTTGTGTGTTAGGCCCTATAGGGACACATATACCTTGTTCTCTAGCACCACATCCTTTTCCATTATAACCAAGTTGTTTCAAAATCTCATAACCTCTTCTATAAAGCTTTTCCATTTCTTGTAGATTTGGTGGTTTCTCATGATCATACTCTTCATATGTGGATGCGTAATTGTTGTTTTATTCTTCTTTGCTAAAATTTATGGACTCAAGTGCTTTTGATGACTTGACTTGTGTGGATATTATGTTTCTTTCTTTCTCTTTTCCTATTTTGTATGTAATCTTGTATTCTCCCATGGATGTAGGTATAAAATCTAAGTATCCCCACACATCATCCAATAATTTTGTGACTTCTTCACTATTCTTCTCTTTTTCTTCCTCTTGCACAGGTTCCACTTTTGAAGTTGGTATCAATGTTTTCTAAGAGATTTATTTATCTTTCTCATTGTGTAAAAAACTTTTAGATTCGGCCCAGTCTTGAATGTATAAACCTTGTTGTTATAGACATCATTAAATAATGAAGAGTTGAAGGTATCCCATTCATTTCATGAATCCAAGGTCTACCCAAGAAAATATTATATGAAATATTATCAGGCATGACATGAATTGGAGTTTGCAATGTGACCTTTCCAACTCTAATAAGAAATGTTGTGACACCAAGTGGTTGTTTTCCCACATTATCAAATCCATGAATAGATAAAGAATCGGGTTCAATCATATTCTTGTCCACTCCAGTCTCATATAAAAGGTATACACTACACACATTAAAATATAAACCATTGTCATTGAGAGTTATTTTTATCCCACACTTATTAATGACATACATTACCATGAAAGCCTCATTTTGTTTTTGCACTTCTAATGGAGGCAGCCCATCTTGATGGAATGTAATTTCTAAGTTGACTGAGTCCATACGTTGAATTAGGGTTGCTACATCATTTGAATGCACACTAGGAGGAATAACAACTTTTTGTAAGGCATTTGAAGCATGCTATGGTAATTAGGTGAAGCTTGAAGAAGGTACTATAAATAAATCTTAGCAAGAGTGTTATGAAGTTGTTCTACAAGGTCATATTATTTACCACAACATTTTGAGATATTAGGTGTAGGTGGGAGATATGGTTGAGGTAATGGAATGTATGTTGGAGTTTGTCTTGGCTATCGATTATTTCTAGTATTATATGTATGAGAAACAATATTATAACTTGGTTGTTGTGAACATTGTGTTGAGGTGGTCTTAGGATAAGCATAGGTTTTCTTGGACTTGTGGTTTTTGTGAGGGTGGATAGAGGATAAGTTGAGGTTTATGAGGTCTAATAATTAAAGGACTTGTAGGAGGTCTAATAATCAAGGGAGATATAATGTTTAGAACCTTAAAAAAATTATCCTTATTTTGATGATATTTTAGTGAAGGGGAGTCTTATATCAAATTAGCATCTTCATCTAAGGAAGCCATGTTACTATTGTTTGAAGGAAATGTATCAATGCTATCATCCTCTTGCACCATGATATACTCCCTAATAGGAGAGTTTTTAGGAGAGGATAAAATGATATTTTTATGACATTCAATGGTTGGATCTTCTAAAATAAATTTATCACAAGTAGGGGAGATATCGAGAGAGGAACAAATATGATTTTATTACTTCTCAATGATTGCATCATATTGTATCAAATAATTCTCGTAAATGGGAGAGATAGGAAAAGTGATATTAGGGGATGTTTCAATGGTCTCATGCTTGTATCCAATGATGTCTTCCCAAGTAAGAGAGGTAGGGGAAGAGAAACCAATAGGATTCTCATGACTCTCATTGATTGAATCTTCTAACACCAAAATGTCTTCTTCACAAATAGGAGAAATATTGGGAGAAGAAAAAATGTGATTGTTATGATTGTCCATGATTACATCCTCTTTCACTAAAATATTCCCACAAATGGGAGTTGAATGGAGACTAGGTAAAGTGATGTTAAGAAATGTGTCAATGATATCATCCTCTTGTGCCATAATATCTTCCCAAGTGGGAGAAGCACATGGAGAGTTACAAACAAGATTCTCACAATGTTTGATAATTGGATCTTCTAACACCAAGATACCTTCATCACAAGTAGGAGAAGTACTAGGAGAGAAAAAACTATGGTTATCATGATTATCCACATCCTCAAAACTAGGAGAGATATTAGGGGATGAGTGAAGGATAGGAAAGGTGGTATTAAGGAACGTGTTAACAATGTCATTCTCTTGCACTAAGATACTCTCACCATTAGAACAACTACTATGCTTATCATGAGAATCAATGATTGCAATTTTTGGAAGGCTAGAAACTTTAGTGGATGATCTAGGTGAGATGAAGTCCTCAAGGGCTTCATATAACATTTCAAAGTCATCAAAACTAAAGGGCTTGGTAAATATAAAAATTCACTTGTGAAAAGATATCTAAGATGACAAGATAATTGTGCTTTATCCAAATGTTTTCATTTAATTTATGGTTTTTTGTTTGATGGTTTTAGGGTATTTTTTGGTTTTCAATGATTGTAAAATGAAAATTAACCTATCTAAACTATGAAATGATGCTAAAAATAAAGTAAATTTATATAGATATGAAACTATCCACAATTGAAACATTCAAATTTTCTCCCAATTTTTAATGCCTAAACTAAATTGATGATTAGACCTAATACGTAAAACAAAAATTCTTGAAAATTGATAGATTGAAAAAGTAGTTTACCAGTGGATTTAGGAAATGTAGAGGACTACAAAAATCTCAGAAAATTTGGTTTTGATGGGCCCTCAAGGAATCATTCACCCAAGGGTGAGTGGGTCCTTGTATAGGATTTGTAAAAATGAAAAATGCAAATTCTGAGTTGTTTGTGCTCTTTGTTCTAGGTTGCAAACTGTGGTTTCTATGATGAATTTTTATAGATTTAGGTGTCATAATGCAAATGAAATTAATGATAAATGATGAAAAAGTGACAAGTTTTGTTTGGATGTATTTTTAACTAAATTTTCTGATGTAAATGATTGAAAGTACACTAATATGCAAGTACTATACAAAATCAATGTAACATGCATGCAATTTTTTAGATTTTTCAGATTAAACAATGCAAAATGAAAATTCAAAACCCTATATGAAATGAAAACTAATGAAATTTTAGAGACCCTAGATTAAATGAAAACTAATTCAATGCAATAAAAAATAATGCAAATACTAGATCTAGGGTTGGAATGAACTCCAATTTCCAAAAAATTATAGTGCAAGAATGTTGGGTTCACCAAAATGAAATGAACAAAAATAGGTAGGGTTTGAATGGATATAAAATGGGGGTATGCACCTATCTTTATAATTTAATTAGGAAAAATATATCCCCAAAGGTAAAATTGACTTTCAACCCTTAGTTGAGTCAACTTTAATGGAGATCTTGTTGTTTTCCTTATGATTGATGACATGGTAAATATGCCTGAAATGTACTTTTGGGAAAATGAAACATACTAAATGAATCCAATTATGCAATGTAAGACTTGAATCATGAATCCAAATCATAATAGAAATAGAAAAAATCAACTTCCAATGGATCTGAGAAGGGTAAGACCCTACACACTTGTCACCAAAAGTTGTTGAGTGTCCTCTTGGGATAGATTTTCCCTAGGGTGAATGAGTCTTTGTAGGGATTTTTTGTTTATAGGTCCTCCGGAGATGGATCCGAGCTTTTGTTTTCCCTAGGTTTCACTATCATAAAGTTGAAAATAATTTAGGATCCAAGTTTCTGTATCTTGACAACTTTGATGAAAACTTTGAAAACTTTACAATATTGCACTTTTGATCAATCTTCAATCCTTCTTCACCTACAAATTTGTACATACAAAGAGAGGGATTTTTATTTTATTTTTGGTGAATGGGGGTTTTCCTAAGGTCAAACCCCATTTTGGTAATTAAACCTTGAAATGAAATGAAACATGAATGGAAGGAATGATGAATGAACAATTTTTCTTTGCAACTCACCAAAACCTTGAATGGAAATTTTTAAAGGACTAAAGTCTAACACATCTCTCCAAGGTCTTGATCATGCATTAAATTGCTTGATTGGATGTTGATCTTGATGCTTGAATGATTGAAACCTACATCATAGTGTTAGCTCCAAAAACATGCATGAATGCAAATAAATTTGACATGATGATATTGATCTTGATTGTTTTTGTATATGCTTGATAAATCTTCTCTTCAATGCTCTTGACAATAATATTTTCTCATATGAAATTTTCCTTCTTACTAGACGTTTTGAATTGATAAAATAACTATTTATTTATAGGTTATTTTTTAATTTCTTGACAATTAAAATTCAAAAGTCAACAATTTCAACTTGAATTGGGATCATAAAAATACCACCAGAAACATATTTTAAATTAGGTTTTGGAATTTAAAGGGGACCTATTTTCCCTTGGGAAAATGGATCCTATGACCTAAATCTAGGACACAATTTTCAAGCTATTTAATTTGATGTTTGCAATTGTTTAATATAGGTTCCCCTTTCAAAAAATGAGACTAATTAGGCTTTTAAATGCATAATTAGGTCAATTAGAGGCTTAATTAAGTCCAATTAATTAAGGGGAGGCAAACAAAGTGATAAAATGTAAAGGTGTACATTTTTCATCACTACACTATGTAAACCTACCTTTAATAATTGATATAAGATAATAAAAATGGGTTTTACCTTTGTCCAAAATTTATCTAACTCTTCCCTACATTGTCACTTATCTACACATCATGTTTTAGAGTCTAAAAAAGGTTCAAAAAATTCTTAAGTGTAGAGTTGTGTTGGTCATTTTAAAAAAGTTATTAGGGTTATCCATCCTAATATTTCATCCCAACAATCTCCAATTTCTTTCCTTTTTCTATCAATTTATTGGGCTTCATCCTAATATAACAACCTTTCACGAGGGCATAAAAATCTATTCAAAAATTTATAAAAAATATTCTAAGTGTGGATTGTGTTGGCCTATCAGACTGATTGAGGTTATCATGTCATTTTTTCAAACCCTACAACCTTAGAATTTTTCTATCACTAGAGTGCCTCAATCAGTCTTCCTTTCATACTACTCCCATCACATTCATGATCTCTAGAACCCTCAACAACTATGAAGTGAAGTATTTTATTCACTAAGATTTTGGACTTGGTCATCATATCATATTTCTTCCATCCAATCCTCAAAATATTGACCCTTTGTAATTAAATTTTTTTTAAGTCCTTCCACACTAGATTTTTGGGCGAACCTTAACCAACATACCATCTCCATTTTTCCCTCAAAGTTTCAAAGTTTAACTTGTAGACACCTAAAAATGACTAATGTATTTTCACCTTTTCATTTCATCATTATCCTTATCATTTCTTCTATCTGTATTAATTAAATAATTTTTAATTATTTAATTATCTTAATATTTTTATCATATCTGTATTAATTAATTCATTTTTAATTATCTAATGAATTCACCACTTATCATTTTCCCTCCATCATTAATTAAAATTAAATTCAAAATTATCTTTGGTCCTCTATAATTAAATAATTTCTAAAAATTATTTAATTAGCTAACACCTCTTTTAAATAAATTAAAAATTAAATTAAATATTTTCTTCTAAAATAAATAAATAAATATTTATCTATTTCTCCAACTATCATTTTGAAATAAATTTATTTAATTAATTAATTCTTCTAAAATAAAAAATAAATATTTATTTATTTCTCTTACTATCATTTTTAATTAATTAAATTTATTTATTTAATTCTTATAATCTTTCCCTCTGGATTAAATTCAAATTTGGGTCTTATCCTATCTTGAATTTTCCTATTCATTGACATTGCAAATTAATTTCCACCATTGATCAAATGTCAAGTGAAGCATATAAATGAGAAGCTTCATTTCATTCATATCCCCTAACACTTTTATTATCAAAAATACTTGTAACACTCTTATCACTATCAAGTATTCAAGCATTATCAAGCACTATCAAACATTTATCATCATCATTGTCAAGCATTGGAATCATTTATATTTGAGAATTTTTCATTAGATATCTTTACATCATATCATTATTGTTATTTCATAGTTTGTTACTTTGAAGAGCAACCAACAATGGAGCAAATAAAGATCTTAGCTATGATGACTTTTCTTGTTATTTAAATTCTATATTTTGAGCCAAGCTCTTGAACTTCATTTTGTGATTGTGAGAGTGTGAGTTTTTAATTGTTGATATTTGTGACCCATATTTTCATCATCCACATAACTATTTCCCTATAATCCTTCATAGTGCTAGAATTTTGGACTTATCCTTCTCTTCATATCATTTCTAAAGTTCAATCTTTGAATTTTTTTGTTAAAAATCTTAAGTCTTACTTCTATCATAATTTTGGGCTTTATTTCCCTTTCATTCCTTCTACTCATTTCTATTTGCCTATCAAAGTTTCCCTTCCTAGAATATCCTAGGAATTTTGACCATCAAATCCCAAAGGAAAATTTTGCTAGCAAACATTCATTTGGACTTTCATTATTCAACATGACTTCCTAATGACCCCAAATCCCTAACATCCCAAACAATGGTATGAGGGATTCTCCCCAACCCCCAAAGTTCAAAAAATTTTACCTATATTTTTTTGGCTTCATGCTAACTCATGAAAAATATCTTAAAAATTCATATGGCCACTAGAAAGGGTCTTGACATGCTAGATAAGTACTAATAGTTGATAGCAATTATTTTTTCACTATCTAAGGAGAATTGTGTGTAATTTTGGCACATATCTCAAGTAATTTCAATGGTAGGAAACAAAGAATAGTTAGGGTTTCATTTATTGGCTAATTTTGCCTACACCAACCTAGGAACACCTAAAACCATTTTTTATACCCTAAGTGCATGGATCCAAAGTAGGAAGATGAAATGACCAATGCCAAATTCATTCCAAAAATAAAAATCTTGCAAGGATAACATTTTCTTGTCACTTAAAGTGATTTTCTTGGAGGATGTAACACCCCTCCGTTTTGCTTTCTGGATTGGACACTGTGTCCTTGTTTTTCTTTGATTTATGTTCTGGATATCCGAATACTTTGTCTTGTGTGTGTGTATTTGATCTCTATTTATAGAGTGATGACCTATTTTATGTGATGTGATTTGGTTTATCTGATGATTTGTTTTACATGTTTTAATTAGTGTAATGATGTTAATTGATATAACATGTGAGTGCATATGAGAATATTTGATATATGATGGAAATGTCAGTTATGATGATTGTATTGGTGAAGGGGACGAGTTCGCATCACTCGCTTGTGAGTGCCCTGCAAATTCGTGATTTCTTCTTCACGGTGTGTATTATATGCTGGATATATTATATGATGTTGTTTACTTGGTTCTCAGGTTTGCAGGTACATGACATCGACTCCACCTGGTTCCACAGGTTTGAGCATGTCGATCCAATGGTTAAGTTGAATGGGAGATAGTAGCTAGGTAACATGTGTCAAGTCTATGCCCTAGCCTTAGTGTGTCGTCAGTTTTGGTTGTTGAGTCACAGTTTACCTTATTTTAATGTTATTTGATTATGAAAAGTGTGTGATTATTTAATCAATTTTTAGAATGATTGCATTGGTTAAAAGTGGTGATTATTTAATATTAAATTAAAATTATGCTTAGAAGTTATATTTAAAGTTATTAATAAAATGTAATTTAATTTAATTAATTAAATTTAATCTCAAAAGGGTTGAATTTAGTTATTAAATAATTAAATTAATTAATTAAATGTGATGTAAGAAAATTAAAAGAAAGAAAAGAATTAAAACTAATTTTGGAATTTAATTTCAATTTGTGGGAAAGAAATTTGAAATTGTAATTAAATGTTTATTTGGGAAATTAGTTTCAATTTTGGAAATTAATTTATTAATTGGAATTAATAAATTGCATGCAAATTGGATTTGGTTGTTAAAGATATTTTAATTTTGACAGCATGTGTAAGTTTAATTAATGAGAAGAGTTTGTTGCAAATTCATTCATGAAGAGTATTTTGGGAAGAAGAAAGCTTCTTCACGGCAGTGAAGATATTTTTGGAGAAAATTAACAGAGAAGGTTTTAGGAGAAATTCTTGGCTGTAGATTTACATTGGAGTAATTCTAGAAAACTTTGTTGTGTTTGTGGATTGCTTTCTTGGTTGGAATCATTGGATTGTTGGATAGAAGCTGTAGAAGCTTTGGAGGAGGCTCTGCAACAAATTTCCATTACCTGTAGCTTCTTGAATTAGGTTTTCTTCTTTGTTTTGTTTTGTTCTTTGTTTTCTTTCAAAATTGTAGTGATTAAAAAATTGGTTGTTAAATTTGTTTGAGAAAATAAATTTGTGGTAAGAAGAAAGAAAACAATTTTTTTTTGAAAAACTTCTGGTTTTAATTTAGATCCATTTAATTTTATTGTTCTTTTATTGTTCATGAATTCGAGAAAAAGGGTTTAAAATAATTAATTTTTTTAAAGCCTCTGTGAAATTTAGATTTTCTGAATTTTTTTTTACAATTTCACTTGTAGGTGAATATTTTCACAAAATTTCCCCAATTTATCTATTGTTAAAATTCATTTTTATATACATATATATATGTTTTTATCTATAATACATATATACATATTCTATAATATCCGAAAATAGTAATTTCCTCGTGATTGTCTTAAAATGTTTTATTTTCTCTGTATATCGTTAAGGGAAGTGAGTTTAATTGTTTCAAACATCCTATAATGAAAGAGGAAATAGGGTTATTATTCCTTTGACTTTGTCAGTGTTATCAATTGAATGAGTATGGATTTAAGAAATCCAAATATTAGATTTGAATAATGACTTGAATGCTTTTGGTAGCTATGTCGTCGAGTTGTATTTTGGGATATGGGATTAGTGTTAGTCCAATATTGTAAGTCTTCCAGAAGATCTTAGAGGATGAGGGTTGTCGAATCATTATGTCAACTAGTTGTTTTCCCTTGGGTAGTGCATGGTGTCTTTTCAGTATTTACCCGGTTTCCACGAACGGGGATGTTTTGCACCTCCTTTGGAAGGAGTGGAATATGTGTTTTGTTGCCTCCATTTGTTGGAGAGAGTTCTATTATTTTTCATCCTAGAGATGGAGTGGTTATGATGCCTAGATTGTATGCACTTGTGATTCCCTTGGTGGATAGTTTTGTTTGTGTGTTGTCGAATATAAGAGTGGCTTCCAGTAGGGGCCAGAGCTCATAAGAGGTAAGATTTGGGTAACCTTTGGAAGTAGTTTAATCAAGTGATAACTAAAATTTTAATGAAAATTTGGGGAGTACTACACACTAAAAAGATAAGTTCTAGCCTCACTCATAGTTGTAAGTGCTAGTTAAGGCTTGGAATGAGTGGGAAGGCCTGAAATAGCAAAGTCATCTATCTTGTCCATACGAGAGGTAGTTGATTCCACATTAGTAAGTATGAGGGCTGAGGGTCGGTAGAGGCCACCAGGAACACCGGAGCCTATGAAGATCCACTGAGGGTAACTTATTATGAACTGTGCGATGACACTCTATCTAGGACAACAGTTGTTAGTATTTATGTTATGTGTATGGTTCTTTGAACATACTTGATCTACTTTGTGTCTGGAAGCAATGTGACCTATGTCAGTGATGTGAAGGTTATACTTGAATTGTACTTGTTTATTGCATTTGTTTGGTTATGTCAGTATGAGTCTACCTTTGGTTAGAGGTTGTAGATATTTTTCCATGTTACTTTGTTACTATCTCCTAGCATGGGTGGTGGGCCTTCGGGTACCACTTGGTTGGGTGGAACATGCACCATACACAGTTGGGTCCCTATTTATCTTCAGTACTTAGTGGTGATACATCCAAATGGACAACTTGCAGTTCTTGTTGTAATTTCTTGCATTATAATATTTCAATTTGTATAAGTTGTTTTATCCCTCTTATGTTATGAGGTGGAGTTATGTAATTGTAATACATTTGTACTATTGCCTCATTCTGGGAATGAGTGATGTAACTATTGGATTAAGTAAATGATTATGAAATTGTATCTTGGTTGTTTATCTTATTATGTTATGTTGTATCCTTATGATGCTTGATTCTTATTTCGTAAAGTTATTAAATTCTATGGTTATGTTTGTGTGGGTTTAAGTAATCCCAACCTTGTAGCCTTAGAGGTTGTTGTTAATTAGTAAGTGAACGTGTATGTTAATTACACTTTATAAAAAAAATAAAAATTGGTTCACTTAAGTCGTTAATTACAACTTCCTTCAGGGTTACTTGGTGGGGCATTACAGAGGATTTCATGGATTTTCCCATCATTCTACATATATATTTTTGGTGTTTTATAAAAATATTAGTATTAGCATGATGAACTAGTGATCTTGAGATGACATTTTTTAGATTGGAGGATGCAACATGTGACTTTAACAATGAGGCTCTTTCCCATATGCTCTATTAGTCACATTTTTTATTAAAAATCTATATAAGGAAATTTTATTTTCATTATAAAGGGTTATATTTTTGATATATTCATGGGAAAAGATCATCTAAGTTAAATTATATTTTATGTGTAATTAGTGTATATGATTGCAACAAATATTTTCAAGTTCTTGGGGAACTTTTAATGGAAATGTAGATGTTTTTAAGAAAATTAGTATAAGAAACAACTTTCATTTAGCTTGTGATTTGTCTCCATTAATTTTTATAGTTTTATGGGTTTCAAGAAAGCCATAAACACACATTTGTTGTAATTTGTACTAGAAATACACTAGTTTTCATCCAAGGGTTATAGTAAAATATTTCATCACATGTGTGTGTATTCTATGATAACATATTTTTAACAAGTATGTGAATCTTTAAAATAGTTTATGGTTTCTTAAGTAGAGATAGCATTATTAGGTTAAAGGAAATTTGAGGATTTGAGTCACCAAGAGACTCATAGGCTCACAAGATTATTACAAAACCAAGTAAACCTTATACAAATATATTAATAAAAAGGCTACAATTTCAATACTCATAAAAACATGTGTAAAATATATAATATGCTCCTTATGTAAGACGAGTAGTAAGAAAGAAATTAGGAATAGACAATTGAATACCCAAGGTCCAAAAGTGGTGACACATGTGAGACACAAAAGCTAAAATCTCTTAAGTGAGCCTAAACACTAGTATGAATAGGACAACTAGGTAGATGTGAAATAGTTAGATAAAACCTATTTTCACATTTTAAAAAATCCTTAGTTCATACCCAAGGAGAAATATAAACACTAAAAAAATAGATCTCAACAACTAGGCTTCATGAGTTACCCATGTATAATAAAGTCTCTCATAAATAGAGAAAATAAAAAAACACAACAGAAAAAAATTCCTCTAAAAAGGACTCAATATGACCCCCCAAGGAAAAATTCCTTTAACCCAAAAATATTTTAGAATTAAAGATAATGAGGGCATGCTAAAGGTTGAAAAGACATGTGAAGCTCCGCTTATGTCTTGATAATTATTGGAAATTTTATGGAAAGATTTTTATTGTTGTGGCCATGATAATTTTTAGTCCTTGTGTTGTCAAATTTACACGGATTGTGGGTGCTTGGTTCTTCCTCCTCCTTTGTATCTGGAACTTTCTCTTTTATTTTCCCGTGTTTCATTTTAGGGAGAAAGCTATGTTTAGTCATGTTCTATTGATCATGGGGATGACAAGTGCAGATTGGAACCTATTACTTGTGAAGAAATTAAGGAGAATGGTTTAGTCTAGGAAATCATGGAGAAGGGTGGGGTTACCCCTTTCATTCTAAAGCTTCATGGGTTTGATACACAAATTTCCCATGAATTTGTCAATGGTTAGAGCAATAGGGTGTTGAGAGTCTTCGGTGTGGAGATTAGTATCATGAAGGACTTTATTGTGGTGATTATCAGGTTATCTTTAGAGGGCGAGAAATTTTATAGGGAAAGGTTGGCTTCTAAGTTGGCTTTGGCTAGTTTCTTTGAAGGGAAGGAAAGGGTGAAGCTTAAGAAATTAGAATGTAGAGGATATGATTGATATTTTGTTAAGCCTATTTAGAGGGAAGAAATTATGAGGTATTTCAATTTATATGGTAGATTCTCTACTCTCTAAGACTTTCATTTCATGTTGCTTAACTAATTTAAGCATAATAAAATGGTGTCATTCCCATTTTATTTTCTCCTTTCGTTGGAAAACGAGATTATGGAATTTAGAAAAAAAAACCCAATAATCCATCTCTACATGAGGGTCTAATACTCCTGATTATAGAATACGTAATAGCTAAGTATGTGCTTGAATTCCCAAAATTAACCAGAGCCTGCAAACTTAAGGAAGTCCCCATGTTTATGAAATGGGTAATGATTTTGAAGTAAACGATGAAGTGGAAGAAAATTCGAGTTCTTTTGAAGAGTACT
Source organism: Sequoiadendron giganteum (assembly GCA_007115665.2). Lineage (NCBI taxonomy): Eukaryota > Viridiplantae > Streptophyta > Pinopsida > Cupressales > Cupressaceae > Sequoiadendron > Sequoiadendron giganteum. The sequence continues at coordinate 240,536,148 of CM021109.1, forward strand.
ATATTTCTTTGGAATAATTTTTCAACCTTCCTAGGAAAAGGGTTAAGAAAGAGGCTCTCCCCTCTTGCTCAGGTGGTTCACATATGGATTTGGACATTGAGGAGTCTCCTTCAGTTATTATCAAGAGTAAGGGTTTGAAAAATGTTAAGAAAGGGAGATAGAGCTTTAAAAAGGTGGAGTCATATCTTCCTTCTAGTGTGAAAAGAAGAATTTTGGCAGTGGAAGATGAGAAAGGGGTTAAGGGAAAGAGATCTACGGGGAAGAAATAACTTAAAATTGGTTTGGGTAAGGACAAGGAGACTGTTTCAGTGGTTGAGGTGATAGTTGGTAAGGAGAAAGTCTAGGATGTTGCCATGGGTGAGAAAGGTAAGCTTGAGAAGTTGAAGGATCCTGAAGTAGCTGCTCAAGTGAATAGGGCTGAGAATGACTTAGTGGACTTGGATGTCTCTCCTTTTAGTGCAGAGTTTGTGGGTAAAGACAAAGAAAATTTGGATTCTCTTGGAGGTATTTTCCAATATGCTCAACCTGAGGGGTTAGCTAGTCTACAAGAAGAGCATATCAATTGGGAGGAGGTTGAATTTAATGCTGTCATCAGGATGGTGAAGGATGGGACTGGGAACCTCTTTAAAATTTTCAAATGGATTCTATTTGAAGTGAAATAGATTAATATCAAGTTAAATTCATTAGCTAACTCAATTTTGGTATTGTTAACAACAAAAAATTGGAGATGACAATTTTTAATAAGGTCAAGAATATGAATGTAGTACTTGATAAGGTTGTAGATGATGCTACAAAATTTGGAAAGAATCATGAATCCAAATTAACTACTCTTAAGGAGAAGGTTACCAAAATTCATGAGGAATTGAGCACTCTCGTGCATGTTAGCCAAGTATCTCTTCACACTAGTGTGTAGGGGTTATCCGTGTTGAATGAGAAGGCCCATAAATGGACTAGGGAACCACTTATTAAAGGGAAATAAGTGCATGAAGTGGAGGATGATGGCCTAAAAGGACATCTAGATAAGGGTATGGATGTGGGGCCTTGTATTAGAACTAGAAGTAGGACAAAGAAAAGTGATGTCATCCGAACATAAGAACTAGATGAAGTTGTTGAGATGCATGAGAAGATCATCTCTAGGGATTTGGAAGTAGCTAGGATCTTAAAAGAATTTTCTATAATTTCTAATTTTTTTTTGCTTTTTTGTTGATTTTTGGCTATTGGTCTACTATTGGTCTACTATTGGTATGGTAATTCTTATTTTGTGACAACATTTTTGGTCTGGGGTTTCTTTTTTTTCTCATCTTTTATTTCTAGCAGCTTGTTTTTGTTGTAAAGGGTTTTGGGGCCCCTTCAAAACCCACTTTTTTGATAATAAAAAACACTAGGTGTGGTGCAAGTGGAAATCAAAGTGATAGGAAACTAAAATTATGTAGGAGAAGGTTTATAATCAACCTTTCTAAATTTATAAATCAATTCAATGGAATACTTATAATAGTATATAGAAACCCCCTTAGTTTACTATAGGACTTAAAGACTCTAACATGCATAGCTTGTTGGAAGAATGAATAAGATCATATCCCTTGTTAAACATTTTGTTGTCATTGATGTCACCATGATATATGAAGACTCTGATTCATACCAATACAACATTCTGAACCAGTAATATAGAACTAGCCTCTAGTATTTTGCTTTGGAATCCTCTTTGATAAATTGCTGCTACTTCAATTTTTAAGAAATAGTCTATGATTGAGAAATGCATACATTAACAAAAACTTATAAGCGCAGACATTCGTGGTTATCTCCAGTATCAATTTTTGTCTTGGATATTAGGTCTATTGCTAGCCAACCTATCAAATGGATAAAAATGTAATGGATTAATTTGTATTTGTGTAATCCATGTCGATAGCTATAGCATGCCATACATTTGGATTATCAATTGAGAAGATTTTTCAAGCCAACCTGATTGTAATCTTTGACAATCAGATATATATATATATATACAAGATACTTTTGAAGAATTGAAGATGTAGAAGGTATGGTGTTGAGCTAATATTAGCAGACTACAAATGGAAGTGAATAGGACAAAGTCTAATCTACTGGCATGCAAATTTTCTTGAATTACAAAGGAAATGAATCTGCACTTGAGGCATATTCCTATCAGTTCATTCTGATAGTTAGCCATTTTTGTTACTTCATTTTTGTAGGAAGTGAGCCTCCCATTTTGGACAATGAGTCCTGGTAGTGAGCCACCCTCTTTTAATATCCTATAATCAGTTATACTATATTGTGAGTTAATCCTCACCATGGTTTTTCCCACCTTTGGTTTTCCACGTAAAAATATGGTGTATTTTGTGCATTATGTTCATTTTTTGTTGATGATTCTACTTATCTTAATTATTGTGTGTTTTGGATTGGTTGGATGTTATCTGTTCAATAAGTTTAAGAATATACTGATTCACCCCCCCTCAGTATATTGGATATTTGACAATTGGTATTAGAGCTTGGTTCCTTTGGAGAAGTCTAACAACTTGAGGGAGATCTTGAAGATTGAAAAAATGGAGGATAATGCAAAAATCTAGACTACTCTTGATGATCTAGACAAAGCTGAAAATGAGAACAAAGATCTGAAAGAGAATCTTGATGAGGAAAATGAATGTGTCTGAAAGTTGAAAAACATTAAGGAAGTTCAAAGAGAGACATAGAGAAGTTAGTGACCAATTGAAACAAGCAAATGAGGACATTACTAGACCGAAGTTGCAAGTGGAAGAAAACAAAAGAATTGAAGAATATATGAATACATAAATAAAGAACAAGTTTGATGAATGTTCCAAACTTGAGCAAGAAGTAGTAAATCTGAGAGAAGAATTGAAAAAGGAAAAATCATGTGAGGATAATTTCAAGACAAGTTCCACCAGGCTTGATGAGCTGATTGCTGGATAGAAACCCTCTAAAGACAAAGGAGGGCTAGGATTAGAAACAGGTGAAAGTTCTAAAGCATAAAAAGATCAAAATACTCAAGATAAAGGAAAGTAGAAAAGGAATCAAGGAAGAAAACCACTTTTCAGACAACCAAATGCACAAAGGTACCCATCTTTCAATGGCACTTGTTTCTCCTGCATCAAGTTTGGGCACAAGGCAACTAAATGTAGAAGCAGGTTGAATCAGGTTTTTTGGTTCTTTTCCTAGACAATGCTATGCCTATAATAAGTTTGTACATAGAGCTAGTGAATATAAAACTCAGATGATGAACTGGTTTAATGGAGGAAAGATGAATCAATCCTTTGCTAGCTATTGCTATACATGCAATAAATATGGGCATAAGGTAAATCAATGTAGAAAAAGGTTTAATGGAATTCAATCAAGTTAAAGAAGTGTTGTCTATTACAACTGCAACAAACTAGGACATATTTCAAAGGTATGCAGAAGAAAAAAGGGAAAACAGTTTGTTCTGGAAAAGAAGAATGAAGCTGAGAAGAAGATTGAAAAAGAAGAAATTAAGAAGGAAATGAGAAAAGTGTGGAAAAATAAAGAAGAATCAAAGATTGCTAATGCATATGTACCCTCATACGATGCAGATGATCCCTCCATTACACTCCAAAGAAGCAGATAGAGATAAGGGAGTAGAAGAAAATAAGGAAGAGGAAAAAGAAGAAGAAAAGATAGAGGAAGAAAAAATTGCAAAAAAGAAAATGGAAGAGAAGAATGCAGAAAAGGAGAGCGCTGAGGAAGAAAAAGTAGGGGAGGAAGTAGAAAATAGAAATACGAAATTTGTTGCTGGAAAGAATGAAGAAGTATCCCAAAAAATGGTTGAATCTCAAAAGTCCACTAGAGAATCTTCTTCTGGTGATAATGTTTTAGAAGGACTGTTGTCTAAGTAGATAAGATTTCAACCGATAGTTCCTCCAGAACTCTCGTAGCTTCCGAGGAATCAAGGTCTTATATATTTAAACAAGATTTCTTCTATGCACAAATTGGTATTAGGTGATGTATTTCATGCATCTAGTAGAAGAGAAATCTTGGAGATGCATCAAAAATGGATTGATTTGATTGAAGAAGCCATTAAGGCCCTACAAGATGTTACACCAGATACATCTGTTGACACATCTCTTTCTCTGGTTGAGAATTTGAAGCTTCTATTAGAATCCTTTAAGGAGCATGCTACAAGTCTTATTGAAAAAAAAAAAACAGGATGTAGAGGAGAAGCTAAATGAGTAAAGGCTACTTATCCTTCACGAAAAATGTGCATCGACACATGCCAATGTAGAGAAAATCATTGAATTTGTGAAGTCTTGTGAAGCTGAAGCCAATTTTGTGCTTACGTATTGTATAAGATGGCTTGATGTCACTCAAAGCATAAAAGATCTCATGGACTCCATTGAGTCCCAGTTGACCACTATCTTTGACACTTATAATAAATCAATGGACATAGATAGATCAACTTGGAATGCTATTTATACACACAAAGAAAATCTATTTATGTTATAGAAGTAGAAAGAAGAGATAATCATAAAATTTGGCTTACTTGGTGATAATTTGAGAATGGAGTATACCTTGGTAGCCAATTCTTTGGCTAAAGCTGAGAATTTGGACAAGACAAATCTATCTTCGGATATTCTAGATGAAGCTAAATAAAATTTTATTCCTTTAGAATCTTTGAAAAAGTTGTTGTCTGCTAAGAAGAGTTGGGAGGATGGAAAAATGGCCTAGCAAGGCATTCTACAAGAACTGCAAAGTGCCCCCTCCTCCAAGTAATTTTTTTTTCTTTGGTGATTTGCAAAAGATAACTCCTCAGGGGGAGTTCAAAATTTGACTCCATGTGTTTGGTCATTCCGGACCAAATGCACATAGCTTTCATGTTTTTTTTCTTTCTATTATTTGACCTTTGTCCTTGATGTCAAAGGGGGAGAAGAGGAATGAGAAGTAGAGAACAGTCTGTATAGTTTTGTATGTTCTTTTTTTGTCACATGTTGCCATCAATGAAAAATGGGGAGATTGTTGGAAGAATGAAGAAGACCATATCCCTTATTAACTATTTTGTTGTCATTGATGTCACCATGATATGTGAAGACTCTAAGTCATACCAATCCGATATTCTAAACTGGTAATACAAAACCAGCCTCCGGTATTTTGTTCTGGAATCCTCTCCGGTAAATTGTTGCTACTTCAATTTTTTGGAAATAGTCCGTGATTGAGAAATACATACATTGACAAAAACTTGTAAGTGCAAAAATTTGCGATTATCTCTGGTATCAATTTTTGTCTTGGCTATTACGTCTATTGCTGGCTGACCTATCAAATGGATAAAGATGTAATCGATTAATTTTTGTTTGTATAACCCATGTTGACAACTATAGCATGCCATACTGTTGGATTATCAATTGAGAAGATTTTTCAAGCTAACCTAATTGTAATATTTGACAATCAGATATATATACAAGATAATCTTGAAGAGTTTAAGATATAGAACGTATGGTGTTGAGCGAATATTAGCAAGATACAAATGGAAGTGAATAGGGTGAAGTTCAATCTGCTAGCATGCGAATTTTCCTGAATTTCAAAGGAACTGAATCTGCACTTGAGGTGTATTCCTATCACTTCATTCTGGTAGTTAACCATTTTTGTTACTTCATTTTTGTATGCAGTAAGCCTCCCATTTTTGATAGTGAATCCTGGTAGTGAGCCACCCTCTTGTAATATCTTATAACTAGTTATACTACGTTGTGAGTTAATCCTCATCATTTTTTTTCCCACCTTGGGTTTTCCACATGAAAATCTGGTGTCTCTTGTGCATTATGTTCATGTTCTATTGATGATTATGCTTATCTTAATTATTGTGTGTTTTGGATTGGTTGGATGTTATCTATTCAATAATTTTAAGAATATACTGATTCACGCCCCTCTTAGTATATTGGATATTTAACATAGCTACCATACACTCAACCTTTGTATTTGACATAACAACCATATCTTGTCACTTATCCAACTAATAACATCATGAAATAAATAACACATTTCCATTAATTGATATTCTATTTATTACATCTCATGTCCAATATGATTCCAAAAATTCATAAATATCATTTAAGTGTTGGTCCCCTATAGAATCACCATGATAAAAAATAAATATTTCTCTAAGATACCACATAAATATATGAATATCCTCTTACTACATCCCAATGATCTTATCTAGTATTAGACATAAAGCACCTCAAGAATCCTACTACTTGGATAATTTCTAATCTAGTATATACCATAGTATAAGTCACACTACCAATAGCACTAACATAAAGTACTCAAGCCATGTCCTCCAACTAATAGAGTGAATTTGAGTATTTCTCTATAAATAATTTGGTTCCCAGAGAGATAGGAACACATAAGGGTATAGAAGTTATCATGTTGAATCTCTCCAAAACTAATTTAGTATAATTTATTTAGCCTAATAAAATATTTCTATTCACTCTATCTCTTTTTATCTCCATACCTAAGATATATCTAGAAACCCCTAAGTCCTTCATCTCAAGCTATGCTAAAATCTTATACTTCAAGTCACAAAAATCATCCTTACTATTACTAAAAAATAGCCCGTCGTCAATGTATAATCAATAAAAGTGAATTGATCACCATTCATTTCATAATAAATTTGGAGCTTAGAAATCTCAAACCTAATACAAAATTTTGGCACCACATCCTAGGAGACTATTTGAGACTATACAAATACTTTTTATTTTATAAACCAAATATCATATATCCTCTTCCATATAGTTATTTGGTTGTGTAATGTAAATCTTCCTCTAAGTCACCATGAAGGAAAATTTTCATGTTTGTTTTCTCAATCTAAAGATTAAAGATTATTGTGATAGATGATAATAACTAAATGTATATCAACTTGGAAATTGGAGATAAAATCTCACCACAATCAATTCCCTCAACCTATAAATATCCCTTATCAAATTCACTCTAGCCTTGTATGTATTGGTCTTCCTTTTGAATACCCATTTACCACTAGTAGATTTTTTACCATTAAGAAAATGTTATAAGTCTCATGCATGGAATTTATTCAATTATGTAGTCATATTTTCATCCATAGTGACTCTATAGGACTCAACATATTCCATACTCAATTCCTCCTTCATAGTTATGAGCTCACCAATGTTAGTAAATAAAGTACAAATATATCTCCAATCAAGAGGATTATACTTATTTGGTTGTTGTATATGTTGAGAGAACCTCCACAAGAGTTTATATGAAGGTTTTTTATTCTTTTTGAAACTAAGTTATTTGATATATAATCCTCTTTAGGTCCTTCATGATATTTTTATTCAAATTTCTTATTCTTATAGGTAGATGAACCACATCTTTCTTCTTACACTCTTCCTGTTGAAAAATATAGAAGGATCAATCTCTTTCAAAATAACACTTATGCTATATCAAATATCATGACCAAATGATCCCACATATTTTACCTTTTCACACCAACACCATAGCTAATAAAGCTACACTTAACTACCTTGCTCTCCAATTTTGAACCCTTCTCCAAAGGAACATGTGCATATGTTTCACAACTAAAATATGTAGAGGGATTTTTTACCAACTAATCTTTATATTATTTTTACCCACAAGAGCTAATGTAGGGGATCTATTAATTATGTAATGAGTTATAGTAACTGATTCTCCCTAGAACTTCAATTCCAAGTTAGCTCCACTAAGCATACTCCTATCCTCTCCATTATTTCCATGTTCTTTCCATTTTAAAATCCACTAAATTGAGGGGTATATGAGGTTATTGTATTTTTATCTATCTCATGATCCTTAAAACAACTATCAAAATTTGATAAAAGAAACTGACTTCCATTATTAGTTCTCAAAACCTTAATATTCCCACTAGTCTAAATTTTTATAAGATCTTTAAACTCTCTAAAATAATTGAGGAATTTAGATTTACTTTTAAGGAAATACTCCCATTTTCTTACATGGTAGTCATCTACAAAATATACATCATGAAAATATTTATAAATTGAAGGAACATTTACATGACCAAAAATATCAAAATGAATTAAATCCAACACCTAAGAATATTTGTGAGAACTCATGTCAAACTAAACATGATTTTATTTACTATATATGGAATGTTTAAAATAGAAATAAAACTCAAGAGAAAAACCATTTAAACCCTCTACAATATTTTTATTTTATAAGGTCCTTAGATCCTTCTCACCTATGTGGTGTATTTAGTTATGCATTTACAACATTGTCTTTGTAAGTAGATCTATCTCTAAAGAGAGAGAAACCTTAGGTACTTAGAAATAATGACAATTATAATTAGGTGAAACACTCCTCTCTATAATTATTTTTAATGGTTAGAGTATAAAATCTATAGATCTCTTCACTACAGAAATAAAAAAAGTATTTCACTAAACTATGCATGCATTAAACTAAAATAAAGTTCCCATAAACATCCTTAGAAGGAACAATATCTCATCACACTATCTTAGACCCTCCAATAAAGAAAGAAACTTGCACATCCCACATAATTAAGATTACTAACTCAATGTATATTCTTTTACAAACCAAGGATATTAAATACACCATTAGTTCTATTCACACATTCATTAGGGAATCGAATCAAAACTCTTCCATGAACAATAGTATTTAGGTGAGTGTCATATCTAAGGTAAAAATTCCTACCATCATAATCATCATACTCTTAGAACCAAACCTAATGTGATTTCATGTGGAGAGAAGCCCAAAATTATATCAACCAAATACTTTCTATTGCAAGAATTACCAAGGCTAATATGACAAAATCATCACCATCATCTTGATAATTTTGAGACTTGTCATTTGAATCATTTTAATTTTAATTTTTATACTCGTAATATATTCTAAAATACCAAGACTTATTTCAATTCAAAAATTTAACATCGGCATTCCTAGAAGGTTTAGATCTTCCATAGAATTTGGATCTAGATTTGTCTCTTTTCTCAATTCCTTCTTATTTGCTTTCTCTTTTAATATCCCATGAATAGATAGGGACTTTTTTTGGATAATTTTTTTTTTTTTTTCCAAATATCCTCTAAAGTTAATGATGTAATTACTTCATACATTTTAATTTTAGAGGCAATAATTATAATTTTCATCACCAAGTGATGCCACAAGATTGGAAAAGAAGATAATTTTTTCATGTAGCAATCCTCCTCCATATTCACTTTAAAAGAGTGTAACTGATAACAATCATATTGAAAAAATTCAAGTTATTGGACATAGAACCATCATAATATATCTTAATGTTGTACACCATATTTATTTGGAAAAAAGTTTAGTTACCAAGGATTAGCCTAATAAATATCAACCAACTTCTTCTAGAGAGTTATAGTGGCGGCTAATTGATTAATTCAATAATAAAAAGTATTCCAAGTAGATCCTAATGAGGTCCTTGAATTTTATATTAATTTTATTATATTTTTCTTGTGAAATAGAAGTAGGTATGGATATAGGTATTGCAACCTATATAAATCTATCCATGAGAATATCCTCCAATTTTATATTTCAAAGCTCAAATTTATGCTTGAGAACTTCTTTGTTTATATGCTTGATCCTCTTTTCATTTTTCCTATAGTAAGATCTCTTTTTATGGAAGTTCCCTTTCAATCCAAGATTAAAAAAAATCCTATCTCTTACACCTAGAATCTAAGGTGATTTCGTTATTATATAAAATTAAAGGAAGAAAAAGTGTGGAAAAAAGTTCTATCTAATATTTAGTGTGTGAAAAAATTCTATCCAATATTTGAGGAGAGTTATGTGCAAAGAAATTGTATCTTTGTAGTTACAAGGAAAAATTCACAACAAAAATTATACCATAAATAGAGGTTTATGTGTAAAAAACCATTTTAGGAGAAAAATACACACTCCAAAGCATGAAAAAATTGTATCATCAATAAAAAATTATAATATAACCATAGGAATATTCACTTATAGGACTATCATAAAAAAGAGATATATAACAATTATGATAACACAATAATACCTATAAAGCTAACCTCCATCTCAATAACCAAATAAATAGGAGAAAAAATACTTGAAATGAGAACATAATAATTAATAAACCGTGAGCTATAACCACCCAAAAAGTTACTCCCTAAACCTTAGTTGAAGATCCAACACCCAAATACCAAGATGAGCCAACATGCTAAAAATAAAATATTCCTTATGCCTAGCATAATATCATTATAATAAACTCACCAACTTAGGAATTCCAATTTGAATCCATTATCTCCATTAAAATATACCTCATGATGTGTCATAAAATATATTATAATTTGTTTAACAAGTGTAAAGTTATCTCTTATAACTCTCTTATGCATTGTAGATGCTCATCCATTTGCAATGTGGGAGGCCTAGATTTTGAAGGTAGTAAATTTTAGTCTAGGAAACCAATTGAGCATTTTTTCTAATTATAGAGCTATAAGAGATCTATCCATATAAATAGAGAACTAGTTATGGTCCATCCATAAATTATTTTAGGGCCAAATATGACCTCTATCCCAAATATTGTACTTTTTGTGTTCTTCATATTAGGATGCAAATTTGAGACACCTTTCCTAATGAGTATATGCAATGGTTATTATGTCATATGTGGTAGTTAATAAATCATTTGAGTCACTTTTGGAGATGGAGTAATGGTCCTTTTGATAATACAAGAATTTGGGAGGTTCTTTGGTATAACATATGTTGAAAGACATGAGAATGGTCTTGACTCTACTATAATGAAATTATTTAGTTGATCCTCCAAGATTGGTTACCCTCATTGAGAAGAAAATTTCTTGACTATATTTTTGACAAAATAAACAAGGAAAGGAACTTGATCCCAAGAGTTCAATACATAGAGAGCTCAAAATGAAATGAAAAAATAGAAACAAAAAATTAGGCACTCTAGCTCACACAAAAATCCTACTAAAAGTAACAATACTAAGGAAACAATTAAAAAAAGATAACCAAAACATAGAGTAGCTCCTATGAGAAAATAAAAACTTAACATATGAAGTTTAAATCCTCTGATAGGGAGTTAAGAGATTCCTCCTGAGCTACCTTCTCCTAAGTGTTATTCTTTTTCTTCTTTGTGTCTCCTATATCTTTTGTATCTTTGTTTTTTCCTAGATTCATCTTTTATTTTTTAAATTTTAGAATGGTTAGAAATAATTCTCATCATGTACCTCCTAGTTATCCTATTTATAATATAAATTAGTGTCTATATTCTTCATTATTTTTTGGAAGCTACTAATGAGACCATAAATCCATTTCCAATTTTCTTTACACTCCTTGCACTGTTTTTACCTTGAATATTTTTCTTAATCTCCCCCACTCTATTTTTCAAGTTAGCCAAAATAGATATAAAAGTGTCCAAGGTGTCCTTATGATTGTCATTTCCATAATTCCCTTTAGAGAAGTTATCCTTCTGAAAATATCCCTATCTTCAACTCTCTCACCATCACCATCTTTATCAAGAGTAACATTTTGCCTTTCATTACATTGAGATAAAGCCAAAAAGGCTCCCCCCACATCCCTCATCTCTTTCCCCTCCCCTTTCTCTTCATCATAATACTTATTATCTTTCTCATTATATTTTTTTCCTTTCTCCTCCTATTTATCTTCCTAAACCTTTCCTTCCTCATCCTCATCATAATCCTCCCCTTCTTTCCATTGTTCTTCACCATAATCCTCCTACTCTCCCTCCTTAAAATATTCTTAGGAGAAATCCTCCCCACACTAGTCCTCTTCAATTTGAGGAAGGAAATCCTCATCGTATGCATCTTCCTCAAAATTATCAACCACAATATTCCTACCTTTATTATCTTTCAAATTTTCAACAACACATCCTTTAGCAAGCCTTGCCAATATTATACCACTTAAGACCTGTAAATTGATCTTTTCAAGCCCATTATTAACAAAGTCCTCAAATTATGTATCAAAAATATGAATTTCCCTCTTACCATTAGATTTAATTTCCCCTTTACCATTAGATTCTTTATGGATTTTAGAGCAACCCTTCATCTTACGCTGACTCAGAGTTCTAGTCTCCTCTTGAAAGACTTCAAAAGCTTTCCTTTTCTGAGAAGGGGTGTTAAGTAGTAACTCCTAGGAGGGAGAAGGATTTTTCTTATCAATTATTTACAAATACATAGATCCCTTGTTAGAGCCCTTTCTACTACCACAATTTCTTTTTTATAGAAAGTTTAGATGGGGTGTTAGTGCTAATTTTTAATGATTTAGTAGGGCTTCTTTTGGTTTTATTATTTTCCAATAGTTTAATCTCCACTTTTGGGTGATTATCAAAAGGTTTAGCCATATGAGAAACAATGAGGATATAATTATAAAGATCCATTATTAATCCTTGGTGTAGAGGTGGGTAAGCCTCATCAGTAATACATTTCTCAAGTGAGGAAAATAGATAAAATGATAGATTAATCTCTAGACCATGTCTAATATGATTTAAAATAGGAAAATGATACCCATACACCATTTTGAACCTACCCTCAACGGTATAGTATTTCATTACATGTAGGCTTCCAAAGGCCCAAAAAATAGGAAGGTTATTCTTGTAGGAGTTTATGGTGAACTCCTCAAACAACCTAGGATCACCTACAAGACAAAATAACTTCCACAATATAAAGATGGTAGAAATATCATGCTATCATTAAGATGCAAGAATTCCAAATTGAATATGGCAATGTACATATGAAGCCTTGATTATATAGGAAACGTTGAGATGTAGTATGCAATATGATGTTGATATGTGTCATAATCTTATGACATGTGACAACTAAATAACTATTTAGGAAATGATGCCAGATAAGATAAGAATTCTAGAAAAGAAAACCCATCCTTCTAGAAAGAATCTTATATCCTAAGCAAACATGTGAACCTATCACCTAGTAAATGATACCTAGGAATATAATTAAACGCCTAATAAACTTATGTAAGTGTAATTAAATGATTAATTACACCAACACCCCTCATAAGTGCAGCTTAGGAAATAAATTATTATGCAAATGATGCAAAGATGCAATGATGGGTCCCGGTTATGAGGCCATGTTAGGTACCCATGTAAAAATGCAATGAAAATAAATCTCTCAGAAACAAAGAAAAGGAGAAAACCTAGTGGGACAAAACTCCTCCCAAAAGAGATGAAATGAAAAAACAATAATGATATCCATCACAAATCCAATCAATCTCCATCCACACAAAGGATGATAAAAGAGACCATTCAATGACCCCATAATGAGATAAGCTGATGTAAGAGAAGCATTGGAAGCACACTTGTGGAGTAATACTAGAATCCTTAATTTTGCAAGCAAGGAAAGATACTTCTATTTGCTAGAAACCATATTAGAGTCACTCAAGGACTTAGGTCATAATCATGAAAAGCAACAACAAAATCGATGCCAAGGAACACTGGAAACTCGCAAACTAACACAACTTTGGAATCTATGAAGCAACAATTGATTGACAAATAATCTAGAACTGAAATGAACTGCAAAGAAAATGCAAACCTAATTCACACAAAAAGGAAATAGTGCATGCACTAATGAATGTTCACATCTACCTCCATGATGACAAATAACCTCAAATTTGTGTAGATGAAAAAATATGAAAAAATGGCCTACACTACTATGAAGTGCGCGAAACTAGCTTCTCGTTGATATCTCATTTGCCAAAAATGGACACCGTGGCCAAAAGTTATGAATTTTTCAGAAAAATTGAATTTAGCTTTCAGGAAACATTTTTCTAGCAAAAAATTTTTACTTCTAATTTGATTTCTGAAAAATCTACTCACTTTTTGTAGACAATAACATAAATCTTGAAATATTTTGATGCTAAAACCAAAACCCAAAAATTGTTTTTTGATCCAGCAAGTAGAAGATGACAAAATAATTTTTTTAACCTTTAGTCAGGAGAAAAAATGACACATGATGTTTTTTGTACAAAAATTTTCTTCATATTTGTGCAAGATATGCAAAATCTAAAAGATACCCAGATGAAACTTTGACCCTGGCTACAAAACCCAGATATCATTTTTATCACAAATGAGTGGAAACTAGATTTCTGAAGCAAAAAACAAAACGACTCCAAGAAAAATCGGCTAGATCAAACGCTTGTAGATTTTGACAAAATATGCCAAATTTTGATGAAACAAAAGTTGATCTCGACTTTCTCTGATGCCTTTGATTCAATGGCAAGGTTCTCAAGACCCCAACTCACACCTAGCAAAACTTTCACTCCAAGATTGGTCCCTTAGGTCTGGGAAGAAGTCTGCAACACTGAAGCTCTAATACCATGTAGGAGTTTATGGTGAACTCCTCAAACACCACAAGATCACCTACAAGAAAAAATAACTTCCACAAGAGAGAAATAGCAAAAATATCATGCTATCATTAAGATGCAAGAATTCCAAATTGAGTATGACAATGTACATATGAAGCCTTACTTATATAGGCAAGGTTGAGATGTAGTATGTAATATGATGTGGAAACGTGGCATAATCTTATGACATGTGACAAATAACTAACTATCTAGGAAATGATGCTAGATAAGATAAGACTTCTAGAAAAGATAACTCATCCTTTTAGAAGGAATCTTATATCCTAAGAAAACATGTGAACCTATCACCTAGTAAATGATACTTAGGAATATAATTAAATGCCTAAGTGAACTTATGTAAGTGTAATTAAATAATTAATTACACCAACACTCCCTATTATAGTCATTTTGAAAATTCTTCACTTTTTCTCCCTTTTCAAAGAAAGCATCAATGTAATTTTGATAATTTTCCTTGCTTTGTTTTTCCACTAATAATCGTTCATAGGATAAACTTGTAGCCTTAGCTATCAAGTCTTTAGAAACTTTGAAACAAACCATGCCTATAACCACCTCACCATGCATCCAAGAATAAAAAACTTATAGGTGAGTTTAACATTAAATCCCTTCATATCTAGAAAGAAAAATATACAACCCACATTCTCAAAAATCTCCCATAGCTCAACATTTTGTTGTAGAGCCTTGCAAAAGATAGGTTCACTACAAAGTCTTGATCCCCCCATGTTAACAAAATTTCAATTGCACACACCAATCTACTAGAACATCCCCCAAATAGAAATTTAATTCCCACACCAACACCAATTTTGAACACCAATGAAAATGTAACTCTTGCATACATGATCCCTAATATCAACTTGCTACCTTTTTTCATGGTTAATGATGAATTCACTTATTTTCATCCTCTTATTGGAAATGCATAAGTATCTAGTACTAGCCTTACCATCATTATCCATAACACCTTTCAAAATCATAAGAAAATGCCAAATATTAACTTTAATATTCTTCCCATTGATGCAAAATTTCTCATAAATGAACATTAAATCCCATATAGAGGAGGTTATGAACATAATAATCCATCTTTCCAACCATTGAGAAAGATAATAATTACTATTAACTTTCAAATCCATGATAATTAAAATATGATGACCCTTTACTCTTAAAATCCACATCAACCATCTCAATATGATGTCTTTGACTTTTAAAATCCACATCACCCATATCACCCTTCCTAATAATTAATAAAGGCCAAAAAAATTAATCATATAAAAAATTATTTTTGATATATAATATATCTCTCCTTAGCAATAACCTCCTTAATTTTAAAAGGCTGATTAGAAAATATCCTATATTTCCATTCAAAAAATTCACACCTATATTAGAAACAAAATCCACATATCCATTACCCTCTTTGTAGATATGTCCAGTCCCCAAATGAGTAAAACTATACAAGATTGACCTACACTCCTTAACCATATTTCTAACCTTCCAAGGGGGAGAAATATTAATCAATTGTAAATCCATAATAATTTTAGAGTCCCCTTCAATACACACTTTCTAAAATCCTAACCTCTTCAATATTTTAACCCCCACCAAACCATCGCAGCCTTAACTTCATTATTATCTTTCCATCCTATTATTTTTTCATATCCTTCAATCAACCATCCTTTATCATCTCATATCACCCCTAGTAGCAGCATCACCAGAGTTACCCTTGGAGCAACAATAAAAATTAAGTTTAACCCAACCTTTACTATGGGTCTTCCACTTCACATTGTTTCTTAGAAGGATCTTAGCCCAATTAATCTTAGTAAGATCTTGAGTAACCCTCCAATTTTTCTTCACCCTTAATTCAATATAGGAAGGAATTATTTTAGTATTTTCAAATTCCAAAACATTAATAAATTCTCTTGTAAATTGTTTTTAATACTTATGGAAACCTCTCTACTATTTCTACTTTGATCTCTAAAGATCCTAGTATTTCTCTCTTTCCATAAACACCAAGTCAAAAAAAGAGGGACATTTTTCCAAATCTCCATAATAAGAGGGTGTAACATTGATCTTAAGGTTAATAAAACCTCCTCCCAAACTACTCTAGCAAAGTCACAATGAAAGAACAAGTGATCCACTAAATTTCTTCCTCCTTGTAGCATAAACTATGCCTATTAACAAAATCAAAACCTCTCTTATTCAAATTATCAATAGTCATAATCTTATTATGGAGAGCAACCCACCAAAAATAATTAATTTTAGGGATCATCTTGTTATTCCAAATCCGATTCCACTCAAAATAAGAACCACCATACCCAAAATCAATAAGAATGTAGGAAAAATTAATAGAAAATTCTCCATAAGGATTCAAAGACCAAATACATTCATCTTTCCTATCTAGAAAACAACAATTTTTTTTACTAATATGGCAATTTAATTTCCTAATCTCATCTTGAATTTTTTTTTTTCTTTCACCCTTCAATTGTCTTCCTCCCATCAGTTACCCACAAAAGTATTTCCACTTAGGTTGGTCACCAATGCATTCAATATACCCATGCAATTTTTCCCCATTAATTTTTATTAATACATATCTTATTTGAGAGAGACCCTAAACCGAGGACAACAACAATTCTTCTCTCCAAGGGTCACTCCAAAAATTAATATTTTTACCATCCCCCACCCTCCACAAGATACTTTATTTGATCACATTTATGACTTTCAACAAGTTATTCCATATTTAACTGAACCCTGAGGTAGATTAGAAGAGGATAAAAACCAACACTAGTCTCTATTATCCAAGTATTTAACTTTAAGAATATGAACCCAATATTTATTACCTTCAAGGAGATTCTGACCAATTTTGGCCATTAAAGCTTTATTGAACTGTTGTATTCTCCTTATGCCAAGACCTCCCTACCTTTTAGGTTTGCAAACATTTTTCCATTTAACCAAAAAAAATATTTATTTTTATTGAATATTAGTCCAAACTATTTTTTATGAATTTGTTCTATCCTTTTAGCCATAAAATCCAAAATATTAAACAAGGACAAATAGTAAATTATAATATTTTGCAAAGAGACTTTCAGTAACTAATATTTTCTAGATTGACTTAATAACTTTCCTTTTCAACCAACCAAATAATTTTGCACCTTTTCCACAATACTATTCCAATATTTATTATATAACTTATTAGTAGATAAAGGGATCCTAGATAAGTAGTAGGGAGGGCAGCCTCCTAAAAACCCAAAATTCTCATAATCCTACATTGGAGAGTAGCTTCAATATTAATAAAGTACAACATGCTCATTATAGTTAATGTATAGTCTTAAAACCTTAGCATAATCATCAAGGATATCCTTTCAATATTTTTCTTCTATAATTGAAGTAGCTTCAGTTAGGATGACATCACCCGCAAACTATAGGTGAGAGGAGGCTTAGGTAGATAAGAAGCAACTTTAACCCCAATTAAGGTTCTATAATCAATCGACTTCTTAAAATACCTACCAAGAGATTTTTGCAACAATTATAAACAAATGAGGGGATAATGGATCCCCTTGTCTTAAACCTCTACCATAAGAAAATAAACACCTAGGGATACCATTCACCAAAACATAACATTTTGGAGTTGTCACACAAGCCTTTATAAAGATTTTAAAGGAAAACCAAGAGGAAAGGCCAAGACACTCTATCATAGGCCTTAGATATATCAAGCTTAAGAACCATATTTTCATTTTTACTATTCTCCATAGAGTGGATAAATTCATGAGTATTAAGAATAATATCAAGAATCTGCCTCCCTACAGAAAATATTTTTGATTGGTAGCTATTATTCTATGGAGAATAGGTTTTATCCTATTGAAAACCAACTTAGAGAAAATATTATAAATTATACTATAGAGGCTAATAGACCTAGTATCCATCATAGAGGTAGCCTCTTCATTTTCAGGGACTAATAAAAGTAAAGTTTGAGTTCAACTATCTGAAAATCTTACTCGTCTTAAAGAAATTTGTTTCAGCCAAAATAAGATCTTGAGAAACAATCTCTCATAATTCCTAGAGAAAAGAAGGGGGAAACCCATTCAACCCTAGGGCTTTAAACTATCCAAAGGAAAAGATAGTTTCCTTAACTTCATTTACACAATCTTTCCCATTTCAAATGTTGTCCCTTTCTTCAAGAACATAAGGAATAAATTCAAAAAAATTCAATAGCCTCTCAAGGTTCTGATTATTATTAGCAAAGGTTTCTTTGAAAAATAAACAAAATCAATAATATATTCTTTATTTAAAATTGATACATCTTGTTAAGTCAAAATTTTGATAACATTCCTCATATGTTTTAAGGTCGATGATGGACAAATTTTGTATTCATGTCTTTTTCTATGAGCCACTGGATAATTGATTTTTGTTTCCAAAATATCTCATCACTTATCATTAATCTCTATTAGTCAACTCTTATTTATTTCTCTTTAGTTCAAGTATCCAAATCAACATCACCATTCTCCATTTTATCTTGATTTTCTTTTAGATCTTTGAAAAGCTACTCCTTTTTATGGAAGATATTACTAAAGGACAATTTTTTCAACCTTTTCAATTTTTCTTTCACCAACTTTATTTTTTGATCCATACAGAGCATAGGAGTTCCCTAAAAGGAGTGTTCTACCACCTTTCAACCAACCCACTAAACTTTAGGTGAGAGGTCCACATAATATCATACCCAAAGGGAAAAGAGCCTTTACTAGAACTATCCACCCATTGTAAAATTAAATCATTATGATCAAATATTTCCCTTGAAAGAGCTTGAAGAGATAAATTAGGCAAGATATTCCATCCATTCAGAATTAGAGATATATCCAACTTGATCTAATTGAGATTACTTCATTTCCTTCTATTAGACCAAGTAAATGAGGCACCTTGAAGCTCAATATCAATTAGACTAGTACAAGAGAGGAAGTTAGTAAATTCAACCATGCTTTCAGAGTACTCATCTAGACCCCTCCAAATTTTATAAGGGGAAAAAAGGAATGTTAAAGTCACCCCCAACATCCAATTATCCCTCGATAGACTTAATAAAATTAGAGAGGCTATCACACAACTATTTTTTAGCTAACTTGGACTTAGGGGCATAAATATTAAGAAAAATCCATTTTTATTATTCATTATATTTGAACAAACCAAAAGGATGTTCTTACATTGATGCACTTGCCTTCCCAAAAAAAATTACGGATCCTAAAGGGTAGTAATACCAGCCAAAGCACCTTCAACATGACTAACAATTTTTTTTGTGGTAGCCACAAATTCTTTGCAATCTAGAAAAAGATGACTCAACCATCTTAAATTCCTATTCATCATAAGGATATCCATCTTATTTTCTAGAATATATCTCTTTATAAGATTTTGTTTATAAGGAATATTTAGTCACCTAATATCCCAAGAGATAATTCTCATTAGAACATGCAAAAGACTAAAAAGCCATCAAACTAATCTTCAACTGAAATAGTCAACTGAGTCACAAATGGGGATACATCCCCACCCTTTAATTTTTTCTTCATTTATTCTATTTCTTAGGCCCTAACAAAATTTCCAAGTTCCTTTATTCCCTATCACCACTTACCTATCAACTTTTCTAGATCTTATTTTCCTTTGAGAAGGTCTACCTTGTTTATATTCCCCACCCACATCTAGCTTTTTCTTTCTTCTCTATTTTCCACTAACAGGAGTCCATTCCTCCTCATTATTAGACTCAAACTTAGTACTAATTGGAGAAGGAAGAGAACCTACTCCAAATCTTGAAAAAGATAGATATTATTCAATTCCACTAGTAGGATCAAAACCTTCCTTCTGCATATTTTTTCAACCCTTTCCTTTGTTATTGTTGTCTCCTAATATCGCACCCATGCTCAAGTGAAGAACTTAGCATATTGGAGAAACATGGGAGATTTTCTAGGTTGTGGGTCACCTAAAATGGAAAAGAACCTCCAGAGTAAGCTGGCTCTTAAGGTACTCACCTAAACTATTTTCTTGTTGGGAAAAGGGTAGAAAGAAACATGAAAAGAAACTAAAATCCAATGGTGATGCACCTAAATGTTATCTAAAACCTATAAAAATTCTTATACACACAGTTTCAATCAACAACAAGCTTAACATGCACAACTCAAATACTTATATGCCTTACATAAATATTTCATAAGAAGGTTCCAATGCACTGAATTATAGAAGGGAAAATAACTTCCACAACTTGAATTAATTGCAATACAACACAACTTACAACCTACAAACACACATATACTTCTGCACAAAGGTGAAACTAATGAGACACGATAACAAGGAACATGACAACTTCACATGTAATTGCATCAATCATCAAAACTAACACAATAAAATAAAAAAATGAGAAGGAAAAATGCTTATCTTTATTGATCTAAAAAGGTGAATAACTGCTATACATGCCTATAAAAGAGTTACAATGCTATTTTGAACTAAAAGAAAACTCCAAAATTGAGCTACAATACTACTAGAAAAAGAAAGAAACTAACTACAAACTAATGTTTGAAGATGATTTATGATTTTTAGAAGCTTGCACAAAGATAGGAACATGTGACTCTCAACTCAACCCTCTAATGGTTGTGCAAAACCAAAATCCCTATTTTTCAGCCCCATAAAGATCTCCAAAAAGGCACATGAGAGAAGAAAAAGTCACTCTATGACTTTACCCACCATAATGACCCCTAAAAACACTCCAAGATGCTTCCCAAAGTCTCCAAAACCAATTCAAAACACTCCTATATTCCTAGCACCTATTAGTCGAATTCTTCAACCTCTCCCTATATGCTTGCAAAAGCATAAATTCCTAACCATAATCTTGTTTATGCTAAAAATGAAAACAAATACACTTATCTATTTTGCATTACATGACATTAATGAAGTGTTTTATAATACACCACTTAAATCAATTCCTTTTACACGTCAATTTGATGCAAAATAAATGTTGACATAGAAATATCTTTCAAGTCATAGCAAAATTACATAACTTGATATGGGGAACATCCCTAGTTCATTAGGAATTAATACAATGCAGGGGCTATTAGTTTACATTTGCAAAAATTTAAAATTAAGGAAAAAATTCTTTAGTTTGTATATTGACCAAGCTAGGGTAAAAACCCTAAAGAACAAAATGTGGCCAAACATACTGACCACCACTCATTTTTCACTTCATTTTAATCTTGCAACTTTCTAGAAACTCAAAGGTGTTGCCAACATAGGGCTTTCATGTAGTTTTTCTAGTGCTTTCATGGAGGAAAATCTAGCATATTCAATGAGAAAAGGCAATATTATTCTTAGGTAAACTCTCTGTTTCAGCAGACTTTTCTTTTCTCTTACTTTTCTCTTCCATTTTCGATACAAAAATATGCTCCATTCGAGCTCTATTTGCAAAAAATATGGATATATTTTGGTTTTTTCCTCATAAGAATTTTTATGCCATGACTTATTTGTTCTCTCTATGATTTTTCTCGACATTCAAAAGTTTTCTCAAGGGTTCCTTTTCTTTTTCTATAAAAAAATACTCGACTTGATCTCTATTCGAATAAAAATGGTAAACATGTTCTAGTTTCCTTGTACCTTTGCACATATTTGGCTTGTTTTCTATAGAAAGAACTCACTATACTCGGCCCCTATGTATCTCTTTTCAAAATTAGAAACAACTTTAACATCTCTTTTCATGCTCGGCTTCTAATATGTGCATTTAAAGATTATTCATGACTCCTCTTCTCAAGAACTCAAGGGTTTCCTTACTACCCTAGTTGAGGGTTTTATGATTTTCCATGGCTCGGTTTATGCTTATTTCTAGGGTTTTGTGGCCATGAATTAGAAAACCTGGCTCAACCTTTAATAGAGGCCGAGATTCTGGCTTCTTTTCAGGCACTTAAGATGAAGGTTTTTGTATCTGAAGTCTTGCATTTGGGTTCCACTAGAGTACCCTTGTGTTTTCTTTATAAGAATAGATAAAAACTTCATGGCTTCCATTGCACCCATAAAGGGTTTCTCTTTTTCTCAACTCACTATTCCTTCAACTCCTTATCCTTTTAGCATTGTTGTATGATGACTCCACCAACCTTTGTACTTGGATTTGAATATGGGAAGCTCTCCCATGACACTGCATATTCATTGTTTGTTGTCCTCATGTATACAAATGATATTTTCATTGCTTATCATTCACTATTAGAGTGAAGCATGATCACTTATTCCTTCAGTCCTCTGTGAGAAGACTATTATCATACCGAGTCTTCATTTTATAGATGTTCATTTATTATCATTTTCCACTTTGAGCAAGTATGTCACCATTCATGATAGTGAGGAAAAATTCACTATCATAGGTGATGAGATACATGTTCCAAGTTGAAGAATATGACTCTTTTACACTTCTCATGCCTCTTCCAAACAAAGGGTAGCATGCTGGGCTCAACCCTTGTGGGAGCCCATTTTACTCTACATGTTGAAAAGTCAAATCAAAATGGTCCAACAATGGAATATTTCACCTATACCTACACAATGAACAAACATGCTAGATAAAAAATAATTAAGTACACCATATGATGGATGATGAAAATCCTTTTATTTTCTTGATACTTGAGATGCTGCAAAACTGTTTCAATGTCTTATGATAGTACACTATATGTTTGTTTAAATTGAATTATATATGATGAGAAAACGTATCCTGAGCTCTAACACCAAATTTTCTCAACTCCTATAGGCATTTTTGGAGCAACAAGGAAAAGATTTGAAGATGCAGTAGATCAACGTTCATCCTGGCCATCTAGGCAATGACGAATGCCTTTTCTTTTTATATGTTGTTCCTTTTCTTCAATGTATAGTTTAATACTTTTTTATTGCATTGAAAAAGTTAATCCCATGACTTGTGTGGGACACCATACATTTGTAATTATCAATGAAAACAAAATTTATGCAAAAACATTTTGCAATCTTTCTCTTGTGCACATTTGCATAATAAAATGCACTCAATTTGATAATTCTTTGTGCACATGAATGAAATATAGAAAAACTCAATGTGTACCTTTTATATTTACTTTGCAAAATAATCACAACTCTACCTAATTGAGCTGGAATCTAAATTAGGTAACATTTTTAGTGACATTTGCTATATGTTTTCCTACTAAACATCTTTACCAGTTGCCTGAGCTTATCTATTGAGCACATGAGTCAATAGAAAACTAAGAAGACTTGAAAAATAGTCTTGTATATTATTGAAACTCATCATAATAGTGCATGACACCTTGAAAAATTATTCCAACTACTTAAACTTAGAACAAACTGACTAACCATGCAAAACAACACTTGGAGGAAATGAAACTACATTTAGAACTAATGTGTAACAACACTTATTGAATTAAAACTCCTACACTAACAAGTACCATGGTAATCATACCTCAAAATAGAGTTTGAGATGTATTCCATTAATTGGGATAGGCAGTAACTCACCATCGATTTTTGACAATTGGAAAGCATTGTGTTATTTGCACTCTACATGATGAATGAGCCACTCCACATATTGCCAAACTTAGTGTGTTTTCCAGGCCTTCTCTTTAGCTCATCCCACTTAAGAACAACATCCCCTTCTTTAAACACCCTTCGTGTTGCTTTCCTGTCAAAATATCTCTTTACTTGGAGTTGATGAAACTCCATTGTTTTCATGGCTTTATCTCTTGTTTTTTCTAGCTCCATGAGTTATGCATATCTGACTACCATTGGACCCCCCTCTTAAAACATTTCAAGATGGCTAACAATATCCAGAGCTGGAAGTTCAATAGATAGGGGTAGACTTGCCTCTTTCCCATATACCAACATATAAGGGGATTTCCCAATGGACCTCTTTGGAGTTATTATATCTACCCACAAGGTAGATTTCAACTTGGTGTGTCAAGTTCTTTGGTTATCATCCATTATTCTCTTGATAATTTTGATTAGGTTCTTATTTGTTGATTCTGTGAAACCATTACCTTGAGGTTAATAGTTTGATGAAGTATTTAAATGAATACCATTCTTGACATCCCAATCTCTCACTCTCATTCCAACAAAAGCTAAGGCATTATTAGAAATAATTGATCAAGCACACTAGATATGGTTATCAAATCATCATAAAAATTTAGAACAACACTTTCATTGGATTCTTTTAAAGCCACAACCTCAGTCCATCTGGTAAAATAATCAATTGCAGTGAGGACCCATCTATGACCTATAAGGTGGATTAATAGGTCCTATAAAATCAATGCCCCACCTCATAAAAGTTTGTTCCACTTGTATTTGTTGCAAAGCAAAATATGGTAGCCTCTCTTTGCCTGCAAACATGGCACACTTAACACATTTTATTTCCAAAGCATGGGAATCTTTGAAGAGTCTTGTATAATAGTATCCAACCCTCATGATCTTCCAAGCTATGGTCCTTGGAGAAAAATTTCCACCATCTATACTATCATGGAACTAATGGAGTATTTTATCAATTTGATTAGTATGAATGCACCTTAGTAATAACCCATTATGATCCTTCCTAAATAGTATACCATTAATAAGCACACAAGGAATTGACTATAACCTGAAGTACCTTCTTTTTTCTCTATCCAAACCATGTGGACACTCTTCAATCTGCAGGAAATGGACCATCTCTTGCATCCAACTTGCACCTAATGTTGGTGCAGCAATTTGAGGTTCATCATTAGTAACAAAAGAAACTTCTAATTTTCTTGGTGATTTTCAAACCTAGTAGCTAGCTATTCACACAACCCTTTACCCCTAACCAGCTTTGTGATCTTGATGTCAATATCATACTCCATGAATTTTGTGATCCAAACTAATCTCTTCTCATTCAGATCTCTGCTCAGAAGAAATTCCTTGACACTAGGATGAGCAACCATTAGATGAGACTTTTTATTAGAAATCAAATGCCTAAATTTATTCAAACTCCTAATAACAATTACATGTTTCTCCACGAAAGTATATCTCTAATCATAGTCTTCTAAGCCTTGATTGAAAAAAGTAATAGGCTATTCCAAATTGTCATCATTCTATTGTACCAACATTATAGAAATGGTGTCTATGCTATTGAAAGCATGAAGAATAAAATACTTTGCAAAGTTAGGATTTACCAAAGTGGGAGTCATTGTTAATGCCTCCTTGATTGCTTCAAAACTGTGTTTTCCCTCTTTGGTCTAGCTGAAACATGCATTCTTTCTCAACATAGTAGTTAGTGGTTTCAAAATATTTACTACATCTAGTATAAATCTTCTCACAAAGTTAATTCTTCCAAGGAAACTTTGCAACCCCTTCTTATGGATATGTAATGAAAAGGATAAGATATCATTTACTCTCTTTAGATCAATGGAAATCCCCTGTTTTGACACTACATGTCCAAGAAGATTGTCTTCGTACACAGATACATTTTTTGGGGTTGAGGGATATGCCATATTCCCTACATCTCTCAAACACTTGTTTCAAATGAGAAAGATTCTCATCTGCATTCTTATTAAACATTGTTATATCATCAAGGTAAATGAGAACTAGTTTATAAATCAGACCTTGAAATGCCATGTCAATGGCCCTCTAAAAGGTGGCACCAACATTGGACAAGCCAAATAGAATTATTTTATAGTCCATTGTTCCCTATTTTATGGTAAATGTTGTTTTGTGTTGATCCTCTTCCTTTACTAATACCTGGTTATAACCAAAATAACCATCAAGCAAAGAAAATCTCTCTGAACTAGCAACTACTTGAAGGATTTGTTCCATAGAGGGCAATGGGTGGTGATCTTTTAATGAGGCTCTATTGAGGTCTCTAAAATATAAACAGAGCCTAATATCTCCATTTTTCTTTCTAACTAGGACAAAGTTAGAGACCCATGATGTATGCTTGATTGAGAAATGACGCCTCCGTCAATCATCTTATTCAACTCTTTTATCATAAGAGGCTCAAGTTTTGGATTTAAAGGCCTTTGTTTCTACCTAACAGGCTTTGAATTTGGCTCAAGCTCTATGGTATGTTGGGAAATTTTAGGATCAAAACCTTTTAAATTAGAATACTCCCATGCAAAGACATCATTAAATTCTTGACAAGTACAATAAAGGTTTTTCTATCTTCATGGAAACAAATCTTACCAATTTGAAGGAGCTTACCTTTAAATATCTCAAGCTCTTCATAATGATTTTCCTTTATCTACATGATTTTTTTCATTTCTTAAGCTGATCATTAGTGCTAAAAATGGATTCCAAGGTGACCAAACCCCTAGATAACTTGTTTGTCCTCAATTGTATGATCTGATCATCATACTGTTGCTTGAGTTTCTCTTGTTTTACCAATGAAAATTCATCTTCTTCAAGTAGAAAACTAAGTACCTACTCATCACTCTCAAAAAAATTCCAATGAATAATGTTGTTAGGAATAGATGGTCTTACAAAAAATTTAACATACTATTGCACCTTATCTTTCTTAATATCATTAGGAATATCAAACTGAGCACCTATAGCAGCTAGTCTATCAACATGCTTATTTTGATTCCTAGGTACAAAAATCAGATTAAGGCATCAAATTCTTTTATCACGTCCCATACCCTATGCTTGTAAGACTTAAGAACATCATTTTTAGTCACATGCAAACCTCTTACCTGATTGAATATCAAATCTCTATCCCCAAATACCTGTAGGTAGCTAATCTTCCTTTTCCTTGCCCATTACAAGCCCTAAATCAAACCTTCATATTTGACAATATTGTTAGTATAGGAAAATTCAAAATGAAAAGTTGAATAGTACTTTTAACCTTGTTTGGATACAAGCATAGCACCCCTACCAATTCCATTTCTGCTTCTTGAACCATCAAAAAACATTTTCCACACCTCATTTTGTTGCTACTCAAGTTGTTGATCAACCTTATTTTCAAGGTTTGGAATAAAAAAAATTGTCTCATGCATCATGTATACACCTAGGCCTCTATCTTCAATGTTCTTACT
Source organism: Sequoiadendron giganteum (assembly GCA_007115665.2). Classification (NCBI taxonomy): domain Eukaryota; kingdom Viridiplantae; phylum Streptophyta; class Pinopsida; order Cupressales; family Cupressaceae; genus Sequoiadendron; species Sequoiadendron giganteum. Next base: position 240,563,519 of record CM021109.1, read on the forward strand.
TGGTTCATCCTCTACATTTTTTCTTTCCCACTCATTCAAAAGGATATCTAGGATATCCTCAGTTTGAGTACTTGGTTCCTAAGTAGTAGCATGTTCATTACTATCAAAAGTATCACAATTGGAATTTATGGAACTTGGTACATAGGGATCTATATGGTCCTTTTCTATTGATTCAAACTTAATGGTTAATTTTGTTCCATACCTAGTCCTAAAAATCATATGAGACCAATTTGAGGATAAATAGCCACCAATTTTAGTAGTAAAATCTCTTGATAAACAAAGGGAGAAATAAGGTGGCAAGTCAATAAAAAATGTCTTGTGGATTTGGAAAGTTGGGGCATGCGTGTAAAGTAAGACTCAAATATTTAATGACCCCTAGAGTGTTAATGGTTGTGCCATAAAGTTGGACTACACCTTTTTCAAGAGGTTGATATTTCAATCCTAACCTATCAACAATCTATTTGGGCATAACAGTACTACTAGCCCTTGAATCAATCATGCACTTATGAACCTATTTATCCCCTATGATCAAAGATACATAAAAGGGTGGAGGTTTGAATTACTTAGATGATTGCCCATTTCAATTTTGAGGTTAGTTAGTAAAAATAGCTTTAACTTGACCAACTGGAATCTCACTTGAAACATTTAAATCTAATAATGTAGATTACAATAAATCTTTTTGTCCTAGGATAGACAAAGAATACCACATAGACATAGTGGCATTCACTTTCTTCATGTACTCAATAATGTTAAAAGGTGTAGTATTTACCTTTTGGTGGGTCCTTACAATAGTAGGGTCTTCTTACAAGTAGGCTAATTTGGGTTGGTTCTTAGGTTACTCTTTAGTAATTCCTTATGTATTTCTTTGTAGTAAATGTGGCACTTGAGAGGTAGATGGACCAACAACCTCCTTTTCTACTCTAGGAGATTGATTAGACTCCTTACTTGCTAACTATCCAATCTCAAAAGATCCCTTCTTGGCTCTTGTATTAGCTACTATTGGAGAATCATCCTGATTGACCCCATAAAACTTCCCTCCTTTCCAATTTAGGAGAGTGGTATCACTTGGAGGTAGATCCTATTGCTATGGATATTCAACATTAGGTACATTAGGCTGCACACTTGACACACTTTGCACCATCAAAGCTTGATTAATGACCCCATTTGAGCAAGTAGCTTGGTTATGGGGTTGATTGCAAGGGAAGCACCACTCATACTCTTGTGCAAGGTTATTTTGAATAGGGACTAAATCCTTCACTAAATTGAGTGGAGTTGGGTTGTATGTTTAGAAGGGCCTTTGGTTAAGGTTTTTCCTTGCACCTTGGTTATTTGCTTGATATGACTATCTATTAGCTTGATAAGGCTAGTATGGCTTGAATCTTTGAAACTTCTACTTTTTAATATTCACCAAATCATTTCCAAATGACTGAAGTAGACCCTTTATCTCTTGCAACTCAAGAGATTGGGTTGGGACAACTTTTTTTGGACTAGCAACAATTGGTAAAGCATGAAAAATAGGTAAAGGAGCCAAAGGTGGTATTTGTAAAGGCATTGGAAGGTTGAATTTATTGGAATATGGGCATAGGTGGTCTAGGTGCTATCTTACCCGCTTGGATAAGATTGTTTTCAGCCCTGACTGCAAGATCAAATGCAGCTAGCAAAGAAGTACCTCCCATTGATTGTATCATAACAGAAATATCACTATTAAGAGCCTTTAAAAATAAAGAAATGCATGTTCTGGAGAAGGTCTTACTATGATTAGAATTTTGTTCCATGTCTTTTGAAAGTGAAAGTTGAATTTCATCATTTTCTCCTGAGGATCTCTCTTGATTGTAGTCATTTGTTCAACTAACGACAAGTGATCAGACTTGTCTTTAAAATGTTTATTCAATTCACCTCCCAACTGATCCCAATTCATAATAGAACCAACTACCAAACCTCTAAACCACTAAAGAGCTTTCCCTTTTAGTGAAGCAGCTAGAAACCTGACTATAAAATTTTCCTCAATGATGTGATGAACTCCACATAGCGAGGCCACATCCCTGATATGCTCAATGGGAGTAGTTTGATCCTCTCTTATGAAAGAAGGAAAAATTTACAATGCAGCCATGTGAATATCATCATGTTGCTTCAAGTTAAGTGGACTGCTTCCATTAAAGGGCACAAAAGGTTGATTCCTTGCCATTGGATTGGCCTGAATTGGATTAATAGACACAAAAATTAAAGGTACTAATACACTGGTAACTGTTGGTCTAAAACTAAGTGGCGTTGATTGAACTCTTTTTGATGAAACAAGAGTTATTTTTGTTTTTCTTCCACTTCTCCTAGGTGGTGATAGCTACAAGTATTCAAAAGGAATGTCACTTCCTCTCGTTTGTATCTTCCTCATAAGCTATTCTATATTGGTTTTTCCTAAACTAGAGCTTCAGAGTCATCAGATATGCTAATTTAAGCTCTCAAAGGTCTAAAAATTACTAGTTGCATATCAAAACTAGCAATAAACATGTATTTCTTGAATTTTCCTAATTTGATAGTCCCACTGGGCATGCCAAAAACTATTGTCTCCTAATATCATGCCCCTGCTAAGTTGCAAAACTTAGCATATTAGAGAAACATGGGAACCTTTCCAGGTTGTGGGTCGCCTAAAATGGAAAAGAACCTCTAGATTAATCTATCTCTTAAGGTACTCACATAAACTATTTTCTTCTTGGGAAAAGGGTAGAAAGAAACATGAAAAGAAACTAAATCCTATGGTGATGCTCCTAAATGTTATCTAAAACCTGTAAAGCTACTTGTACACATAGTTTCAATCAACAACAAGCTTAACATGCACAACTCAAATACTTATATGCCTTGCATAAATATTTCATAAGAAGGTTCCAATGCACTCAATTCTAGAAGGGAAAAGAACTTTCACAAATTGAATTACATTCAATACAACACAACTTACAACTTGAAAACACACATATACTTCTGCACAAAGGTGAAGCTAATGAGACACGATAACAAGGAATATGAAAACTTCACATGTAATTGCATCAATCATCAAAATTCATACAATAAAAAAAAATGAGAAGGAAAAATGCTTATCTTTATTGAACTAAAAAGGTGAATCGCTGCTATACATGCCTGTAAAATATTTACAATACTATCTCCTACTGAAAGAAAAATCCAAATTTGAGTTACAATACTGTTGGAAAATAGAAATAAACTAACTCCAAACTGATGTTTGAAGTTGCTTTATGCTTTTTAGAATCTTGCACAAAGATAGGAATATGTGACTCTCAACTCAACCCTCTAATAGTTGTGCAAAACCAAAATCCCTATTTTTTAGCCCCATAAAGATCTCCAAAAAGGCACATGAGAGAAGAAAAAGTCACTCCATGATTTTACCCACCATAATGACCCCTAAAAACACTCCAAGATGCTTCCCAAAGTCCAAAAAAGCAAGTCGAAACACTCTTATATTCTTGGCACCTATTGGTCGACTTCTTCAACCTCCCCCTATATGCTTTCAAAAGCATAAATTCCTAACTATAACCCCATTTATGCTAAAACTGTAAACACATACAATTATCTATTTTACATTACATGACATTAATGAAGTGGTTTATAATACACCACTTAAATCAATTCCTTTTACATGTCAATTCAATGCAAAATAAATGTTGACATAGCAATATCTTTGCAAGTCAAAGAAAAATTACATAACTCGATATGGGGAACATCCCAAGTTCATTAGGAATTAATACAATGTGGGGGCTATTAGTTTACATTTGGAAAAAATTAAAATCAAGGAAAAATTCCTTAGTTTTTATGTTGGCCAAGCTAGGGTAAAAACCCTAAAGAACAAAACATGCCCAAACACATCGACCACCACTCATTTTGCACTTCATTTTTTTCTTGCAACTTTCTGGAAACTCAAAGGTGCCTCCAAGATAGGGTTTTCATGGAGTTTTTCCTGTGCTTTCATGGAGGAAAATCTTGCATATTCAATGAGAAAAGATAATATTGAGCTCAGGTAAACTATCTATTTCAGTAGACATTGCTTTTCTCTTCCATTTTTTGTAGAAAAATATGCTCCATTCGAGCTTTGTTTGCAAAAATATGGATATATTCTGGTTTTTTCCTTATAAGCATTTCTATGCCATGACTTATTTGTTGTATCTATGATTTTTCTTGAAATTCAAAAGCTTTCCCAAGGGTTTCTTCTCTTTTTCTATAAAAAAAATTCTTGAATTGAGCTCTATTCAAACAAAAATGGTAGACATGTTCTTGCTTTCCTATACCTTTGCACATATTTGGCTAGTTTGCTATAGAAATAACTCACTACACTCAACCCCTATGTATCTCTTTTCATGGTCGACTTCTAGTATTTGCATTTAAAAATTATTCATGACTCCTCTTCTCAGGAATTCAAGGGTTTCCTTACTAGTTACTACCCTAGTTGAGGGTTTTATGATTTTCCATCGCTCAGTTTTTGGTTATTTCTAGGGTTTTATGGCCATTAATTAGGAAACCCAAGCTCACCCTTGAATATAGGCCAAGATTCTATCTCTATTTAGGAGCCTAAGATGAGGTTTTTTGTTCAAGAAGTCTTGCATCTGGGTTCCACTAGAGTACCCTTGTGTTTTGTTTATAAGAACAAATAAAAACTTCATGGCTTTCATTGCATCCGCAAAGGGTTTCTCATTTTCTCAACTCATTGTTCCTTCAACTCCTTATCCTTTTAGAATTTTTCTATGCTGACACCACCAACCTTTGTACTTGGATTTGAATATGGGAAGCTCTCTCATGATACTGTATATTCACTGTTTGTTGTCCTCATGTATACAAATGATCTTTTCACAATTTATAATTCACTATTAGAGTAAAGCATGATCACTTATTCCTTCAATCCTTTGTGACAAGACTGTTTATCATATTGAGGCTTCATTTCATAATTTTTCATCTCTTATCATGTTCCACTTTGAGAAAGTATGTTGTCATTCATGATAGTGAAGAAAAATTCACTATCATAGGTGATGAGATACATGTTCCAAGTTTATGAATATGACTCTTTTACACTTCTCATCTCTCTTCCAAACAGAGGGCAGCATGTCAGGCTCAACCTTTGTGGGAGACCATTTTACTCCACATGCTGAAAATTAAAATTAAAATGGTCCAAGAATGCAAGATTTCACCTATACTTGCACAGTGAACAAACATGTTAGATAAAAATAATTAAGTACAACACATGATGGATGATGCTAATCGTTTGATTTTCTTGATACTTGAGATGCTGCAAAACTGTTTCAATGTCTTATGATAGTACACTATATGTTTGTTGAAATTGAATTATATATGATGAGAAAACGTATCCTGAGCTCTAACACCAAATTTTATCAACTCCTATAGGAAGTTTTGGAGCAACAAGGAAAAGAGTTGAAGATGTAGCAGATCAACGTTCATCCTCGCCATCCAGGAAATGATGGATGCCTTTTAATAATTTTGTATTGCATTGAAAAATTTAATCCCACGGCTTGTGTGGGACACCATACATTTGTAATTATCAATGAAATTTTTTTTTATGCAAACACTTTTTGCAATCTTTCTCTTGTGCACATTTGCATAATAAAATGCAATCAATTTGATAATTCTTTGTGCATATGAATGGAAAATAGTAGAACTCAATGTGTACCTTTTATCTTTACTTTACAAAACAATCACAACTCTACCTAATTGAGTTGGAAGCTAGATTAGGTAACAGTTATGAGCTCTTATTGAACTATACATTCTTCGTAAACTTAATTTATATCCATAACCACTACCCCTTCCTCCAACCCTTAGATCTCTAGGAAAGTCTTTATTATTTTTATATTTTCCCCTTCTTTATTTTGCCATGATTTAAGATTATTCTTGTCTTCTTCTTGTAGCTAATGTCCTAAAATTTCTATTTTTTCTTCAAAAATATAAATGTTCTCCTTAACCAAGACTAGTTGATCTATTAATTATTCCTCAAAAATTGTTAGTTGCTCCTTTTCCAATCTAGCCTTAGGTTGATCAATTTTTTAGTTCATCAAGAATCCTAAGTTTCTCCTTAACCAAAACTAGTTGATTTATTAATTGTTGTTTTGCATAAAATCTAAGATGCTCCTTTTCCAATTCATCTATTGGTTGATCTAAATTTTAGAAACTCAAAGTTGTTCCTCTTCCAAAAATTATTTGGTTCTCAAAGGGAAATTCTTATCCCACATTCTTTCTTCTTTCTTACACACCCTTAGCCAACCCCTCAACTTTAGCTAAAATATTTGAAGGAGACCACACATTGACAATACCCTTATTTTTAAGATTCTCCTATTTCCTACACCTACCACTCATATGATCATATAAGTTATATTTTTGACAAAATATTTACATATTTTCATAGGCAATGGGTTCTATCCAATTTCCATGTCTTGATTTTAAAATAATATGAGTAGGAAGAATAGTATTCACAACAACATTCACACACATTCTTACAAGACCAATCTAGTTTTCTGTTGAGTAACCTTATCAACAACCAAAAAATGTGCAAAATAATTTTATATACTTTGAAATATTTTTTAAGATCCAAAACCCCATAGGTAAACTTGGAAACCTCACCCAAGTAGAGGAAACTGATCCAAGATCCACAAAAGGGTCAAAACTAGGTTTCCACTTGCATAAAGAAAGAAAGTTTTTAAAATTCTTAACAAAAGCCCAAGGTCCCCCCTTCAAAAATTTGATAAGATCTTACTAAATAACTTAAATAAGAATAGTCCATCCATCATAGCACTAATAGTAACACCACCTTTTAGTTTCCAAACTTGATCTACATTAAATCTCAAAGCAAGGAACTTACCCACTAAAGAGTTGTCCAATCCTGCAATCACCTCATCCATCAAATCGTCTAACATATTCAAAACAAGTACCTTCTTAAAGAAAAACACCAAAGGGGCCAAACCCTTGTCCATTTTAAGAGATTTGGATCTAATAAGCTTTTTCACAAATAAAGTAGGATATTCTACATCAAAAAATATTATGTTTCTTTATTGATAAAGGCTACGTTTAAATTTTGAGAAATGACCACTCCCTTATCGAAAACATATAAAACAACCCATACCTTAGAAGAAGTCATATTGGATGGGGGAATCCCTTGAGGAATCCCCCTCCATAGGGTAAATTGATCAAATACCTCTAAAAAGCTTTAGAAAAAATAAATTTTTGTAGAGCATGCAAAAATGATGATATAATTGACTCTAGTAAACAAGCACAAATTGTTAGTTTCTAGTTTCTACTTAATGAACCATTTTTATTATTGTGGAAGATGATCTAACTTGTCAAATTTTTATACAATCATATAATAGTTCTATGTAAACATGGTTTTTCAAACTTGATATATTTTTTGTAACATGTTATGTGTTATTTAAAGGTGTTGTGTTAAATGCTAAGTAAAAATATACTTATATTACATAATATTGTTTGGATTTTATGTGGTGTGTATTAAGTGTGTATTTACTTCAAGAATGTGGTATCTCTTATAGCCCACTAGTACAACTACATTGTAAGGATTTACAATATGTACACATTTGTGATTATGCATGTAGGGATATCTAAGGAGCACATTATAGACCTCCCTTGGCAACATATTCTAGGATATCTCTTCCTTAAAAGGATGGAAATCATATGAGAAGTGACACTAGAATATAGAATGTGTGCCTTGGGTATTAAAAGTGTTGAGACATCCTTTTTTGTAGTGCTATATATGGGGCATGGTTGATAAATTTAGCCACATGATGGATCCTTCAAAAATTAGGTTATTTATGCTACTAACATTGATACAAAATATAATATTTCCCTTGCTCCCACATATATTACCAAAAGAACCATTTTTATTTGGTCTCATGTGCTATGGGAGTTTCTTGTGTAGTGTCAACCACAATGAATGCATATATGTCAAGGATCCATATGAGATCTTGACATTATTATTTTCTATTATATACCATGTAAGAAAATATTATTTTAGGCATAAAAATATATGTTGGAGTGATTTTAACTTTGGCTTTTATCATAACATTTACCTATCTTTGATAATTTTATATTATACAAAGGTGGTGTTTTCTTTGGAATCATGGGTTTTCCCACTTTCTAACTGCATGAAATCCTCCTCGATAATCCCTACATATTGATATGATTAGTGCATATCCTTGATTTTAAATATATTTATCTTGGATTGCATGTATGATTGTAGGTCACTATGTTACTTTAGGACCCAATGAGTTTCTCTAGCTCAAATGAGCCTATATTTGTAGATAGGTCACAAAAAGCATTGGTATAGGCTTCCAAGAATCGATCCTTGGTTTATTTAGATCTTCCTCCTATTTAATATTATTTATAAAGTGCATTGGCTTACCACAATTACTTGACAATTGAAAATAATTTTAGAAGGGAAACCTCAATATTTTATCTTAATAAAAAATACATTCATGAAAAATTATGATTCTAATTGATCTAATCAATCATCTATAATATTTAAATTAATGGTACCCTTAAAAATAAGAAAATTTATTAGATTATTTAAACCTTGGGGATAATAAACTACCAAAAGGTTTACTTGATGATGAGGGTAATTAAAATAATCATTCAAATATAACTAATACCATGTTGGAGTCGATATAATTTCAAATTTAGAGCTCTAATACCATGTTGGAGTCAATTTATCAACCCTAAAGCACCCAAGGATCACTTAAAATCAAACAACTATCACAAAAGAGAGAAAAACCAAAGCTATTCAGGCCAACATCTATTGATCCAAAACATTATGAATCATTATGAATGTGAAACCCTTGATTAGGTTTGATACAATAATTAATCATTATAAAAGGAAAAAAATAGAACAAAAAAAAAAAGTTCCCTAGACAAAGCCTAGGCGAGGACAAAAATATCATGCATGTGCCCTTATCATATTATTTGAGACACAAAAAAAGTACATGACCAAAGTAAGATTAAGTAGCTAGTGTGAAAATGGACATAAGTAATTAAATTATTAATTAGGTAAATACTCTTTTAGAATCTTAGATCATCAAAAAAATTATGTGGATTCTTTCTAAGATAGATGATTTAAAACAAAGATATATAGAGCTAAAAAAATAAAATTTTATTACTTATTTATTCATCCTTTACATGGTATAATCTTTAGAAATATATATAACTATTATCTTATATCTCCTATCTTGTTTTTATTTTATTCATATATCTACAAATATCATAGATGTATATATAGATTATATTTCATAAAAAAAAGATTCAATATAGAATTTTAACCTTTCTTATTGAAGTGGACCCATTTTAAGATATTAATTATCATCCCTAAGGCTTGTAAACTATTGAACCACTTTCTAGTAGTTTCTGAATGTGCTAGAAAATGATGACATAATTTGAACCTCAAGAATGCCACTAGAGCTATTACATCAAAAATGCTATTCAATGTCTATAGTGTGATTCTCACAAAAGTACATGGATGAGTGGTTCTAGTCAACCTTTGTGGTTTGGCCTAAAGGTGTGATGGACCCTATCAAAACTATAGTAGAAAAAAAAAAAGGTTTATGAAGGCTGTGGGAGTTTATGGTGAACTCCTCAACACCTTAGGATCACTTGCAAGACAAAAATAACTTCCACAAGAGATAAATGGCCCATAAATATCATGCTATGATTATGGATGCAAGATTACCAAATTGAAATATATGATGTACATATGATGAATTTTTTATAAAGGCAAGTTGTGAGATAAGATTAGACAAGATCTTGACATGTGTCTTAATCCTATATAATGGGACAACTAACTCAACAAATATTAAATGACTTAGGACACAAACATTAAATTCAAAAAGATAAGATAAGATATATTGATAACTAACACTAACTAAAAAGATTCCCTCCTAGGACCTAAGTGGACTTAACATGTAAATAAGACTTGGTCAAGTAAAAAACCTTTTTACATAAATAACCCCCTTAAGTGCAACTTAGGGAGTATATTATTATGAAAATATGCAAGGATGGGTTATAGCTATGAGGCCATGTTAGGTACACATGTACATATTCAAATGAAATCTCTCACAAATGAAGGAAAGGAGAAAAACTAGTGAGACAAAAATCCTCCCCAAAAGAGAGAAAAGATACAATAATGCTCTCCATGAAGAAAGAGAGGAAAAAACCCCATTCAAGGAAAATACCTCCCATAAGAGAGACAAAGAGAGACCATTCAATCCCCCTCAATGAGATAACCTGCTACAATGAAACACTAGAAGCACACTGGTGGAGTAACATTGGAACCTTAATCAAGGAAAGCAAAGGAAATAAAATTATGATGTTAGAAACATGGAAACTCTCAATTGTGGAGTAACCTTGAAATCATGATAAAGCAACAATAGTCTCAATGCCAAGGAACACTAGAAAACTCTTGATATGGAGAAAACCTAGAATTTGAATGAAACAAAATGAGATAAAATATTGTTCTAGAATTGAAATGAAGTGAAAAGATCAAAATAACACCTTCCCAAGTGGTAGTATGTCCAAGTGATCAACTAGAATGTGAATACACATAAATCTGATTAAAAGATACTTGGGACTAAATTGGAACAAGGTTCATGGATGGAATGATAGATATCTATTGGGAAATCTACCTCAACTTTTTGGCTTGATATTCCTTTTGGACTTGGTGTTTTCTCCATATAACTGGCCTTTATCGCCATACCCCTGCATGCTTTCCTTGGTGGCGCGGTTGAGCAGTTTACTACTTTACCGTGAGCCACTTTGCTTGGTTCGATAGTTGGGTGGTGTTACCACCTTACCATGATGGTCTTCTTCTTGTTCGGCAGTGGCACAGTGGGTGACAATAGTCTAGAATGCAGTTACCACCTTACTGTAGGGTGTTCCTTTTGGTGGCACGGTAGTGTGGTGAGCGGCAAGTTGGCAGAGCGTTTGGTTACCTCCCTACCGTGGGGGTCACTTGGAGGTGGCATGGTGGTTGTGGTGGTTTGGTTCTGGTAGTGAGATCCCTCACTATAGTGGTTGTGGTGAGACCATTGGTGGTTTGCCTAGGTGGTCAACGTTCTACCGCGATGAGACCTGGTGGTCTCCGCGATAGCACAGTGAGATCGCTGACGGTCAGGCTGGTGGTTACCGCCACACCGCAGTATGTCATGGTTAGGGAAGTGGTAGTGTGGGCCAGTTAGAGTTGGAGAGCTCGGATGGGTATACTACCACACCGCGAGGAGTCTCGATGAGATCGGTGGTAACACGAGGAAGTCTGGGTGAGCTCGAGCGGGCTCATTGCAATACCGCGGTTGGGTCGCTTGAGCTCAGTGGTAGCACAGTTGGAGGCCGAGGTGGAGTCAACACAGGCTTACTGCCATACCATGGCTAGTGAAGACAAGCTCAATGGTGATGTGGTAGAAGGTACAAAGAGCTCAAAGATCAGTTGACCGAACTTGACTGAGCTGGACCAAATGTCAGAAGTAGTGAATGAATATGAAGCCAACACGTGGCTTAGCATCAGGATGTTGATTGGCTAGAAGCCAAAATAGTTTATGATAGTTATTGCAGGTCAAGTTTTCATTTGAAGACAAGACCCAATTTAGGCAAGGAATTGAATGCCTGGGTGGCCCGATGCAAGAAGATCTATCCATGAATATCCTGATGACATTCGATTGATTTTTTAGACAGAATAGGTAGGCATACGGTAAGAGATTATAAAGTAATCTTGTTAGCATGAAAAATGATGATGAGCTAAGAGAGATAGAGGCTAAGAGTGTTCAAGTAGTCTTTACCATGAACACTTAGTCTCTCCAATCTGGGATAATGTGAAACTAATATGCCTAGAGGCTGGACTAGCCATGAGGCTAGCTGAGAGAGTCATCTATGGACCTGAAGTGAATCTACATAGTATTTTATATGAAGACATTGTAACTATGTGAAGATTTTGTATTTGTGTTGCTTTCCTTCTCTAGATGGAAAATATGTAATCTCTTGAAGAGCATAGCTCTGTGTTTGTATTGCAACCATTTTTTGTTACTAAATAATACAAGTGAGCTGAGTGTTTTGGAGGGTGGGGTTTTTTACCTAAAAAATTTTTCCCCACGTAAATTTGTTTTTCCATATGTTTGTCTTTCATGGTTGTTTGATTCTATATTCTGAATTTGTGCTTGTGTTGAATCTTCTCTTATGTTAAGCATTTACTTTTCTCAGAGGATCAATGGGGGATTTACTGTGCCTATTTTCGCTTTATGGCATAGTTGTTTGTGTCTTTGAAGTGATAAAAATGAAAATCACTAAGGCACTGTTGTCTTAGACATCCGTTCTATGATGACAGACCCATCTCGTATCCCCAACAATCTCCTCAACACCTTTCAAACACCATAAGAATCACAAAAAATTAGACATTGTGGTAAAAATTTAAGAGTTCAAGAGCCAAAAATGGAGATTTGAATTCAAACAACAATAAATGTCATCAAACAAATTTTTTTTGGAAAATAACTTGCACCACTGTAAAATTAATGAAGCTAGTTTTTTAGTGATATCTTTTTTTCAAGAAATGGCCTCATAGATTGCAAGTTATGGAATTTAAAAAAAAATGTTTGATTCAGGCATTAGGGGACAAAATTTGGGAAATTGGGAGCCCATACAATTTTTCAACATAAAAATTGTTTTAAAAAACACTATCACCCTCAATGGTGACAACACCACTAGGGTAGGGCACTTGGGGAGTGGCAGTCAGAGTCGTGCCACCCCAGGGCTTTAAACTCCCTATGACAAGATGAATCAAATCTTGTGCTAGTTTGTGTCAATGTGACAAGATGTGATTCAAACCTTGTACAAAACAATGTAGAGAATATTCCAATAGATGAATCATGATATGTTGAGTATGTTGGAGGAATATTCCTAGCAACCATTTTTTTGATTATAAACTAACAATCATACAGGTGTACACATAGAAAAACAATGATTTTTGTAGAAAAACATTTGGTGCCCCCAAAAAAAAATGTTAGATTTTAAAAAATTGATAGTTGATATTTACATTCTTGGGCCTTTGTGATGTGATGGTATGGTTTGTTTTGGCCCAAAGTGCTCCAAAAATTCAGCTACCTCCTAGATCTGGCAATTGCAACCCTCTACTTCAAACCCTTGTAGATCAGTCAAAACATAACGTAATTTAACAAAAATGAAAGGAAAACCTAATTTTTTTTGACATCTTGGATTCAAACATGAAGTCCTTGAAACCCCCACTTGTACCCAAAAAAAATTCATGCCAAGATTGGTCCCTTAGATCTAGGAAGAAGTCTTCAACACTAAAGCTTTGAAATCATGTGGGAGTTTATGGTGAACTCCTCAACACCTCAAGATCACTTGCAAGACAACAATAACTTTCACAAGAGATAATTGAAGAAATATCATGCTATTATTATGGATATAAGATTTCCATATTGAAATATGTGATATACATATGATGACTTGCTTATAAAGGCAAGTTGTGAGATAGGATTAGATAAGATCTTGGCATGTGTATTAATCCTGTATAATGGGACAACTACCTCAACAAATATTAAATGAATTAGGACACAAGTATTAAATGCCAAAATATAAGATAAGATCTAGTGATAACTAACACTAACTAGAAATATTCCCTCCTAGTACCTAAGTGGACTTAACATGTAAATAGGGCTTATATAGGTAAAAAATCTATTTACACGATGTTTGCAACTAGCTTGGAATTTTAGTGTGATGGTTTTGTTGGTGTTGTGGTGAGGGAGGCTCGACCTTTATCCATGAAGGTACTATTCCTCTGCACCCTGTGGTATTTGTTAAAATTTATTACCTTCTATTTTTATGTGCATTGTGTTTTCTTCGATTACATGTGGGATTTTATGTGGCATGGTTTCCTTACTTTCTCTGGCTTGAAGGGCCATTCACTCATGTAAACTACCATGGAGGGGGGTATGAACCCCCTAATTCCTCTAGGTGCATATTGAAGGAGGAAGGGGAAATTAATAGCATTAATCACCCTAAATAATTTTGAGATACCCTTGCTTTTGATGCCATAGTGTGCCCGAAAAATGATAAGTTTGTTTTTGAGTCGACACGGGTGGAAGATGAGGCTATTGTTGACAACAAATCACAAGGTATGTTAGATACAATCCATAGTGAAAGGGGTAGGATTTATGGGTCATGGTGTTCTTCACTATTGTTGACCTATTTGCCTCCTCTCTAGGAAATACCTAGATAACTAGTTTAACACTCCATGGAATAAGAAGTTAAATATTCAAATTGCACTTTACATGATGATTCAAAAAGGCTTGTTCTTAATATTTTTTAAAAATCATGAAATGCAATCAAAGGTGTTAAGGAAACCCTACTGGAGCACAAGGAAAACCATTTTCAAGGTTTTTTTGTGGTCCCATGGGGAAAATTGTGATGAAATTCTTGCACTATCAAGCCCTAGATAGCTTCTCTTAAAATGGGTCCCTCAAGACCTCTGATCTTTCATTCCTCAAGTCATGATACTATTTAAAAATGTGATTTGGGTTGATAGATCAAAAGTTATGCTTCTTGACATGAGCACACGTATTTTCGTCTCCCTCAACCTAGGGGTTGAGCTACCCATGAATATTGGGCTGAGGATTGAAGGCATCCTCCATGTCTTTCCCATTGAATTTCTTGGTGGTTTGGGGGTGTGCTACCTCTATAGAAGGGAGGGGAATTTCTGTAAAAAAATATTGCTTATCGTAACCTGTCGCTAGTGGTTCTTGGTCCAAGCCAAGTGTTGTGACTCAAAGTGTGGAGCCTCCCTCAAATGGTGTTTCTTTCCTTGACAACATTGGATCTTCTCCCCTCGTCTCTGTTGGGGTCTCTCCTAGTTCTCCATTGACTTCTAGTGGTTTGTCTCCCACTGAGCCTATGTTTTCTTCCTCATGCCCTACTTTCACATCTACCAGATTTCCTGTTTTGGGTCTCCCCTCTTCCCTTAGCCTTGGTTCCTTTCCTTGTCTTCCTACCTCCCTTGAATGTCATCCAGTGGTGGTCGTATGCAATTAGTTTGAGTTGTTGCTTCCTGCTGACCCCATTCCCTCATTTCTTTTTCTTGTCCCCCTATCTAACTCTAGCTCGAACCTATCTCCTCATGGTTTGGTTGAGGAATCTACTAATTTTTATGAGGGCTCAACCCCTATTAAAAGAAATACCCAACAATTAGAATTATAGAAAATAAGAAAAAGAGGTGAACTTAATAATTATAAAAGAAAAATTGAAGTTATTAAAACTTATGTAAATGGTGTTAAAGTTGATGAAGAGATATTTATTAGTAGCCCTCAAAATAATGTTAATTTGAATAAAAACCCTTCCCTATTTAAACATATTGTCTCCATGTTTGAAGCCAAAGAGCTCAATGGCATGGTTCTGCAAGGCCGACCCCCTCAAGTCATCTCTGATGGAGCCCTCTATCAAAGAAAACCCTCCCCTATTGGTGGTTCTCGTGTTGTCAATATGTTGGCCAGTGTGGAGGTAATCCTCCACTCCTCAAGGAGTGATGATAATGATAAAATTATCTTAAATAAATATGTTCTCAATAACTATGTTTTAGTGGGGTGTGGGGATGCCCCCAAATATGCTTATGGTTCCTTCCCGTCCCCAATGGAAGACACTGTGGACTCCCTAATTGAAATGGTTATGAGGTGGTTTGTGGATAAGGTTGAAACCTCTAGAGGGGTATTTGAATACCCCAACCCCTCCATTGAAATTTTAGACCCTATTAGACATGGTGATGATGAGGAAACCCTTGAAATTCATGTGCTCTCCTCCAGTGGCAGGGACTAAAACATAAATTCCAATGAGTCTAAGAAAAAATCAAAGGTTGAGGAAGACCTTGTAAATGATAAAGGAACAAATTTGGAATTAGTGAAGGATTCAAAGAAAACCCTCCCCTATTGGTGGTTCTCGTGTTGTCAATATGTTGGCTAGTGTGGAGGTAATCCTCCACTCCTCAAGGAGTGATGATAATGATAAAATTATCTTAAATAAAGATGTGCTCAATAACTATGTTTCAATGGGGTGTGAGGATGCCCCCAAAAATTCTTATGGTGGTTCCTTCCCATCCCCAATGGAAGACACTATGGACTCCCTAATTGAAATGGTTATGAGGTGGTTTGTGGATAAGGTTGAAACCTCTAGAGGGGTAGTTGATAACCCCAACCCCTCCATTGAACTTTTAGACCCTATTGGACATGGTGATGATGAGGAAACCCTTGAAATTCATGTGCTCTCCTCCAGTGGCAGGGACTAAAACATAAATTCCAATGAGTCTAATAAAACCTCAAAGGTTGAGGAAGACCTTGTAAAGGATAAATGAACAAACTTGGAATTAGTGAAGGATTTAAAGAAGGATGCCACTCCTTGCCCTCCTAAAGAACCTAAGAAAAGAGGTCAGAAAAAAGGTAGTTCTATAACTATTAGCAAGAACAGTATGGGGATCATTAAAGGAAATATAAAGAAAATAAGTATTGTTTTGTTTGTTCCTTCACCCAAAAGAGTTGAACTTGAAGAGAAAGAATTTAAATACTTTGAGTTATTTAGGAATAGTAAAGAGACTAACTCTACCAATGGTAGTAATTATGATTAACTATACCTCCTATAATGTTAGGGGGTTGGAATCCTTTGATAGGAAATATGTGGTGAGAAGGTAAAAAAAATGACTTTATCTTGTTGTAAGAAATCCAATTTGTTGGATTCACTCTTGAAACCAACATGAATTTTTTTTGGGGAAACTTTTTTCATCTTGTTTCAATAACATGATAAGGGGAGAGGTGGAGTGGCCATTTTGATGGCTAACAAATGGAAACCTTACTTAACCATCTCGAGGGTTTCAACCTGCAATAAAGTTGTGTGGGCCACATTTGAGAGGGGATACTCCAAATTTGGCATTTGTTCAATTTATGCACCAAATGATTACATAGGGAGGATTGAACTATGGAAATGGTTAACCAACCTCCCAGGTGTCCCTTGGATTCTATGTGGTTACTTCAATATGATTGAAAACAAGGAAGATAAAAAAGGTGGTATCAACATGGATTGGAAGGGTAATGAAAAACATTACTAGTTTAGGTTGAGAAATAAGATTAACATCATTGATGCTCTAGAAGGCATGAAGAATGAAAGTAATAGTGCATGGTACACATGGTGTAATGCTCAAAAAGGGGGGAAATTAATTTATTATTGGTTTGATAGGTTTTATGCCAATAGGGACTTCTTTAGCTTTGAGCTCATCAAGGATGAAATCAAGGTGCTAGTTTATCCTTACACTCTCTTTGATCATCACTTGGCCAAGGGAAAGATAACCATAAATAATGGTGTTAAGATAAGCACCAAGAGTAGAGATAGATTCATTCTCAACACTAGCCTATTGAGTGATAAGGATTGTATAGAGGCTATAAACACCTTAAGATGAGTCTAGTCTAATTGAAAGGTGGAATAAAAATGTGGTTGGGTGGAGAATATATTTTTGACAATTGTAAAATGAAGGAAGGAGAATCACCTCCAAGATTATTTTCTAAAGGTTGAAACCAAGAATCAGAATTAAGGAACCTATGAGTGATCAACTCTATGAAGAACTTAACAAAGCTAAAAGCTCCCTAAGGAAATTGTAAAAAGATAGAATTCAAGGACTAAAAGTTAGTGCCAAGCTCAATTGGCTAGACAATGGTGACAAAGGTTCAAATTTTTTTTTACATATATTAAGGAAAAAGGACTGAAGGAGAAAATTGATCAAATTCGTTATTGTTGTCACGAAGGATTATGCCCCGAATGCTAAGATTTAAAGCTTGGAAATCTTGTACAATATGGGGACATCCTCAAGCCTATGGGTTTCCTAATATGAGGATGAACCTCTAGATTATGGACCGGTTCCCTTGGAAAACCTTGCACAAACTACTACTTTGATCAGGAAAAGGGATAGAAGAATTGGGACTTAAAATTTGTTGACCCTAGAGGTGATGCACAAAAAATCAAAGACCTATACCTATTTTTCTAACACAAACTCTCAATTATTCAGCTAGTGCCTCACACAATTCAATTCTATATATGCTCATGCATCATTATTTCATAAGTAGGTAAAATTCTCATCACTTTAGAAGGAAAAATAAGAGCATTCTCATAGCCAAAATTCTAGCTTTTATGACACAATCTTATGACCTACATAAACATAGATTTCTTGCTTAAAGGCATTGAAATGAGACATAAACTATGAATCAATCACCCATGCACACACAATAGAACAGATATTAAGATGGTAGAATAACTGAAATTTTATTGATAATAAGGTGCTTCAACTAATACAAATCTGAAAACTAATTGAGAATACATAATTTTTGTATTCTATACTTCTCAAAAGGAGTTACAATGCTTCTCTTTTTCCTAAAGTGGAAAGAGGAAAGAAAGAACTAAATTTAGAAAGGAAGAATCCAAGAAGATATAGAAAAGGATCTTCATTTCCAACTCAAAGAAGGACTGATGATGAATTGATTGTCTTATTTTCTTGAAATCTCCTCTAACTTGCATGATGAAACTCCTTTGGGTCATGCACAAGAGATAAATCTTAAAAAAGGCCTTAGAACTACTCTTAACTGATTGTGAGTGGGTTGAAAACTCACCTTGACTACTATTGTGTCCATGTGGGGTCTTGAACTCAACTATAACTATTGCATTTGCCCCAAAATCCCCTATTTTTATGCTTCTAATTGTTCTTAACTGATTGCATGACCCAACTCAACTATTTTAATGATCCCTTAGATGATTGCATGACATAAGGCCTCCATTTGAACTTGAGCTCATCTAGACATAGGATTTGTGGTTGTCTTCTAACTATGCACACTATCCTTTCACTAGAAAAAAAACAACAATATATGATTGAAAAAACTACTAAAAACTGCTTATAAATGACTAAACTTGGTCACGTGACCATTAGTAGTTTATTGTCAGTCATATATAACACAACTAGATTGATGACTAAACCATTTTTAGTCATTCATTGCTATAATCTGGTCACTTATTTAGTCATGTTTTATTCATTGATGTATTAACTGGTCACTTATTTAGTCATTTTTTTATTCACTGATATATTTAGTAATTGATTGTTGTTAATTGGTCACTTATTTAGTCATTTTTATTCACTATTCATTGATTTATGTCAGTTGGTAGTATATTCAGTCAGTTTAATTATTAATTGATGTCAATTAGTAGTATAGTTTGTCATTTTAATTGGCTGATATTAGAGGATTTAAGCATAAAACATAGAAATACACATCAATCATCAATTGCACATAATAAGATAGCCACTGAGAAGGAAAAATCAGTGAACTTTATTAATAAAAGAAAGGTGTTATAATTACAACTTAGAAATATAGTATTACAATTTTTATTTTTAGTCACAAGATTGTAAATATGAGTTACAATATTTCACAGAAATGACTGCAAGAAAGAAAATTTAACTCTAGCTTCTACAATGATGGAAATGCATACTTGAATCCCTTCAATGCAAGCACATGCCCCTTTCATCTCTTAAAACTTCTACAACATGGGAAATATTCTTGGAGCAATCTGTAACATGTAGAATCCAAGGAGAGTGTTGATCGTGTCCCATAAATGAAGCTCTCTCCTTCAATGCAGTCAACAATAACCTAGCTAGAATCTTTCCTCCTTTATATGCAATGTGCCATCTAATATAAGAAACATGGTGTTTCCTTTTGTACCATGAATGAAGCTTTGCCTCAATACAACCAAAAAAATTACTATTAGTCTCAATTCAAAAAGAATAAAAGTGCATTGTATATTGCAATTTTACAAAAGTAAGTTCAAACATAGTAGGAAGATAAATCAATCAAAAAATTGTAAGAGATAGATCACATCCACAAACATGGGAGAGCTATGAATAATTGGAGAAATTGGCTTGGCAAATGAAGGTAGCAGGGTATTTCTAGATTCAAGACTTATTATCTACCACCATAGTGAAAAGTTAGGAATTTCATTTGGTTTGTTAAACATTTCCCCTGGTACAACTATTATAGTTGTTAAGAACCTTCGAGTATGTTCTAATTTTCACACTGCATCTAAATTCATCTCCAAGATTGTTGCAAGAGAAATTTTTCTAAGAGACATGAACCATTTCCATAATTTGAAATAGGGACAATGTTCTTGTGGAGAATATTGGTGATGATAAATGAAACAATTTAAAAAATAGGCTTGCACTATAATAATGTGCACTACATCAGGTATCTGAAGGGACATCCATCAAAGAATAACAATAGGGATTTTTTTTGTCATATGTTGTAGTTACAAGTGCCCTACTGGACATACATGAAAATCTAATGGATTTTTTTTATGGATAGACTAATAAAATCCTATTGTAGGGGATACTTCAAGTACATATGGCCCAATTCTATTGACAACTACTATTAAAGATAAAAATAGCTTTAGATGTTATTAGTATGTTATTGATATTGAATTGTGGAATGGACTGTATAATACCTTATGACTAAAGATCTTGTATCAATGAGGAGATATGGATCTTGTTGCCACTAATCTACCCAAAGAAAGCCATATGCTAATATTTGACTTTTGAAATATACTTAGATATTTGATTTCTTGTTTCACGTGCCTCCAAATAGGTGCACCGGATCCTTGAAGGGGATTAACATAAATTTATTCAGCAGGCAAAAGAGACTAATTCTATATGATTTTTCTTTATAATTCATCCTAATGTTGATAATGATCAATCTCAGCTTTGCAAAATACACAACATCATTAACTAATAAGTTCTTAAAAAAATGTTAGGATGCACCCTTCCAAGGGACAAACCTCTCCAAATTTTCAAAAGAATTGCAATTCTTTTGAAAATTTGGAGAGGTCTATCCCTTGGAAGGGTGCATCCTAACATTTTTTAAAGAAATTATTAGTTAATGATGCTATGTATTTGTAAAGCTAAGATTGATCATTATCAACGTTGGGATGAATTATAAAGAAAAATCATATAGAATTAGTCTATTTTTCCTGTTGAATAAATCTATGTTAATCCCATTCAAGGATTTGGTGCACCTATTTGGAGGCACATGAAACATGAAATCAAATATGTACAAGAAAATGCAACCAGTGGGTGTATATCCCAACTCCTCAACCTTTGAAAGTGTCATTCCTTCCCGTGTGTGAATTGGAGCTTTAGATGAGGAAGTTCTTTCAAAGAAAACAAAATAATCATTACAAGTCATCAAAGCCAACATAAAGGAGAACAATATATAAATTATGAAAACAAAAGAATACAATCAAAATACTAAAAGAAATAAGTAAAATCTTACTGCACGACAACCATATCTATAGATTCCATTACATCAATAATCATTTAACTATCAATAACTCATTGTCCCTCCAAAGACATCCAATCATCCACCATCCACCACTACACTGCTATACACAAACTAGCCCTTCGTGGTATGGTGGTATATGCCGCTCTACCACACCAAGCCTCATACACCATCATGATGTGGTAGTGACTATTCCACACCACCATAGGATACCTTCGACCATCATCATGGGGTAGCAGTAACCACTGCTATACCACACTAGTCAACATGGAAGCATCGTGGGGTGGCAGGAACAATGCATTATCGCAAGCTCAATCTAACACCTCTATGGGGTAGCAGTAAGTACCGCTCAACTGCCAGTCACTCCATGAGACACTGCAGGATGACGGTAAAGGCCTGAACTCTCACTTGGTGTAATATGAATTGATGATGACCAAGTTGTGGGTCCACTAGTGAATTTGAGGCACATAGTTCCAACAGGTAAATGCCATAAATTTTTCCAAAATAAATACACATATATCAGACTGAAGTCACTTAGGAAAATAGGGCACGTGAGACTTCCCACTAAACCAATTCAAAATTAATAAGGTGTAAATATATGGCTCTTTTAGCACTACAATTAAGGTTTAAATCACAAATGTATAAGAAATATGTGGTATAGCTACCAAAAATTGCAATATATAAATCAAGCACTATTGAAAATTCAACAAAAAGAGAGACTGTAGTAGAAAGCTTGGCTGAAAGATAAGACTGTTATTTAAAAATCAATAAAAGGAAAAACTTAGACTTGTATAACACTATAGAACACCTAACCACCCAGTATACAAAGCAACCTTTTTATATAGATCTTGATTATGGGACATCCATCAAAGCATAACAACATGGAAATTCTGTCATATATTGTAGTTACAAGTGCCCTGCTAGACATAATAAAAATGTGGAAGCATAGACAATTTATATCAAGCCAAATGTTAGAAAGAATAATTAAAAAGACAAATCCTTACAATTGGACCTCAAATTGGATCTCCAATTGGACTGAAAGATGCATAATTTTATCTTTAGAATGTAGGAACTTTCTCTATTCGATATTCATGACCTCAAATTCGATCAAAAACTAGATAAGAATATTTATGATTTTCTCTGTCCATCGATGTTTGTATTCCTATACTTAGGTTTTGATTCTGAGGGAAAACACTTGAAAGTGTTTTAGACTGGTTGAAAGTACTCTCCAACTTGGTTATGCCATTAATAACAATCCAAGTTTTCCTCAACCATCCATACCCGAATGTTGCATCACAATCTATTATTCCTGCACATAAAAATGCCACATATTAACCCCTTCTAAATAAAACATTTAATCATCATAAAACCATAATTAATAAATCATTTTAGTTTTAGAAAGAATCTGATGTCGTTTAATATCAAAACAAAAGTTGTATAAATTACAAAAAATCCACGAAGCCTCCTAAATGTAGCTTAAAACATGTTTACAAGATGGGTTTTAGCATAAGAAGCTTTCTACTACAACTCTCAATGAATGCATTATAAGAAAAAATAAATTCTTAATACTCAAAGTAATGCAATCAAGCATTTATTCCAAAAGTATGTTAGCAGGAGTTAACTAAAAACATTTTTTTTTCTTGGTTTCTTTTATCAATATGCCATGTGGAAATGGAATAATCAATAAGAAACCCTAACAATAAAAAATAAAGTAAAGGTTCAAGAAAGTAAATTCTAATGTACTATTAAGTAATGGTGATGAAGGCACTTATATGAGCATGACCTGTATATAAATCCCTGCCATTGAATTTCCATCCATCTAAAGAGAAAATAAGAAATGTAAGGATTTGAGCAACATAAGTCCAAAGAGTTATGTTTTAATGGTAGTGGAATCACCATAAGAGCACAACCGAGGAACAAATTCTTGTGATTGTATTATGTGATCCATAACTCTATTGGTCATGTGGAACAGTTGTGCTATAACAAATACATGATGCATTCATGAGTGACCCAAGTTTAATATGGCTATGTTGTGATAGAAATGGAGGCACTCATATGAGCACAATTCATGTACAAATTAATCACTGTCATCACAATTAGGTGTCAATTATCACTGGGTGCATTCAGGTTGACTCAAGTTTAATAGGTTACAATGTAATGATATCATGATCCAAGAGTGATTACATCTTGTTGCAATAAAGAGCCTATAACTTTGGTTGATATGCAGAGTGGCTGTGTTATATCAATTATGTAGCGCATTTAAGTACAACCCATGTTTAATGGGCTATTCTAGAGAGTGATCAATATTATCTAAACCTTATGAATGTTACTTAAAAGTGTACAAATTAAACTACAAACCAATTTTGTTACATACTTGAATGCAATCTTGGGTTACCAAAAACTATAATAATGTGATCTGCTAATAACCATTATGGGAAGTATTAAACAAAGACCCATGCTATATAGGATAGATTTCCTTGATCACATTTACGTACCTTAATGGTCAAACACAAGCTTCCCACACACTCTAGGATACAATCCAAGATCATACCACACCTTGTCAAGATAGCTAATTTTTTGACCCAAACAAAAGCATTGGTAAGAGCATGACTAGGGTACATAACTTAGGCCTCCATAGAAATATAAACCATAACTCTAGTGGATTAGTGAGGTTACAATACCAGAAAGATTGAGACATTGTAGCCAATAAAAAATTCTTGCAATCTAAAGATTGTAGCCAATAACAAGCACACTATGTAGCTCATTGACATTTGTAAATGCAATCTATGGTAAGAATAATGACATTCACTTGAGGCGTGATAGTAAAAAAGAGGCTAAGTAGTGACAAGATAATAAATCTCAAACCTTGCATAGTAAAGTGGAGATTTTAACAGTGAGTTTCCTTATACCCTTACCGACCTTAAGGGTTTTTCAAATTCTATTGGCAGTGTTAGACAAGGAAAATGCAAGCAGGGAATGACTCTCCAAATGAAGTAATAATGGTAATCATAAGTTCAATGTTTCTTCTTAGCCATTGTATAATGGAGGTAGTGGATTGCATATTTAAGCAATGTTTTGAGACTCATCAAATATGGGAGAATAGTGAATAATACCTTGTGGACTATGAAGTAGTGAAAATAAGGTTGAAGGATCATAAGACCCACAATACCATGAAATAGTGAGTCCCTTGTAGTAAGTAAGTAGTCAGTCTATAGGGAAGAGCCTGATTTTATAAAAGGATGCTCATGAAAGGAATCTTCCAGTGTTAGTGAGTGAGTTGTTTGAGATTTCAACTGAGGGTGCAATATCTAGTCTTAAAGGAAGTTAGAAAAGTAGTAAATGTGCAAGAAAATAAAACCCTACATAGCAAACAATTCACAATGTTATCTTTCATAATGTCCTGAGTTTGAAGGGAAAAATATCATTATATCTTGATGAAAGTAGTGAGCTTAATGGTTAATCACTAGCAACCA
Organism: Sequoiadendron giganteum; assembly: GCA_007115665.2. Taxonomy (NCBI): domain Eukaryota; kingdom Viridiplantae; phylum Streptophyta; class Pinopsida; order Cupressales; family Cupressaceae; genus Sequoiadendron; species Sequoiadendron giganteum. Next base: position 240,588,390 of record CM021109.1, read on the forward strand.
TGATTTTAAAACATGTTGTTGTGCTTATGAAGGAAACATTTCAAGCATGGTAGTGAGTGGTGGTTTGGAACAATAGTAGGTATGAAGGACTTGTTTTATATGCATACTATGCAGTCTAGCTTAAGACAACATTCTTAGAAGAGATTGAAGGTGGATTATGGAACTCAAGGGTTACCATGATAAAGATTAAAGCAAAGATTGAGATGTATTCAAAAGATATTTTCATGAAGATATTAAATATGTCACATGCAAAACCATAACAGCTGGAGTAATGAATACAGTGCCAAAGAGGACAGTGAGCTGGGGAAATTTTAGGATATCTCCACATTATCTAATCATAGGAAAATACATCATTTATTTATTTTTTTAGATTAAAATAAATCATTCTAAACCCTATATAGGATACATTGATACTTCAAAAGCATCTGAAGGAATTTGAAATTATGCAAATATATTCCAATTAAATACCTGGATTACAAATAGTAGCTCAAACAATGTAACCCTTGTTGAGCAGAGCGAGAATGAGATAAGTAGCAATGAATCCTATGCCTCCTATCACACACATCCCTTATCATCACCAGGATAATAACTTGAATTTGCATAGCATGTAGGAACTTCCCATATATTCAAAATGATTACTTTATCACTTTGTTCCCACACTCGGTTATGCTTCGGGCTTACTATTCTCAAGAATGGGCTCTCCCAAAGATTCACATTTGTCTCCACTGCATGTACAATACCAAGATCTCCAGCATTCCAATGGACCCAAAGCCCTCTGCCTTATAACCTTCTAGAGTATGCAACCCAAATTGGATATAATTCTATCGGTGATTCAAGTTTTCCTAACCATCCATACCCAAACTTTGCATCACAATCTGCATCTCCTAAAACCACAAATTCCACTCGTTAAATCCCCTTTAAAAAAAACATTTATAAACATCTCATGTAAATAAAACCATTATTCAAATGTTATAACATAAATTCTCATAAATAACATTCTTTCTAGCATATTATAAATCCTTGCATGATTATCTTCTACATATACGAGGTCACCGAACTATCGAACTCATCAGATAACCGCAAAATCTTATAACTTTACTTTACATCACTACCCAGTACCTGGTACTCGGTACCTAGTATTTAGTTTTACCAGTGAACTTTCCCTGGACTTCAATTTTACTAGACTTCCATCTTATCGAACTCCAAATATCGAACTGAAACACTTTTCTCATATTTGCATCACCTTTTCACCTTTTCAAACATTCTCGGTTCCCGATATCCGATACCCAGAACACTTACATTACAAAGTACTCTTTGATTAAAGATTTCCTTTTACTTTTTACTTCCAATGATCTTTCAACTAGTTAGCTCCTTCCATAAGATTTATATATATTTTTTCAAATAGGTCCCCAAGCCTTACAGTCTTGGGGTGTGTTGTGAGACCACACAACAACTTGCAACCAATAAAACCAAATTTAAACAAAATTTGAAATTAAATCACGAGTTGTAAATTATAATTTATGCATATTTTAAAACAATAACTTTACCTTTACCTAGATTCTGGCATAAAAATTAACAATCCATTGTAAACATCCATGTGTGCTTTGATTAATTCCAATTTTTGGAACTTAGTAAAAAGAATTAGCTCATTGACATTGAACTAAATAATATGGTAATCCTCCAAAGCCAACCAGGGATAGAGCCTTGCTGCTAGTTAGGTGTCCATAGCCCCGACAAGATTATCTCTGTAATTCCCCCCAAACATAGCTCTACTAATATCTAGCCATCTATAGCCCCCATAGACATATTTGGATAGCCTAAAGAGTTGATTTCTCTTTTTTTTAGATATTGCAATGATAGCCTATTTTTCTCTTTTGATATTTCAATAATAGCTCATTTTTCAACTTGCAGGAAATGAAACCTACTATTAGGTTGATAAGTATAGTGGTAACGAAGGTTACCTTTTGATTTTTCATTCAATGCAAATCCCTTCATCAATTCACCATTTCCCAAAAAATTATTTAATAATTCCCTATTGGTGCATATTTCTGGCTAAATTTTACCACTTTATGCCAAATCCTAGCTAACTACAACTCACAATGTATTAAAAAATATGCATAAATTAAAATTTATCTTTGAACAATTTAATCACCAAATTAAATCTAAATTTAGAAACATTAGTTACCACCCTTCCGATTAAATCTTATGGAAACTAAATACTCGGCTAGCACTTCTGACTTGATGGTGTTGCACCTTATTAATGGATAGGAAATGTCATGATTACATTAAAAAATGATCACATTATTTTGAATTAAATTCACACGCCTGGCTTTTCACGTATCATTCTTTCAACTTACCTGGGTGATGATGTGTGTTGCCTTACCGACTTCATTTTCCTTTCTGTTTCACATTCATAAGAACCTCCATAATTAATACGACTTGAAAATAAAATATGAAATGACCACTATTAACTTTGAAATCTTCAACTTGCTTGATTCACAATCTTCATTCTACTCAAATTTCAAGAAATTTATCACCAACTATGTGTAAAGAATTAATTTGATTAAACATTCTGTCCTGAAGATAATTATCTAGTTTCCACCTTGCTTATGATTTCCATGACTTCACTCGAGGCAACTATGTATCACAACTTCCTCATAACTTTCTATAAATTCCACACGTCTTCTTGAATTCTTCACACTTTTCCTAGCTTTCTTTTCTAGTTCTACATTTTTTCTGCTCTATTTATTCTCACTTGCTTCTAGGCCATGGATACTCCAATTTTTTTAAGTTGTTCTCATTGCCAGAATATTTTCTTAGGAAGTATCACACCGCAAAGGCTTGAAAAGGTTTTCTTCATTCAGACTTCTAGTTTCACTGTACCAAAATTGTGCTTAGTTCTTAGGGAAAAGTATGTAGAATCCAGCCACTACTTTCACTTTTACTTTGACGTGGCTTCTCATTTTGTAGCGTCGCTTCTGGATATTGGGATTTCTATAGAATATTTTTTCTCGACTACCAATTTGATAGTAAGGCCTGAATATTTGGAGAATCTGGATACTATTTTTTCTGTTGCACACACAACCATCAAAATCCCTTCCATGGATGATATTCCTTAGTTCCTAGAACATGGGGAAGTATTTCCACTCTGGCCTTTCCTCACTGACCTCCATATTTGTGACTTTGAAGTTCACTGAGAACTCTCCTACATAGGATATTTAGCCCTAATAGATGAGGCATCCCATATTGTATGAATGGCTACTACTACTTGCAACTTGGCTTACTCTTTTTAACTTTTTGACCTTTTGAAGCAAGAATTTCATTACTCATGTATATATGTGATATACACACACATATATATAGCTTTTAGTACATCTTAAAGCACGTATTTACTGTGCATGGCTTTATCATTTTGAGTTTCACAGGATAATTTTATAAATGTTTGAATTAACTCTCTTGTGTGTAAGATAAGTTAAGAAAAATTTGCTAATTTAGAGGCCAAATGAAAAGAAAAGAAAAAAATAAAGAAAAGAAAACAAACCCTACGAAAGAGAAAACAAAGTAACCCTAACTAACCAAACTTCTAATCTAACAAGCGATTAACCCTAACAAAATAACTCATTTTAATTTCTATGACTATTTCCATTGTCATTTTGGTACGAATTACAACAGGCTTATCCTTAAATTTATTCAAAAAAAATTCAACAACTCTACTATAGCATTGAATTAGTTTAATTTTTTTGCATTTAATAATCGTGAATTCAAAAGTGTACTTACCAATGAGTTGGCTCATATGTATGAAAATGGCCTCATTAAAGTTTGATTGCATACACTTCATCTAATGTGACCATACACTACCTTCTTCTACCCCTGGTTCATGGTTTTTCTCTGTACTCTATTCATTTACATGGATGGTTGTGTCCATTTCTTGACTTTCTCTTCCAAAAATCTTCATGTCTTTGGTCTTATCTTCACTTTGCACTTTGTTAGACCAAGATATATCACAATTTATATTGTTATTAGGGAGAGAAAAAGTAAAAGTTTGATACTCTGTATCTTGCATAAAATCAAGAAAATTTCATTTTTTAGCTTGTTAATTTTCAACTTGGAGAAAAATATATGCGTCTCCCGCTTGATTTTCCCGCCCCTTTTCCTCATTTTCATTTTCCATGTATAAGGAGAATGATGACTCATCAATACTATTTTCTTGTTTTTGATGTGATGTTTCCAAATCTTGACATTCTCGCTTGTTTTCCTACAAAATGTTAGGATTTTTTTATAATAATTACAGTTATCAAACTGTCTTAATGTATTGGCTAATTATTTAATATTTCCAATTCCACTAGGGTTGCACACATTTCTCACTAACGGTTCTTTTCTTCTAGAAGTTAGGACTTATTTTATTAAAAAAATCACTTTACACATGGCCAAGCTTACCCTAGTTTAAAAAATCCACAATCAAGTTCATTGTGATCAGTTGTATCATGAATTTTACACTCGATGACTCTACCAAAGGTGAATAAACTCAAAGGATGTAATCTCTGGTTAAATTTTTTCCAAAGCTTCTCAACTTCCATACTGAAATAACAACTTGCATTCAATTTCGCTTTACAAGCTTCCTTCTTAAACTCAAGACTAAATATAAAATTCAAAATAGCCCTCCTAGTGCCACTTCCTGTTGATGATGATTTCACTTGCAGAAACATGGTGAAACCACAAAGAGCCTATCCTTCTTGAAAGATATGGACCAAAGACAATCTAAAAGGGGAATATATTTTAATGGAAAAATATTGACTCAGTTCAATCCCAAGTCTCTGATAGTCAAGTCTTGATTGTACTAGGTTCACTCCCAAGTATGATGTGATTTTTTTGTTAATCTCAAAGGGAATATATTTTTTTAAAATCATATATATTAGACACAAAGTTTTAATTGGATCATAAGAACAAATATCATGAAATCAAAAGATTTGAAATAATATTTCATGAACATCAACAATTTCTTTGCTATCACTTAATTAGATTCAACATTAAGCATTCAACAATTTCATAGAAAATAAAATATTTTCAATAAATTTCCATTCATTCATCTATATTTTTTTTTGGAACATTTTTTAAATATCTATTCTAAAATAAAGCATGAAAAAAAACTAAAAATTTAAACTTTCTCTCGGTTATTCTCCACAAATGCCCCAAATAATTAACCAAATCAAATAAAATTGCTTTATACTTCACTAGATTGCTTCACAACTACATATAAAATGATGTGAGCTTTTAAAGAGAGGGGTTTTAGTTTGGACACTGAGTAGATTTTGTATGCACCCTTAAATGATGCAACACATGGTCTTGTTTAGTTGAACTAACAAAACCAACTATAAAAGATTCATGAGATAGGTAGCTATCAAATTGGATCTGATATTGTTTAATGTCTACATGCATACAAGTTTTTAGACTAGAATTATTTAGAAAATAGGAAAAAGAACAAAACTTAGAGAAGTTTTGGCTCTTCCGACATCCACAAATTCTAAACTTAACTTAGAAAAAGGTATCCTCTGGCCTTTTATAGAACACAAGGTGCAAATAGGATAAGACAAATACATGACAGGAAATCCAAGGGAAAAATCACATCATGACACGTGGAATGTAGTGATTGACAAGAGAATTGCAATCAAGTTCAATGAAGGTAAACCCCTATTATACATTGAAGCTCTTCGGGTTTTAATATTTTATTATCGCCAAGATAATAACTTGAATCTAGATAGCATTTCAGAAATTCCCATATATTCAAAACAATTACTTTATCACTTTTTTCCCACACTTGGTTATGCTTCAGGCTTACTATTATTGGGAATGGGCTCTCCCCAAAGATTGGCATTTATCTCTACCTCATGTACAATACCAAGATCTCCAACATTCCAGAGGACCCAAAGTAAACAACCTAACTTGGATATAATTCTATTCATGATTCAAGTTTTCCTGACCGTCTATACTCGAACGTTGCATCATAATCTACATCTATTGCAATCACAAATTCCATTTGTTAAATCCCCTGTTAAAAAAAAACATTTATAAACATCTCATGTAAATAAAACCATTATTCAAATCTTATAACATAAATTTCTCATAAATAACATGCTTTCTAGCATATTATAAATCCTTGCATGATTATCTTCTACATAAACTAGGTCACTGGACTATCAAACTCATTAGATAACCATAAAATCTTAAAACTTTACTTTACATCACTACTCAGTACCCGGTATTCATTTTTACCCATGAAATTTCCCCGGACTTTGGTTTTACCGGACTTCCATCTTACCGGACTCCAAATATCAGACATAAACACTTTTCTCATATTTGCATCACCTTTTTGTCTTTTCAAACATTCTCGAATCCCGGTATCCGATACTCGAAACACTTACATTACGAAGTACTCTTTGATTAAATATTTCCTTTTACCTTTTACTTCCAATGATCTTTCAACTAGTTAGCTCCTACCATAAGAGTTATATATATTTTTTTCACTTGGATACCCAAGCCTTACAATCTTGGGGCATGTTGTGAGACCACACAACACCATTAAAATGGAAAAAGAAAATAAAATAAAAATAGAGAAAAAAATGGACTACATTCTTTGCAACCTCAGGGGTGTTTTGCTTGCTAAAACCAAAACGAGCTAGTAGCCTATCATATGTATTGGGCATAAGAGTCAAAATAGCCTAAAAAAAATTATAGTTAGCCTTGTAACCCAGTTGAAAAATGAAAAAAAAAATCCTTAGATAAGATAGGAGACCTATGCACCATCTCTTAGGGAAAAGAGAACTAAACTAAACATTGGTGCAACAACACCTTATTTAAAAGGAACACCTACTTATAACCTACACTAAATAGCAAAGGATGATTCTCAAACAAATCCATTCACTGGCTTTGTAAAATAAGAGGTGAGAATCAAGAAGATACCCCACCGTGGTTACATGTTTATGAATTGCTAATAAGAGGTGAGAATCAAGAAAATACCCCACAAACTTCTACAATGCTTCCTGAAGAATATAACCAAACTCACTCATGTCTTGAATTTTATGAAATATACTATTGATTTGGCATGAATGGATAAGTTGAGTCTTTTGTTCCTTAGTTGCAATCTCATCATTAGGAGCACTGCTAACTGGTTGTATCTTGTTGGTATCTTTCTTGGCTAAGTCTATGATTGGGAATCCTCTTGAAAGGATAAAACTTGAAATCTTACTATTGGTTTCTTGCTGGTTATTTATTGTTTCAACATCATCTTTCTGATTTTAATCAATTGAAAGAATGGCACCAGGCTTTGAACAAAACTCTTCTATTATGTTTGTGCATAAATATTCATCCAACTCATCATTAGTTTCTTCATTCATGACATGCTCTAAGATATCTTCATGATTTCTTTCTTGAGAACTTAAAGAGATATCAAAAATCATACCTTGGAAAGCAGTGTCTTTCTTTTTCTCTTGTTCATCTTGCATAATCCTTGCATGTGCCTCAACCTCTTGATCATTCAAATCAAATTTGATCTCATATATCTGCATACTAATCAACACCTTATCTAAATGGATTTCATCATTTTTCCGCTCAAAACTTGGCATTGATTTTAATATAGACATGTTTTTTTCATTTTCATCCACAAAAGAGGAAGTTCATCAAACACATTAACTGAAACCTCTTTCACATTATCTAAGTTTGAAAAAAAACATCAAGATCATTCCAAAATAAATCTTCATCACATTCTTCTTGGATTTTCGATAAAAGAGGACTATTTTTACTTCATGGTAGCTCTCATCAAACCTTTTAGACTCTACAAAAGGTTCACTTTTGTACTCCTCTTCATGATCCAAGGTGCCATTATCACATTTATTTTCTTCAATCAACAACTCATTAGATTTTTTAACATATTCTTGCTTCTCTAAAAATACTGTTGATGAGAGAAAAATCACACTTTCTTCATCATTTTCAATGAAAGAAGCTAATTCATTAAACCAAACTGAATAATACTCCTCTTGATCAACCTCTTTTACCTTTTCATCCTGATATCCTAGTTGATCTTCTGAGCTAAGTATTACAACATTTTCATCATCCTAAAAAAAAAGGAATCTTATTGGTTAATACATACAAAGATTCATCTTAAGAGATATTTTCTTTTTCTAACCAATATTGCTCCATAGTTGTATGCACTAAATTTATATTGCTAGATTCCTTCATGGTGATTGAGTTATCTTGAAAGACAATAGGTCCACCCTTATAAAGGAAAATAGAGATAGGACAATTATATTCATTTGGTAGGGAAACTTGGTGAGTTTCTTGGAGGAAAAAAGGCTCTTCAAGCAGCTGGTCTTCAGGAATAAAAAATTCAGATCGTGCCAACATAAGCTCTTGTAATGGTAAAGGATCTCTAAAACTTGGAATCTTGACTTTTAAGAGGGTTAAGAGGCTCAATTTTCTTGAAACTTGGAAACTTATACTTATGAACCTCCTCTTGAATAGGCTGATATAGAATGAAAGGAGTTGTTTGGACCTCATACCTTTGTGTTTGAGCAAATAAAAGCTTCATTTGCTCCTCTTTTACAACTATCTCCCTCTCAAGAATTTTTTCAAACTATTTCCTTTGTGCCTAAAACTCTTGCTCATGAAGATAGGCTTGATAAGCCAACTCTTTTTGTTGCAAATCCAACTTCTTCTACATCTTAATGTCACCTAATAACTTATTTACATATAACAAAACACTTTTCATGTCACTAATCTCCATATGGTCAAGATTTTGGATCAGATCCAAAAAATGCTTGTAAGGGTCTTCTTGAGGTTGATTATGTGAATAAATTTGTTGGTTTGAAACAAAATACTCTTTTTGGGATTGATTTTGAGCATATCTAGGTTGATATGGAGGTTGAGTAGGGGTAGGTGGATGGTAATCATATTGAACATGTTGGTTTTATTGAAAATCCATGGGATTTCGACTAAACCAGTGACATGATTGATCTGATATGGCTGATATGAGGGGGGACTAAGCAAAATTCTCATGATATGGCATATTTCCATGAAACATAGACATATTTATTCATTCAAAAGCTGGAAAAATAAGCAAAAATCAAACTTGTTTGAAACAAAATCAACACCTAGTCATAGTAAATTAGTAGAAATGCCATTCAAATTCGCCAGATGTGTTATTTTCTTGCCTCCAAAGGTTGATATCACTGAAATAAACACCAAGTATCAGTGATATATGAGAAAAATTTGGACTAAAGCAATCCAATCTATCCCACCGGGCATGCCAAAAACTGTTATCATGAAGGATTGTGCCCCAAATGCTAAGCTTTAAAGCTTTGAAATCCTATGCAACATGGAGACATCCTTAGGCCTGTGGGTTGCCTAATATGAGGATGAACCTCTAGATTATGGGATGGTTCCCTTAAAAACCTCCTAAAAACTACTACTTTGATCAAGAAAAGGGATAGAATTGAAACTTAAAAGTTGTTGACCTTAGGAGGTGATGCACCAAAAATCAAAGACCTATACCTACTATTCTAACACAAAAAATCTCAATTATTCAGCTAGTGTTTCACATAATTCAATTCTATATATGCTCACACATCAATATTTCATAAGTAGGTCGATTTCTCATAGCTTTAGAAGGAAAAATAAGAGTGTTCTCACAACCAAAATTCTAGCTTTTATGGAAAATCTTATGACCTGTATAAGCATAGATTTCCTACTTAATGGCATTGGGATGAGACATCATATTTGAGGACTAATAATCAATCACACAAAATATGTATCAATAACCCATGCACACATAATAGAACAAAAATTGAGAAGGTAAAATAACTAAAATTTTATTGATAATAAGGTGCTTCAGTTGATACAAATCTGAAAAATAATTGAGAATACATTATTTTGTTGTTTTATACTTCTCAAAAAGGAGTTACAATGCTTCTCTTTTGCCTAAAGAAAAAAGAGGAAATAAAGAACTAACTTTAGAAAGGAAGAATCCAAGAAGATATAGAAAAGGATCTTCATTTCTGAGTCAAAGAAGGATTGATGATGAACGAATTAACTTCTTTTCTTGAAATCTCTTCCAACTTTCATGATGAAACTCCTTTGGGTTGTGCACAAGAGAAAAACCTAAAAAAAGACTTAACTTAGAACTACTCCTAAATGATTGCGAGTGGGTTGACTAACTATACACACTATCTTGATCTGATACTATACCCATGTGCCCATTGATGAATTCCCTTGAATCCTCATACCTAGATACAAGATTTGAAGGTTGCTACACTATGGTTTGATTGTCCTCAAAATTCCCATTTATCCATTAAGTGACATTAAGTGCTTTACATATATTAATTTTGTATCTTAACTAATTGCATTAGTGTTCATACAAATTCACATAAATTTAAAAACAACTTTTCTGATTTTCATGTTTAAACAAGATGAGGCATAATTGAAATTAATAGACAATGTAAAACAAGGAATCACATGAGAATGGAATAGAGAATTTTCCTAAGTGGAAAACCCTGATGAGGAATATAAACCACTCAAAATGCCTCATTGGCTTAATTTGATAAAAAATGCTATTTACAATGCCTCACTGGAAATACTATCTCACTGATAGATTTTTGAATGCCTCACTAGCTATAATTCACTATTCACAAACACCATTTGAATTTCAAAAATAGAGCATCATCTATGTTTCTCTCTATAGCATCGTTTGATCTTGCATCACTTAAGATTCAGAGGCAAAAGTTCAATTACAACATAATGATGCATATATATATTTATATGCTTGTATATACAACACTATGAGATACTTCTAAAATTGATCAAATTAATAAAGCACTAAGTGTGATATCAATACAAATCTCATTTACAAAATATGAATCAATAAAATGCCTTGTACAAACTGAAAATAATATTCCATTTATGCTCAATACAATGAATAATGAATTCAAGGAAGTACATATAATGTTTTGCATTTTCAAACTGAAACATAACTGCCATTCCATTTCAATTTTTTTCCAAACTATTCTTTAAAAAAATACAACCACCTCAAACCACTTTGTTATCAACCATTCAAAATGAGAAAGATTTCAAAACTGAAAAATAGACTTCCTGTAGCTAAACACCTACTTTCCAACTTCTTTTGAAAGAGAAAAAATTGCAAGTAAAACACATCTTTCCATACCCAAACCAATAGTTACAGGGTAACTAAAAAAATATACCAAAAACCCCACAAAAAACAACTTCAATAAATAGGGTAAATAAGAAGTAAACCCGTGTACCATAAACTCAAAACATGGCTAATTCACATACAGTCTGAGATGTTTTTCACAACCATCAAACTAAATTCATTTTAAAATAAAAACTATGTTTTTAAAGAGAACCCAATTAGGGTTTATGAAAAACAAAACTAACACAACCGAAACAAGAATGAAAGAATAGGGTTCCATGGATTTACATCCAACTAATGATAGTTGACAAACATAACAAAATAAAAACATGAAGCATTTAAATTAAAAACAAGATTTACTTCTTTCTCAAGGAACAAAACCATTGACCAAGACTAAAACACAAAGGCTTAAACAAGAAAATCCCTTAATATTAAAAGACAAGGACTGATGACACCTATAGGTTACATTCCTATTGATAGAAACTAAAATCCATGTTTTTTACATCTTGATCAACTGTCAACACTGCTGCCATAGACAAGAGAAACCCTAGCTTGCTCGTTCCCTAGTTCAAGACCTCTCCATAAAAACTATGCTTTAAAAATGACTATGAAAAAACTTTAAACAAAATATTTTATGTTATGATATTCACCTTCACAAGCCCAGTGGATTTATGTCCACTTTAATTTGCAAGGATTTTACAACATTAATACCAAAATAACCTTTGCAAATATATGTATTAGGAAACAAAAATAACCCCTCTTTAGAGCACATGAAACCCAACACCACCATATACTTAATGGAATCAAGAATATATGAAGGTTAATATAAATATGATCACATGATGAGGTTTAGAGCACATTGTAAATATGATGAGCACTGAATAAGCATCATATACTTGAAACCAATAAGCACTACCAACTGAATACCTATTCATCATTGAATAAGAATTGAAACCAACTGAATATATGAATATCATCATATCAACACCAATCAAGGTATAGCAACACCAAACGCTGTATTTTTCAACAAGGAAAACAACAAGAAAGAAAGGAGCAAAAAACCAACACAACCTTGGGGCTATTGCCTTTTGTGCCAAGCATGGCCTTCATTTTTTAAGATTTTTTTGTTGATTTAAACCCTTTCTTAGTCATAAATATGATTGTCATCCTATGAATGTGTCTATTAAAGACCTTAGATTGGTCTTAATCTTCAGTGGAACAACATAGCGATTGTCCCATCTATTTTCTCTAAAAATTGACCTGAAGACTATCTTTTTATTTGTTGCCTATATATCTTAATACCACTATCCCATCCTTTTTCTTATGAAGTGATTGCCTTGTACCATTTTCTATAGTCATAAAGACTATAATTAGGTCTTCATATTCAGGGTCAATATCCTTGTTTTACATGTTGAACAAGACAAATGAGAAGAGGGTGAATCAGTTGTAGCGAATTTAACCTTTAAAATATTTCACTAGAAATTGGATCTATTATCATTCACAAATCCTTTACTCTTCTAATATGATTAATCATTAAGTGTAAAAGAAAAAATTGAAAGAAGAAAAACCATTAATACAATAATACCAGATTTATGTGGAAAACCCAATAAGAGAAAAACCACGGTGAGGATTAGCTTACAATATAGAGAATATCAAAATTGAATACAAAGGCTCATTGCTAGAAAAGCTCATTTCCAAAATAGGACTCGCTATCTAGAACAAGACTCACTATCTAGTAAAGGTTAACCACCCAAAAGGATAACTACCACAACATTACAAAATAAGATAGAAGAGATTTTTTACAAAGAGAAAACCATCTCAATGTAATGGAGATTTCCACCACAATTCACTCACACACTTGCAAACATGCTTGAATGATAGTGTCACCTTCAACTCACTACCTCTAGAAAATCACCACTTGAATCTCGAACTGATCTTCCCAAACTTGCATCATACACAAACTATTTCACATCTATATTGCATCTATCTTTCTCTTGCATTCATTTGCACCTTTTTCAACCATCTCAAATTCTATTTATATCATCTTCAACTTTGAAACTTGTTCAAATTCGGCTATATACCATTTGTATTTACAAATTCAAATTAGGTTAGTGTCAAAAAATTCTACGGTGGAATTAGAATTAGGGAAACCTAAAAACACACTCAATGAGGACTTAAATAAGTCCAACATGCCTCAACACACTTCCATGATCTTCATAAGTAGTGTTCAACACAAGTTCAGCCAAAACCAATGTAAAATGGATAAGTCAATTAAGAAGACTCAACCTCAACATGATCCAATCATTCTAGATAATAAAACTAACTTGAACACGACCTCTTCAACTTATCCTAAGAACTACAAATCATAAGACTTGAGCAAGAAGAAATCTAGAGCAAGTACATTTATCCTAGACCTCAACCAGATACATAGAAAAGAACAATTCAAATTTTTTGAACATAACTCACACTATCCAATGATTCAAAAACCCAAAATATGGATATAGCAGCTTCCAATAATCATGAAAAATACCTCAAATCCTTACTAGCATAGTAGCACATTTCAGAGCAAAACCCGAAGCAAAAACTGAATTCCTGCAATCTTTCTTTATTACAATTTTCTCAATATCCTCGACACATACAACCAATATGACATCAATGAAAACAAGTAGTTGACCAATTGACATAAGTGAAAACACCTTCATACTTGCTACATTATAGTCCTTTTTCCCACTTTTCCTTTGCAATTTCTCTTGCATCTGCTTCTTGGAAATTGTTTATTTGTTTCCCCATTTGAAGCTTCTACCTAGTACAATTGAGATTCTCTTAAATCTAAATTTTTTGAATTGTCAAAATTTTTAATAAGATTTGAACTTATTAGCTAATAGCTAAAAATTCATGAATTGAAGAATTCAAAGAATAATTACTTTGCTCAATAATATACAGTTGATTGTGATTTGATCTTGATGTCTCTCCCAGAACATTGGACTCAAAATTTGGTAGCATATTTGGTGTGGTTGTGCTACTATTGGGTTGGACCTACTTGATATCCATATTTTGTACACAAATATTTTCCTAGACCTAATGCAAGCACAAAAAATTCTCTGCATGTCCTCAACATTTATTTTATTGATATGTTTTGACAAGAACATGAACAACACATACACAATGGGGATTTCCTTTTACCAGGATGGTTTTCACAGTGTCTGGATATATAAATTTTCCAAATACAAACATTCTCTTCTGCCAATAGGGTATTATCACATCATGTACAAGACCATAAGTCCTTAAATAATTTGATACATAATCTGTGAAGGTGCTTTCAATAGGGAAGACCGAGTCAATTTGACGAGATCTTGCAATCAAGCCAACTATGTTATTTTGTTCACCCTAGTACTTTTGTAAGCCTAGGAGTATCCCAAGCTAAAATAATCATGCTTAGTTTGACATTACATGTCAATATGTTGAACACTACATATCCTAAATAGAGGTAGAATGACTAGGAAAGAACTTGTGATTGGATGTCACTATATATTTCACTCTTGTGGTGGACCTCCCAAAATTCCATCTCCACTATAATCCAACAATTTGGAAAAATGTTAGGGTTACATTCACAATCAACAACAAAGCATGGACATGTTGACTTTGGCATCATCTTCATGTAACTCTCCGTTTTGTATAAGAAGCACCTGCAACATTGATGTCAAAATCCTTCATGACCCTTATCAATATTTTTACTAGATGTCATGTGTAAAATGCATATAGCAGTGCCTCCACTACCATCAACTAAAAGGAGACCAAGTATCTACACGGCATGTTGGTGATGTTGAATCATGTGCAAAGGAATTGTACTAATATTTTCCCCTTTTGAAACCATTTGAAATAAGAGATGAAGCAAAATATTTTCAATCGGACTCTATGTTGTTCAAGGGTGGCTAACTAGTGCCTTCAATGTTCCTACTTTACCTTTCACCTTGCACTTCAAATATTTTGATCTCTAATCAAGTTAAAATCATTGGATCTTCATGTTTTCATACTCTTCTCATGTGCTATAAGAGAAAAAGCATGAGTATCCTTCATTATTCTTAGCTCTTACCCTACAAGGTCTAATAGGTCATTATAGATTTCTAAATATGGGACATGAAGAACAGTTGACCAAGTGTATCTTGTATAATGATAAATAAATCCTTCCCTGCCAGAGGTATTCCTCCCTTGTAATTCTCAAAGATACTCCAATGAAGCGCTCTAACCCATACTAGATGATTTGGGGCATACAATCCTGATTAAGATATGCCAATCCATAAGCAATTTTAATCCAAACATAGAACATATGTAATTGCCTACCATGTAGAATATAAGACACCACATGATCTTGGATTTATGGTCTTTCCTTCATTCATTATGTGTGCATATCTATGTTCAACTATTCCATAAAAATGCCTTCATGAATCTATAGCTACCAGCCAATATAGTGTTGCATTACACATAAATCCAGAAGCTAAGTGTTAGACATGAACTGCCTCTCCACTGTAGCTCTCTCATTGAAGCTTTTCCAATAACCTTGGATGTGACATAGAAGGTTGGAGCTCTATCTCATGCAAATGTGAACCCTAACAATAATGAAAACCTAAAATAACTAAGGGAGGAACTCGAGCTAAGGGAAAGTTAATCCTCTTTTGATATATTATCCCTCCTTTTATTTTTACAACATAGAGGCTCTTTCCTTTTTCAATGCATGATATTGATAAAGAGATTTTCCTTTTTATTTCCTTCAACATGCATGTGATATATTTTCTAGATTCTTACAAAAAAGAAAATAAATAAAAACAGAACAAAAAGTGGACTACAATTATAATGGTGTGAACTTGTCAAATCAAGATGAGATTTTGTTGTAGTTATTTCTATTCTACAAAGATCAAATTAAATTAGAGGAGAATGGTGGGGATTGTTCCGAGACTATAAAAAAAATCAAAGGCCTAATTCCTCCCAAAATTTACAAATAATATTACACTATGCTATCTACCACCATAACCAAGGAACAAATTATAAAAGAAATCTCTTCAATAGGCAATGATAAGTCTCTAAGGGTGGATGGGCTCCCTGTTGAATTCTATAAGGTCTTCATTGATTGGGTGTGTGATGATATCCATCAGGTCTATGTGGAAGGTCTGTCTAATGGTTTCTTGGGAACTTGTATTAATCAAGGCGACATTAATCTTCTAAAAGAAGGGGATAAGACCTTGATTAAGAATTAGAGACCCATCACTTTATTGCATATCTCTTACAAGGCACTTGAAAAGGTCCTAGCTTTGAGGTTGTCCAATATTCTTCCCAAGTTCATAAACTCCACCCAAACTAGTTTTATCAAGGGAAGATACATAATTGAAAACCTATTAACAAGTTGGGAGGCTTTGGATTGGGCTAAGTGATCTCATCAGAATGTTGCAATACTATTGTTGGATTTCGAAAAGGCGTATGACAGGGTGGAATGGACATTTTCTCAAAATGGATCTTTCAACCTTTGGTTTTCCCCAAAATTTCTCCAACATGATTGGAATTCTACTAAAGGATGCATCTACTCAGGTGGAGGTAAATAGTTCCAAATCTTAGGTCTTCCTATTAGAGAGATCCATCAAGCAGGGCTGCCCCATTGCTCTTTCCTTGTTCATCATTGCATTTGATACCCTACATTATTTGCTTGGAGATAATTATAACTCCCCTAAGGTGAGGGGCTTAGTGTTTTTAGACCAACATGAGGTCCTAAATATTTTATTTTCCAATAATACTTCTATCTTTATGAAGTTGCAAGAAGATAACCTGAACAACCTAATGAATAAAATTAATCTCTTTTTCCTTACCTTTGGAGCTAGATTTTTGATGTTGGAGTCCATTTTGTTAGGTTGGCTAGATTCACTTCCTAGCTAGCTACACATGTTTTATTTCTAGTGGGGGGAAAAAGCAATTGATATATCTAGGGATCCCTTTCTTTTTTCACCTAATTTGAAAGAAATGTGGCTTTGGCTAAAAGCCAAAATTGAGAGGAAGTTGGATGGGTGGAATATGCAGTTTTTATCCTTAGTTCGTAGGATCTAGGTGTGTTAAGAGATCATTTCATCTTACACTCTTTACATTGCCTCTATATTTTTCTTCAATAGCTATTAGGTTAATGAGGTGCAAAGGAAGATCAGAGGATTCATGTAGTCAAATGGGAAAGGTAAAAGGAAGTTACATTCTATCAAGTGGGATTGGTGTTGTTTGGAGAAGGCTAATGGGGGCTTGTGCCTGAAAGATCTAAAGAGACATGGCATTTCTATAACTTCCAAGTGGGCCATCAAATCCATAGATAGGAATGAGCCTTGGAAAATTTTGGTCAAAAACAACATCTCTCAAGTAGTACCAAAGTTGGCTAAATCCTAAAAAGCACCGCCTTTCAATGATTTTCTCATCACCAAGTATCTAATAGTGTGTGTAGGTTCAATGGTCTTTAGAATAATTTGGAGGGCTTGGGAATCAATTAGGGATAAATTCAATTGTCCTCTAGTAATTTATCTCAACAAAAATTTGATCCATCCTAGCAGATCCATCTAGTAGAATCTAGAGCACAATGAGAAACCATTGGCCTTGTTACAAGGCTACTCTATAAAAAAGTGGAATAAATTTGGTATTAGAACATTCATAAATATCATAAAGGATTGGAATATGATAGGTTGGAAGAAATTAAAAGAGGACTATGGGTTACCTAATTCTAATTTTAGAACTTCCTATGTTATTAAAGAGACTTGTAAAAACTGGATTCCAAATATCAATACTTAAAATTGGGATGAGAATCCTATTGAAGTCTTATGGAAGGGAACTCCCCCTCTCCATGAGATTAATGCTAAGCTCATCTATAAAGAAATAAATAATTCTAATAATACCCCTATTGACTACCTAAATAAGGTCTAGATAACCAATCTTGAAAGCATGGAATGGAAAAAGGTCTTTTGTCCTTTCTGGCATAATATGATAGATGCAAAAAGACTTGTTTTAGATGGTTGGTACTATTGCAAAAAAATCCTTATAAGTTGAGTAATGATGACATTGAGTTGTGAAATATTTTTAGGGTACCTAAAACCATACATCATATTTTCTTTGATTGTTCTTTTGTTAATGAGATGTGGAATCTATTTTTTAATGGTCTATATATTTGGGGGAGTAATGGGAAAGTAAACTAGAAATAAATTATGATGGGTAATTATAAAAATATGAGTAAAGACATGCATTTTTTTTGGTTTTCCTTATCTATTGAAATTATTAGGTGCATTTAGAAGGAAATAAATGAGGACAAATATAGTGGGGTTTGGAGGGCATTTATCGAGTCAAGAAAAATACTCACACTCTTTAATGTTGCCTTGCAGGTAATTGCCACCTTGGAGATAGTAGAGGGAAAGTTTTTAAAGCTGCTAAGAGATGGGGTGGTGCTAATCCATCAAAACAAGGTCAAGTATGGGAATTATTTGTAGCAAGGACAACCAAGCTTGGAGGTATTCCTGAAAGTGTTGGAGGTCTTCAAGAAAGAGTTCAATGAACAAGTGGTTGTAGGGAAGAGTACCAGGGAAGAAAGAGGACCAAAGTTGTTCACTAATGATAGCTATGTGATCAAAGAGATCTTCTCCAGTGATGAGATGGATGCCATCAAAACATTGGTCAATTAGGGCTCTATGGATGATTATAGTGAGAGCAAGAATGTTGGAATGGCAGCTAACTAATGTCACCTTATATCATTCTAGCATCATTTTATATTATGTATTCAGCCTTAATCATGCTTAATTGTATGTATTTTATATAATCTATAGAGTGATACATGGTTAAGAGAATTTTTTTCTAGCTATTTAGGAATTATTGATCTTCAACATTTATACTTAGTAGATCCTATCTTTTAATTGTCTATGCATACGATGTAATATAGTTGTTTCAACTATTATTAATACAAAAAAACATCTAATTATACCAACAAAGGTATGATTTAAGAAATAATTTCTAACCCTATGTAGAGTTATATATTCTAATATTGAGGTATGTGCTATATTTATTAGAGAATGTGCAATAGTTGGTGAAGATAGACTAGCTTTCCTTGTGTTAATCTAACTATCTAGGAGGTTCTTTGGTGTATTGCATGTATATTAGTCCATGATAATGTATTTTTTATATGATAGGACCCTTGTGTGGTATATCCTCGTAGATCAATAAATGTAAACTGTGGAAAATAGATAAGTACAAAATTATGGGACACTACTAGCCATGGTATCATGAGTATGAGTAGTGGTACTAGGAGTAATATGGATGAGGGATCTAAGTTAGAGTTGGGAATATGAATTGATGTACTAGTCATTATAGAATTAATATTAAAAAAGTCACTTGGAAAGTCTAGGGTCTGTTGGAACTGTGAAATCTTGATAAACTCATTGACCCTTCATGCTTATTAGTTTCCCAAAAAAGTTTCATAATACAGACATAAAAGTCCTCACATAGCATTTCTTAACCAAAGTCCGGATTAAATTTTGTCATATAGCCCCATAAATTTCATCTTACATTAAATATTTAACATTTGAAAATATTGACATAAGTTGATGCAGGTCTCACCGATGATAATATACATTTCCTCAATATATCGGCAAGACATCAGATGTGTCATACCGACAAATTTATACTCCAAGAGAATGCGGGTTTATATTTCTTATCGGCAAGACAAAAGGTATCGTCATGCTGATGTACGGTCATATCGAGCTAAGTTACCTTTTACCGATTGGAATAAAATAGTCTATCAGAGAGACTATGGTCATCATAGTGAGATTTCAAAGCACTGCCCGAAGCGTTACTAATCTTGTCAATAAAGCAAAGGGAAGACTCATTTGGTAAGACAAATAATGTCGAGGAGAGTTTGGGGAGTCTTACCGACCCCTCGAGTTACACTGATAGAACTAAGCATGCAGAGATAAAGGATATCGAGAGGAAAATGCGTGTGGTCTTGCCATAGAAAAAGTGTATCGGTGAGATATGTCTCAGCGGAGAGATCTAAGAGACATCATGGCGAGTATCATTCTATCGGCAGAACAATTACTTGGAATCGGTGACTTAAGTTGACAAAGTGAACATCTCAGTGAAACAAAGAGCCTTCAGAGTGAGGTGAAGTATCATTGGCCTGATTTGTTAAGTCTGGGCAATAGTTTGCTTCGGTGAAGGTCATGGCGATATAAAAATCAAAAGGAAAAAAACTATCAGGGAGACTTTTGATATCAGGGAAACTGCAAGACGTCTTAGCGGATGAGTGAACATTGAATAGATGGATCAACCAGAGATTTGAAATGTCTTGCTGATATGATCCTTGATGTGACAGTGAGAATTTCAAAAAACTTGCAACATTCATGTCTCAGTAAAGACATTAATGGCACCACGAAGCATAAAATATTTTGCATATCAGGGTGTGCACAGTTGAAATCATTGTTTCACGGAATTGGCAGCGAAGGAGAGTAGGGGAACCAACAAAATAACTAGGGCATTCGTCTGACTTGGATTTATAGGAAAAATATAGTAAGTTTCTCATCCTCTCAAAATTTGTGAATTTTGAAAATGGAAGGCACTAGTTTAGAAAAGATGAAAGGAAGAAAACATGGGGAGGGTAGTCAATCAAAGGCAAAAAAGAAAAAAATTGAACTACAACTAGAGGGCACTGAGAGGAAGTTAAATCGAGATCTCATAGACCAGTTATTTGGTTCAGGGCCTAAAGCTAGGCGTTCTACGTAGCTCAAAGTGGAAATTGATAAATTGGACAACAAATTCAAATTCATAGGGGATGTTTGGACCCCAATTAGAGGGTACGAGTTGTTCAATTTCAATTACCATAGGAGAAATCATTTTGAACTAGTATGTAACCCGTGGAGGCTCAATTTGGGAAAATTGGTGTGCCCTAATGTTTTTGTTGATGTCAAATTGGTGTTGGCTGGTCATTATAACCTGAACAATAAGGCTATATGTGATTTATCAGGGATTCCATTGATACATATATCTGAGAATGCAATAAGTGAGGTTTTTAAATTGGAAGGAATATGCAGTGAGAAGATAATAAGTGAGGAGCTCGACACTGAATTCAGAAGAATGGGCACCATTTACAAAGGATGGATATTACCCATACATAGAATTAGGTGTCATGGAAAACCTAATTTGATGGAAGACAGTGAGGGACCACTATTTCATGTGGATCTCTTCGAACCCTACTTGAAGTATACTTATTTTTTAGTGGGATAGGTATTGGGGATGGAAGTCCTAGAGCATATGACAGTTGTTCCCATGGTGATTGTTGTGGATATTCAGTATCATAATTCCAAATCTTTTGATTATGCTTCACATGTGTTTAAGGAGTTGGATGTAGGGTTGATAGCAATAAAGAATGGAGCCTCTGTCCTGCACCTCAGGAATTATTCACTGTTGATGCACTTGGTGCTATATTTTGGATAGGAGTTAGGATTGTGGCCCCAGGAGCTAAGGATTTCACAATCTGGTAAGGAAGGTAGGCCATTGCATGTTCAGTTATGGGCTATTGTTTGGGACAACAGGTTTGCTAATTCTAATTTCTTGCATTTTGAAGAATACTTTGTGAAGCCTTTATATAGATTTTTTAATCATCCTTGTGATTATTCCTTATTTGAGGAAGTAAAGAGGTTTCTTAAGCCTAAGGATTATAATGGACCAATCAACCACAACTAGGGGGATTGGTATTGCTTAGAAAATGCCACTATGATTAGGGTTTATGGTTTTGAGGATACACCATTCATTTTTCCTAGAACAGTCCCAGATAGAATTGCATACTTAGCAATTGTTAGGCAAATGGATTTCTCCAATGTCATGAACTTAAGTTCATATGGGAAACAAGATTTTATGCCAAGTACACTGTGTTTTGGCAATTTTACAGTGTTGGCAAAGGAGGGCTACAATTTGATTATGGATAAGTTATTGCATTACAACATGAGAAGAGTGCCATCAAGAAAAAACTTTGATGCAGAGGGATATATCCATTCTGCCAGACAAAGAATAAATTTTGGAGGGTACTAGCATGTGCCCTATCAATATGATAACATAATCAAAAACTTGGAGGTAGAAGAAGTAGAAATGGTGATTGAGAAGCATGATCAAGAGTTGGTAGATGTTGAGTTGTTATCCTCCATTAAAGGAGTATTGGAAGCTGACAGGCCACAAGGCCCATCTGGGAAGGTATCGAGAATAAGGACTCGGGATTATACCTATGCTTCCAGAGAAACAAATCTTGAGGAAACTATGGATGTGGATATGAGACATGAAGATTATAGGTCTTTTATAGAAGATGATGAATTTTTGAAAACCTCAGAGTTTAAAATGTTTTTATACAAACAAAAAGGGAAAGAAATAAGAGGACCAATTGTTAAAAAGCTTAAGGGATGAGGTGGACAAAGAGATGACAAACATGACCCCTGAGAAAGGAAGGGAGGTGTTAGAAAAGGAGGGTGTTATGATCTTCCCAGGATTGGATCTCAATTCTGCATTAGTTTTTTATAGTTTCTTGAAGGACAACAATGCTACCCACAAGCTCAACATAGAGAAGGTGACAAAAGTGCATATAGGATCAAGATACAATCTTGATGATGAAATATTGATGATTTGGGATTTGTATCCCCCTCAAAAGAAATCAATTGTCAAACATACTGAGAAGGCATTTAGACATGTCATGAATCTGAAGGTTGGAGAGGCTGATCCTGTTGCAATTGAAGAAATCGGGATCAATATAGAAAAGTTGAATAAAGCCTAGATACAAGCATTGATCAGAGAGAGATAAATGTACAAAACCAGTAATGAGAGAATGAATGTTTAAAGGACTTGGTAGGTGTTGTAACAGGGCAAAAAAAAAATGCTCACCCAAGGTGAAAGTTCATAGGAAAGGGACCATTGGGAAGGGTCAAGTACATACTCACAAGGGAAAGTGGACACACTCACTGCAATAATAAAAAAGAGGCAGGTTGTTCTAAACACTTGGTTAAATAAACTTTGGGGAAAACATTCACAATACATGGATGCTATAAAAGAACATAGAAGAGTGGATGATAGAATCCAAGAAAGAATTGAGGAGATGAAAATGGGCACTCCTAATGCTATAGGAGTTGAAAATGCTAATCATATAATGGATAAGTATAGGGAATTCTTTGAGCAGTTACAAGGGGATGTGCAAGGATTGATTGAAGCTGCTAATGACAAATTGACTAAGTTATGCGATGATGAAGGAAAAATGAAAGAAGCGACTACATGGAAAGGCAAATGTGAATTGATACCCCAAGAGATATTGAAGATAGACGCTGCAAAAGATATAATGTTGGATGAAGCATGTGATCAAAACGAACGAATGATGATGATGGAAATTGTGATCCATGATGTATTAGGAGATGCAAACACATATAAGCACCAAGATTATATAGAGCACATGTCTGCAGTTCATTTATGGCTTAACAAAAATTAGTTAATGATAAACCTATTAGCATTTTATGCTTAAATTTTTTCAAAAGGACGTCATTTTACAAACTAAATGTATAAATATCTATTGTTGGGATGGTAAGAAGGAGGAATTAGAAGATAGAATTAGAATAGGATAGACTGTTGTAAGCACTATATTTTTTCAAAATGATGACATTCGAGGAGACTATGTTGCATGTATGAATTTTGAAGAAGATAATGAAAAACTATTGATTTAGTGGCTTCATTCTAGTATCAATTGTTTGTTGGATTCCTGCGATTATTTGATTGTCTCCAATCTAATGTTTCTTGATTGTTTAAATTGAGGTATCAAGTATATATTCGATTTATCAGTGCACACTTTTTGTTTCTGTGTGATTTGATTTATTGGATTCTTTAATGAAGAATTAAATTCCTTTCAATCAATTACAGTAATCTGGGAATGTTATTTGGATCAGTAAGAAGAATCAGATAATTAGATTTGATATTCTACCTCAAGTAGGGTTTATCAATTACATCCTTGCATGTTTATACCAGTTATAAACTCATAATTGTATGCCAAATGATTAGAGGACTTGCTAGATAGAAACCACTCATTAAAGGCTTTCATTTGACTCTGTTTTACCCAACAAGGCAGTGGTGTCCCTTATTTTCATTACATTAGTTTTATTCATTTCATTTGACATCTCTTAATTGAACATATTAATTCACACCTTGATATTGCATATATAATTTATACCAAATTAGGATCATATCTTTCCACTATCAAATTTCCATTTATGGATAGTTAGGTCAAGTAGGAAGCATAATTCAAAATCTGTGTTACTCATATAGGTGCACCTGCCTAGGTTTAGTAGAGCCTTAAGAGTAGAGGTGGTGCAAGATCACCTTAAGGTCTTTTGGAAAGGTCTTAGAAAATTTTGGCTTGTAGGTGGTTCTAGCCAAACACCAAGTTAATAAGGACTATTTGTTAAAGTCCCAAGGTTGATTTGGTGTGTGTTTTGTGGCATGTTTGTTTAGAGTCTTGAGTTTTGTGTATTCTTAAGACATCCTGCAAAGTTGTCATGACAACATCTTCTAAACACTAGGAAGCATTTATGTTGTTCTAAGCTTGACCTAAGGTTCCCAACATGTGGGGATAGGATATATAATGTCAGAAAAACCCTTACTTGATAGTTGGAAGAGTTGGAAGAGTTGGAAGTACTATTGTACGGATTGTGTCTTGGAAAGAACAAGTTTTCTTGACTGTGTTTCTGAAATAGAGCCTTGATCTAGTCAATTAATGAATTGAAAGGACTGAAATTATGCATTGAATCTTTAGTTTGTGACATGTAACTACTTTTTGTGGCATTGGTTTAGTTGTTTAGCATGATTGGTTAACTGTTTGTAAATTCTTTGTGTTCATCTGTTTCACTGCCTGGTTCAAGGCCAGTTTTGTAAAAGATGCACCCCACTTGAATTACCATGGATGAAATTCCATGGCCTCTTGGAATCAAGTAGGGGACCTTGTATATAGTGTAAATATGGTCTGTGGAGTCTTTTTTTGTAGGAGATCTAATAATTCCATCAAGCTCTAAGCGAGTGCAGGGGCATTCTGGCTAGGTGCTTGAATAGAACAGAAGCAAGAGGGCTTGCTTAACGGATTGGTTTGTGCCAATCAATGGTGTAGAGGTATAGGGGTATGTTTCTTGGACTTGTTTATGCAAGGAGAAGTGCAGAGGATGCCATTAAATCACTCAATGAATTTAAAGAAACTAGACAGTGTCACATGCCCTAGAAACCCTTGAAAATAGGGGTTTGGTGATAGACCTATGTATGGACACCAAGGAGGTCTAAAACCTAGGAAATCTTGGAGCCTAGGAGGTCTATAGAGATAATCCCTAAAGATTTTGGGGGTTTGTTAAGGAAGTCTTGGATTTATTCCAAGAACACTAGTTTTAGGAGGCCTAATTGACCAAAAAGGCTACAAGGCCTAAAAACAAGGTTTACATGAATTCAATGGACAAATGAAGAAAGAATCCAACAAGATGGATCAGAGTGAAGTAAGATCAACCAAGGAATATTTGGGAGACCTATTCCCAGTCCCAAGAATGGTTTGGGGAACATTGTGGCAAAGTTGAGCCCAAATGTGCTTAGTAGGGGTGTGAGAGCAAAGGTGAGTGTTTTAAGTTGGTGGAGAGTTCTATAAGGATATAGGGGTCTTAGGAGTGACCTCTGAGTAGGGTAGAGAAGAATACCCTAGTAAGACCAAAGAGTAGGTCTTAGGAAGAGCAAATATGCTCTTGAGAGATAGTACTCCCCATCAAGAGGGTTCAATCATATTGGTTGGCCTTGTTAGTTGGCTATTAACATAGTGAGAGTGAGGCAACATCTCGTGGTTCATCCAAACCAGTGTTTTTGAGAACCAACAAGGTCCATATAGTTTATTTATAAACATGTGAGGAAACATACTACTAGTTGCATAGGATTCTTTGTATTATCCAAATTAACCAATTTTTATATAAAATATTGATTATCCACGTGAGCATCATGATCATACTCATTATTCTCATTTTGAACACCAAACTAGAATTAATTATCATTGAAATGGGCCATGATAGGATTTAAATAGGAACTCCTTTTAGGTTGCATAAAAAAATAAAATGAAATGAAATCTCAAATGCTTAATTTTAGATTAAAATTTAGAAAATATTAATTATGGCCTATTTTTTTAAAATGAAACCTTAATAGATTAGTCAAGGGTGGGTAAAATAATATCACAATAAAGAACACAAATCCTAATAGAAACACAGACACATCAATGAATCATGACAATGTTAAAGGAAGGGTAGATATAAAAATAAGGCGTGACTTAGAAAAATGTGATCTAAAAACCTAAGGTAATGTAAAATCATCAATACTTTTCTCGACAACTTCACTTGATATGTGTTCTACTTTGGTTTATCTACATGCTTATAGGTTGACAGATAAAAGTAAAAAGTTATGTCACACTTTCATAAAACAAACAATTTACACTAATCCAAATTTTTAATTTGAATCATTAGAAAGTGGCATGTATGATTTGAATTTTGAAATTATGTAAACTAATGAAATACATACTTTTTAATGTATTTAATATTTGTATTTTTTATAAAAATTTAAAAAATATTTGAATATAGCTTATTATAAAATTGAAATTATAATTTAGTTGTTGATAGAAGGTTTAAAAAGAAATTCAATGAGACGCCCCACTTTTTATGGTACTTTTTTTTATGTATTCATAACTTAAAAATTTAGTGCATGGATTTTTTTCTCATTTTGATAAATATATATTTTTCAAAAAATCTTAAACTTTGTGTGTACTAAAACACAACTATTTTCATGGGATGTCACATTTTTCCTTAAATATTTATCAAAAAAAATCTATATCATTTAAAATAAAATATTTTTTGATTGCATCATATTTTTTTAGTAAATTTTAGTATTTTTCTTGACAAGATAATCAACCTTATATTTTGGTGTTGATCACCTAGTTTTAATAAAAATAATAAATAACTAAACTATTAAAAATTGTAATTTTGAAAACTACACTTATAGATCTACAAAAGGGTATTTTTATATTTTAAGAAATGTTATTTACACAAGTATGATTTGTTGAAACATCAAGTTATTCAAATAATTTTATATTTTTTGGTAAATTGATCCAAAAGTATTGCTACATATGTATTTAGTGGACACTTCTAGTTGAAAAAACTATGGCCCATATCTAATTTACCTAGATTGAATCTAGCTAGACCATATGTTTGACCAAAATTGATTTTTAATTTTAAATTCTTAATTTTCTTTTGCTAATAAGTTTGCTAAAAATGTGACACAATTTTGCACTTTTACTCTGACAATGTTTGAAAATACCTCAAAAGATTACTGCTACATCTCAAGGATCTTTCATCTAGGTCAAACAATAGGCAATTTCCTATGTATATAAAGTTTTTACTCTTTTCCTTACAAAAAATTGAGATTTGTTACTATTAAATTACTTAAGTGTTCTATCATGTTTTATTTGGAGATAGACACTTGATGAATAAATGTATTAAAGCTCTTTAGATAATAATGCATAACATCATTTTACATAAAATGTGTGTTTAGTTAGATTGATGTATTAGGGTAAAGAGGGGTAGTTAGCTAAATTTGAAATTTGAATTAGAAAGAGATAAATTTGCAAGCATGAATTTTTCTTGAAATAGAATAATGGTCAAATCTAGGTAGCAAATAGCTAAATTAAAGTTCTAATATGCATAAATGAGATTAGAAAAATGTATAAGAATAAGTGTGCATAAATAGATAAAGTAAGATTTATAAAGATATATATAAACAAACAAAATAACTAAAGAAAAAATGAACTTCATATAAGATTATATCATTTATTATTATATACATATATTTTACTATTACTTAAAAAAAATAAAAATATTATCAATAACAAATAAGTCTTCTTGAAAGCCTTTGTTCTTACATATAAAAATAGCTTGAAGACTTCAATGAATAGTATAACCAAAAGAAGAGTAATACTCAAAAGATAAGAAAAAGTCAAAAAATGTATAGAATAAAGGTGGTATTGGACCCCACACTTATTTTCAGACAAAATCACTTTAGGAATAATAAAGAAAAGAATAGTACTGCAAAAAGGGAAAAGTAGTATATAGAATATGATTTATAAATTTTATTGTTTTCATTGAAAACATAGATACCCAATTCCAATGCACATTTAAAAAATATAATTACTTTTTTGCTAAATAAATTTCAAACTAAATTTAAATCTTACATGGAAAAGAAACTAGGTAAATTGTTCATTAATGTTGAATATCATTTATTTTTATGAGCTATACCTATTGTATAAGATTATATCATTTATCATTATATACATATATTTAACTATTACTTTTTAAAAAAAAAAATTATCAATAAAAAACAAGTCTTCTTGAAAGCCTTTGTTCTTACATATAAAAATAGCTTGAAGACTTCAATGAATAGTATAACCAAAAGAAGAGTAATACCCAAAAGATAAGAAAAAGTTAAAAAATGTATAGAATAAAGGTAGTATTGAACCCCACACTTATTTTGAGACAAAATCACTTTAGGAATAATAAAGAAAAGAATAGTACTGCAGAAAGGGAAAAGTAGTATATAGAATATGACTTATAACTTTTATTGTTTTGATTGAAAACATAGATACCCAATTCCAATGTACATTTAAAAAATATAATTGCTTGTTTGCTAAATAAATTTCAAACTAAATCTAAATCTTACATGGAAAAGAAACTAGGTAAATTGTTCGTTAATATTGAACATCATTTATTTTTATGGGCTATACCTATTTTTTTAATAAATTTATTCTAATACTTTAATTTTGTTTGCATTTTAAAGTATTAGGGTTGACTTTATTATTTTTTATTATATTTATATATCATTGAATTCGGTATTTTGATTCATGTTAATATATGAATGAAATTAAAATTTTAAATAATATTTCTATGGTGATTAGATAATGTGATTACATTTTGTATATTTTAAATGAAGTTTGAAAAGAAATTCAAGATGTCAAATCTTATTGTTAAGATCAAATAGAATTTTCAAAAGTTTCATATTTCAAGTGAAAGTATAGACCCTTAATAGATTTATGATGATTTATTTTACTTTAGGTAAATTTTCTTTTTGGAGTCACTTTGTGGTATTCATTTTAATATTATTAAAGTCTCATTTCAAAAAAAATGGTACTCTTTTATTATTTTGTGTAGATATTTGATCAAATTTGTTATTTCAATGCATATGCATATGTGTATTTTGAAGAATTAAAATGGTTTAGGCTATGGTTTAATTTTTATTCAAAAGATTCAAATTAAGGAGATTTTAATAGTCTTAAACCTAGCTTACTTCTACTAGGCTTCTAAGTACATAGTTTAATCTAGAAACAAATTCAAATAGTAAGTATAACCACCTATTAAACCACAAGTCTGAAGCTAATTCCATAGTGTGTAGTGGGATGACATAAATTATTTGTAGTGTGGAAGTAGTTGTGACTTGACATTACTTTGATCTTACTTGACATTGTTTAAGTTTTATGCAAGGTGGTGAGAAGGTTAATACCAAGTGACATGGCATATGATTTGATTGAATGAAGAAGGTGGCAATATTTTAAACATTAGTATAGCTAGACATCCATTAATTATCTTAGGAATGCTAGTTTATTGAGAAAGCTATTGGTTTGTTTTATTTTTTATTTGTTAACATTAAAATCATGAGTATGACAATATATATCACTTAAATCTATGGATTTCAATCTAAATTATTAGCTCAAGAAAAAGAAGCAAGCGAGAATGATTTATATAAATAAATTAATGTATTTTAATTATAAAGTTATTGGATTCTAACCTTCTTCTTATAGAAAT
This sequence comes from Sequoiadendron giganteum, assembly GCA_007115665.2. Taxonomy (NCBI): domain Eukaryota; kingdom Viridiplantae; phylum Streptophyta; class Pinopsida; order Cupressales; family Cupressaceae; genus Sequoiadendron; species Sequoiadendron giganteum. Next base: position 240,618,519 of record CM021109.1, read on the forward strand.
TTTATAACCAACTTCATAAACTTAGATCATTTGAAAAAGAATTTAAGACACAAAAAAAAGATGGAAAGTACTTCTTACATGTTGATATTCACTCCACTATATATTCTTTATTAGTGCATTTCAACTAAATTGTATACATATGTAGTAAAGTTTAACATATTTTTTTATTAGTAGAGAAGTAGTTATTGAACAATCAATTATATCTAGTGTTAATTATTTGATAACGTTCTAGCTTAAAATTTTGATGATTTTAGGGCAATGCAATCATATGTGGCTATAATTTCACACTTTTCCATCTAGTCATGAATATTCCATGCTTCTAAATCATGATTTTTTTATATTTTCTTACAATCTACTCCATTCATACAAACAGTTGGTGGAATCATAGTTTGGATTGATCTTTATACCCTTTTATTATATTTTCAATATTTTTTTTGAAAACCATTTATCTCAATGAGTATTTTCTATACATTAATATTTTTATACTTCATTATAATGATATAATTTATTCATCTAACTTCAATTATGGCGTATTGTTATGTGTTGTGTTGGTTTTTTTCTTCATCTTTAGTGTAGATTCTATAAAATAATATGAATATACATCAAATTTATATTTATTATTAAAATGGTTTTTGTTACTCACTTCATGAGCATTAATCTTATAGTTTATTCATGGTTTTTGATTATGGGTAAATTAGGTTTTGATGGGGCCGCGAAACCTAATACATACAAGTTTTATAGAGACCTAAAACCTGAACAAAGAGAGAGATGACTAAAAAATAAGATGCAAACCATCATCACCCTAAACAACAACAACCATAAAGAGAAAGACAAGACAAAATGAGCTACACAAAATAGGTTTTGGAGGGGCCTTAAACCCTTATACAAATAGGTTTTGATAGGGACCTTAAACCATTAGATAAACTTGAGCATCGCTTGAATCAACTAGGCATCAACAAACTAGCTACTCAAAAAATCCATATTTGAGCCAAGAAAAATAGTGAAAAAAATGGTGTAAAACACCAATAAGACCTCGTTTCTCAAAAAAACCAATAAGTCCCAACACCACCTCAATAGGAGTTTTGGGATACATAACAAAAAATTGCAATAAATCAGCTTTCGTGCAGTACAATCTCACTCAGTACTAGGAAACCAACTCAATCTCCACCTCTAAAGGAGAGAGCTCCCCTCTACTAGAGAGGATGTCATGGCTAGCTAATTCACTACAGTCTAAAATCTCCAGCCCCATCAACCTCCACCTCCATAGGAGAAGCGTCCACCTCAATAGGATCAGCAACTGAGGAAACCAAAAACCTTCACCTCCCATATCCACCTCAAAAGGAGAGGAATCCACCTCCATAGGATCTAAGGAGAAAAATAGTACATCAACCAAAAAAGTGATCATAGCATCCTTAAATAAATGAAACTTTGGGAACATATTGTGGACCAAGAGAAGAAGTCTGAATAATAGCCACAAAGCCACCATAACAACTTCCAAGCTTAAGCTCATCTAGGTTTTCAATAAAATCTTGAAAAGTATCCCAACCATCAGCCAATAAACATCAACATGAGGAATTGACATATGGGATCTAGGATAAATGCTTGAAAACCACCCAACCAAAAGAACACAGTCTAGAAACAACACAAACAAAGAACCAAACAAGTTGCTACTTGTTGCAAGCCAAAATAGGACATCCACATAAGAAAAATGAACATAGAAAACCAAAAGGGGCTCCAACCAACAAACAACACCCTCTAAGAAGGAGAAAGGGAGCACACAAAAAACAAAACAAAAAATATGGGTAGACAAATAAGAGTTTGAGGGAAACCTAGCCAACAAGATGAACACAACAATGGTGACCATAATGTCACCCTTAAGAAAATTAAGAGAACAAAAGACAGAACCCTGCATAAACATATGATTAATAGGCCAAACGGGGGATGAGATCAACATAATATCACTAAGCTTGCAAGTGTGGAAGCCTCCAATCTTGTGAAAATAGGACACCAATGAATTCAAAGAGAACAAACCCCCCCACCAAAACCCTCCAAAAATTCTCCTCAAACACTAAGGAGCTAGTTGTAGAATGCTAGGACCCTCATTGTGCTCCAAAAAAGATAGATTCTAAGACATTCTCTTAGTCCTAGAACCATGCACGATCAATGAAAGCAACACCAAAGTCTTCTTGTTTGCAAACAACAAGGAAACATAACCAACGATTGTAGAAACAAATGAAAGGCAAAGGAAACCCAAAGATTTGGCATCGAAGGGATTAGCAATCATCACCATAACCAACATCTCCACCATGACCAAAACCTCTACAAATTCCACCATACCAATGGATGGAACCAGAAAGAATAGAAGGAGAAAAAATTATGCCAAAGATGACCTAGACCTGAAAGAAACAAAAGAACCAGCACCAGAAACACTGACCAAGCAGAGCCAACATGCCCCCTCAAGCATGAAGTAGGGCAAGAAAAAATTACACCCACACACACATCAGGAAAACCCCCTTCCTAAAATTCACAGGTGGAAGAGGAACCTCCAATGCACCCATGGACCTAGAAACATCATCATTCTCATCTGAGTTGTCCTCTCCCTCAAAAACACCCTCACCAACATTCACACCAAATTTCCTACTCAACGCTACCTAGTAGCATAATTGTCCTCATTTGAGTCATCCTCTCCCTTAGACACGCCCTCACTAGCATTCAAACCAGAGTTCCCTCTCATCACTTTTGATGGTTAATATTTAAATCACAATACCATTTTATGGCTACTTATCATCATTTTCATTTGTGAATGAAATAATTGTATTCAATAACTATCTTACAACTTGATAGAATCATAGTGTTGGTAAATTGATTTTAAACTCTCCTAGAATGTACGGGTTAAAACACACACAAAAGATAGTTTAGACTCATAGGAAAACTATATTTTGTACATAATCCATTGATTTTTCTATAAGGTCCCTTTTATGAGTAAAATAGTAATATTTGACCTTTGTAATAGGTGAAAGGGTTGAACGATTAACTTGATACATTTTTATGTCGACATGAAATAATTCTCACTTTATAAAAGAAGATATTATCATCATTTTTGGATAATAGTTTAGGTGAACATATTTTATTGTGGCATGAATGCCAAACTTAAAATCTCAAATACATGTTTACTATGGGTATGTGCTGGATCATCATGGAAAAAACAGGTCCTTAAGTGGCAATGAAAATTCAGAAAATCAAAGTTGGGAAACTTGACATAAAAATTTGAATAAGTTATCTATATTATTTCAAAATTATGTAAGAATAGAATCCATGGAAAATTGAATGAAGTTTCTAAACTACTAGGTTAATTTTTGTAAAAAAAAAATCTATTTGGTGAAAATTTGAAATTTCAATGCAGTAGTACTAAAATTGCAGGGAAAAAATAAAAAGTAGGTGTTTGTCTAACCACCCTAACCATAATAAAATCATAATATTTTTTTATAAAATTTTAGATATAAGTAGAGGACTCATGTCCGGATGTGATGCATATTTTTTTGAAATTTATTTTCAAATAAATAATTAATATGAATTTGTTATTACAACTTTTTAAAAATATTAAAACTCATATGTATGACCACCTTAACTTGGTCAAAACTTAATGGAATTCATTTTTTTTGTTTTAATCCTATAGTATGTGAAGCATAGAATGTGACGCATTTTTTGGATTCAAAAAATGTGATACCGTTTGAAAGCTATAGATGTTTTTCTATCAAACTATCAATTAGGACTTTAGTCGTAATTCTAATAAAAAATAAAAAATAATTATTTATTAGATTCTAAAGAAAATATAATTTATACTGCTAGAAAGCTGAGAAGCTCCTTTCCAAAACCTTTTCATTTTACCAATTCTAGGTAAAATAAAAGTCGTCAACCACATTGGCAAAGTCTGGAAAAACAAGGTAAGTTGTTAAACACGTTTTACGTGTTGACTTTTAGGATTGGCAGGTCTGAACCAAACCCTGAGCCTAATACCAAGGAATTAAATTTTGTGTCAGAATATCAGATATCCTATTCAAATCGGATATCCGATTTGAATCCGATATCGGATTTGAATTCGATATATGATATCTTTTAGATCAGTTTTAAAACAATTTATACAATCTTTAATATATTATTTAAAAATGCAATTAAGTTTATAATTTAATATATATAATATCTAATAAAGTTTATAATGTAATATATTTAATATACGATTTATGGTAATCTCTTACCGAATTATGTATTTAATATATAATATATTATTAAATGTATAATATTTAAATATTATTTCAATATTTTAGTTAATCTATAAATATTTTAATATTATTTCAATATTTTAGTTAATCCATAAATAATTAAATATATATATTACCAATTTATAAAATATTTAAATATTATCTCTTTCCCTCTCGCTCTCTCCACCTCTATCTCTCTCAAGTCTCTCACTCAATCACTCTCTCTCTCTCTATCTCTCTCTCTCACTCCCCTCTCCTTCTCACTCTCTCTCCTTCTATCTTTCCCTCTCTCCCTCAACTCTAAACCCTCTCTCCCTCTCCCACTCTCCCTCTCCCTCCCCCCCACTCTCCCTCTCACTCTCTCACTCTTCCCTCTCATTCTCACTCCCTCTCCTTCTATCTATCCCTCTCCCTCTCCATCTCTCCCTCTCACTATCTCACTCTCTCTCCCTCTCCGTCTCTCCCTCTCCCACTCTCC
>CM021109.1:240623355-240905300 GCA_007115665.2 Sequoiadendron giganteum
GGGTCGTTTTTGTGCATTCCAACAGACCCTACATTCCATTTGTAGCACTTTGTAGGTGACAAACACGTGGTTTCAGACAGGAAGAGACAAAGATAAAATTTTTGGAGCATCTTGTACTCAAATTTGTCATACATAGTGATTTTTTAGCATCTTTTATTTGGTATAATGGGGAGCAACATTCGTCGAAAACAAAAATGTAAGAGAAAGCTGACAAAAGAACAAATTGAAGGATATAGACAAAGAGATAGAGAAGGTCATAGGAAGAAAAGACAAGGTATGTTAAATATTGGTGAACCTAAGCCCTATGGTCTTTCAAGTGAAGAGAAAATTGAATATGTTCAAAGTGAAAATGTAGAACATGATATTAAAATTGGGAATGAAAATGTTCAAATTGATATTGAAAATTTTCAAGGTGAAAATGTTGGAATTGAAGATGTTGAACATGGTATTGAAATTGGGAATGAAAATATTGAAATTGATAATGAAAATGTTGGAATTGAAGATGTTGAACATGATATTGAAATTGGGAATGAAATTGTTCAAATTGATATTGAAAATGTTCAAGGTGAAAATTTTGGAAATGAAGATGTTGAACATAATATTGAAGCAAGTGTAAATTATGTTTCACCAGATTACACGAGAAATGAAGAACCTTGTGTGGAAGAAAGAGGTATTCCAAATTCAAGACCTTCAAGAACCCCTAAATGGTTAGTTGAAATTGATGATAACATTATAAACAATTTTGAAGGCAAGAGGTCAACACGAACTATTCGGTTGTGGGCTAGAATACTTTTCAACCAATATTTTAGCAATAAGACATTGACCGAGCAATGCCAACTTTTTGTACAATTGCTAAAGATGCAAAAGATGAGACCTTTGCTAGCCAAATTGAAGATTCATCTTAACAAGAGGGCCGAAAAAAATTCTATTATTGTCAAAAATATTTTTAATGCTCTCAAGTCTATTGGAAAAAATAACAAGGAAAAAGATAAGAGAGCTGCTCGGAGAGTTATTACCACCACCCTAGTAAGCCATCAATTGAAAAAGGCTCGCTTTATGAGACAAACTTGTATTGATTTTGACTTAAATCGTAAAACTTATGATAGAGCACTTGCAAGAAGAGAAAGAATAGATGATCCTCTTCAAAATGATACATGGGATTTTGCTGGAAGGCTTACACGTGTTGATAAGAAGCTAACCGATAATGTAAAGCAAGCAATTCAACAATTTTGGCATGATAACTCTAGAGTATCACCCAATGCAAAGGATGTTTTAAAGTTAAGAATTGGCAGTCGAGACCGTACACTGCATCCTAAACATTTATTGGAATCAAGCCAAACAATGTTGTTCAACAAATTTAATCAAACACATCCAAATATGGAAATCTCGCAAAGAACTTTTGAAGGTTTGAAGCCATTCTATTGTGTGCCTCTTAAGATTCGTAATACTTGTTGTTGCAAATACCATGTGGAGTTTTCAATGTACCATCAACTATTATGCTATATCCGTTCTACTTTGCATACTAATGAAATGTTGCAGGAGTGTGGTGCAATGCATCTTCCAAAATCATCAAGGGACTTGCTAGATCTATTTTTATGTTCTAGGGATGATGGTTCCTTTTTCTATAGAAATGATTGTTTAAATGTGAAGTGCTCACAATGTGGTGGCTTGTCAAAGTTTGTTCAATGTTTTCATGAGGGTTCGAAACATGAATTTGGAAAGAATCTTGTTGAGAAAAAGAGATATGAGATAGTCAAATATACTTTGCAAAGTGGAGGTGAAGGTTCTAGATGCGACTTGGTTACAAAAGAATGCAGTGTTGCTGATTTTATTTCAGATTTTAAGGACAATATTTTCTACAAATATGCGAGGCATAGTCATAGGTCTTAGTGGTTGGATCAACAATTTAGGATATGTAAGGACTCTTTTCCAATTGGCACTATTATATCAGTGGTTGATTTTGCAAAAAACTACACATTGCAAAAATGAGGTACAATCTTAGTATTGAAATTCCATTCAGATTGTTATTTTTGTCCACATAACGTTTAGACATGCACTTGATAGTACAGAGGAGGATCGAAAGATAATCATAGAGTATCATTTTTATATGAGTGATGATAGATCTCACTCGTCCGAGTATGTCCAACATTGTTTCAAGAATTTTTTTGAGTTCTTGCAGGAGCATGATATAGCACTAGGCCGACATCTCATTTGGTTAGATAACTGTATAGGTCAATTCAAGAATTCTCATATGTTTTATTCGTTGAGTAGAATGCATGTAGAGATGGGTGTACCTAATATTTGGATTTTTTTTTAAGCTAGGCATAGGAAAGGGGAGCATGATGGAGTAGGTGCAAAGCTTAGATGCAAGAACATGGACCATGTGGACATGACAGTTGGCTTGTTTTTGTCAGAGTTATATTCAGTGTGAGTGGGATCAATTTAGTGCGAGTGGGATCAATGCAAGTTAAGTGAGTGGGTGGATACATGGGTTCCACAGTATCTAACTCCTTTATCTCAAACTATATCCATGACAAATTACACAATGGAAAGTTCACTTGATTATGACCGGCTTTCAGATCTACTACATCCAGGACATGTTTTTGTAGTTGTTGCACTACAGGGGAATGAAGAGAGATTAAAATATTGGTTGGCTCGATTTGTGCGGGTAAAGCACAAGCTAACATAATCGATGGAAGATGATGATGGGTTCATGTATCCTACAAGTTTAGTTGTGGTTGCAAGAACTTGGTTGTGAACATACATGATTAGAAAGAATGGCATACTTGCATTTGAAGACTACGAGAAACAAAAAACCATTCTCATGTATTCACACCTTGTTATAGCAACAAATGTTAAGTTGTTGAAGCATCATGCCAAACCAAAGACAAAAAAACTATGGACACTTAGTAATGCTGATCATGAAGTAATATTGGATACTCTTAAGCAAATAGATGACCCTTTAGGCACACTTGAATAGCATATTCAAGAATGGAAAGTACAATGCTTAAGCCTCCTTTTTGTTGTGACAATATAGATATATCATTTGAAAAATTTTGTGATATTCTTGGCACGATTGATCATGGACCTGTTGCAACAATAGCCAACTCTGATCCTCTCAAAGAGGTATGCAACATATTACTTTAATATAGATTGGTTATTCAAAGCATATTTTATAGTTTGCATTACCAATTCATCATTATTCAGTATGTTTAGATTAATATGGATTTGTTAGTCTAAGCAAATTTTTTGTTGTTACAATATAGATTTATCATTTGACAAATTTTGTGATATTCCTGGCACGATTGCTCATGGACTTGTTGCAACAATAGGCAACTCTGATCCTTTCAGAGAGGTATGTGACAAATTACAATAATATCGATTGGTTATTCCAAGCATATTTTCTACTGTATGTAGTTTAACTACTACCTTGATGGTTTGTATAGGTGCTTGTCACTCAAAAATGACAACATACTACTCTTGTGGAAGACTGTGCCTTGAATGCCTCAAATAGGCAAATTTTGTAAAAATTGAATTTTGAAATGTGAAACAATGTAAAAAGGTCATAATTGTGTATAGGCATAATCTATATATTGTGATGTTTTTTGAAATACGGTTCAAATGTGTGCCATTATACTTAATCGAGCTACAACTGGAGGTTTTCTTCCTGGTTCTTTCCTGTCGATATGCTCATTTGAACCAGGTTTTGTAATATCTCCTATTTATATATAACAAATTACAATGGCTTGCCACTTTTTCGAAAAACAAAAAAGTAAAAAGTTCATTGTGAATTTCATTTTCCATGTAATTGATTCAAGTTGATTGGGAAAGAGCTAGGACTTACAGAATCTTGATCCAACCTTAACTATTTCTGCCCCCACATTTCATTGATATTAGCACTTTGGACTCTTAAGGGAAAACATCGCTCCGATGTAGCTCGGAGCAATTCGACGTATTTCAGTGCAAGAGAGAACCATACCTAGAATAAACGTACCCATCCGGATGTGTTGGAACATTCCATTGGGTCGTACGAGTTCGAGAATGAAAGTTGCACCACTTTGCAACTTTACACTGCTTGCATTTGGCAACTTTTCCCTCAACTGAAAACTCATCACCACAGGAAAACACCTTCAAGATAGAAAAAATTGAGAGAGGTTATTGTAGATGGTCTCAACACAATCCCATATCCTTAGATGAAGAGTCTATAAGTATCACAGTTTCCGATAAATAGTCCATCAAAGTTTGCTACCTTTTAGCACTTTGGACTCTTAAGGGAAAACGCCGCTCCGGTGCAGCTCGGAGTGATTCGACGTATTTGGGTGCAAGAGAGAACCATACCTAGCATAAAAATACCCATCTGGATGTGTTGGAATAGTTTGTTGGGTTGTACAAGTTCGAGAATGAAAGTTGCACCACTTTGCAACTTTACATTGCTTGCATTTGGCAACTTTTCCCTCAACTGAAAACTCATCACCACGGGAAAACGCCTTCGAGATAGAAAAAACCGAGAGAGGTTATTGTAGATGGTCTCAACATGATCCCATATCCTCAGACGAAGAGTCTGTAAGCATCATAGTTTCTGATAAATAGTTCGTCAAAGTTTGCTTCCTTTTAGCACGTTGGACTCTTAAGGGAAAACGTCGCTCCGATGTAGCTCAGAGCGATTCGACGTATTTGGGTGCAAGAGAGAACCATACCTAATGTAAAAGTAACCATCCAGATGTGTTGGAATATTCCGTTGGGTTGTACGAGTTCGAGAATGAAAGTTGCACCACTTTGCAACTTTTCCCTCAACTGAAAACTCATCACCACGAGAAAATTCCTTCGAAATAGCAAAAACCAAGAGAGGTTATTGTAGATGGTCTCAACATGATCCCATATCCTCAGAAAAAGAGTCTGTAAGAATCATGGTTTCCGATAAATAGTCCATCAAAGTTTGCTTCCTTCTAGCACTTTGGACTCTTAAGGGAAAACACCGCTCCGATGTAGTTCGAAGCGATTTGAAATATTTGGGTGCAAGAGAGAACCATACCTAGCATAAACATACCCATCCAGATGTGTTGGAATAGTTCGTTGGGTCGTACGAGTTCAAGAATGAAAGTTGCACCACTTTGCAACTTTACACTGCTTGCATTTGACAACTTTTCCCTCAATTGAAAACTCATCACCATGGGAAAACTCCTTCGAGATAGCAAAAACTGAGAGAGGTTATTACAGATGGTATCAACACGATCCTATATCCTCAGACGAAGAGTCTGTAAGCATCACGGTTTTTGATAAATATTCCGTCAAAGTTTGCTTCCTTTTAGCACTTTGGACTCTTAAGGGAAAACGCCGCTCCGATGCAGCTCAGAGCAATTCGACGTATTTAGGTGCAAGAGAGAATCATACCTAGTGTAAACGTACCCATCCAGTGTTGGAACAGTCCGTTGGGTCGTACAAGTTCGAGAATGAAAGTTGACTAACTTTGAGCAAATCTTATCCCAGTAAACATGATAGAGGTCCCACTTCTTTTTGAATGCAAGAGCACCATCTGACCATTTATCTCCATTCCTCTTGAAGCATCTTTTGTTTCCTCCTTTTCCTTCCTTCCTTGAAGATTGAACGGAATACCTCTCGCAACCAACCTTGACTCCCCTTGAATATAGTAAGCCCTCAACCGATCAAACTTGGGAAGTTTTGATCTCACGTCGATTCCTTGAATGTAAGACTCCCAAGATGAAGGAAGACCATTAAGAGCTAACATGGTCAAATCTTTGTCATCAACAGTATGACCATTTCAACTTAAAGATCAGATAATACAACTGAAAGCACTCAGAAAATGAAACACATAAGACAATAAACACAACAAGAAATTTGCTTACAACTCAGGCCCAACTCATGGCTGAATTTGGTACAATGAATAATAGCACCTCTCGTAGATGCAAAGATATAATTAGACATGCTTCTCCTTGAAATTGGTCTACTACTACAAGATGAAGCGTTGCTTCTCAAGTGTAAATGTTTGCTTGGATTGCAAATTATGCTGAATGAACTTGATTGAGGAAATGAACAAATATCACCTCGTATTTATACAAAATAAGGTGACTCTTCAAGGAGGTCGGCCTCTCTTGAAAATAATAAATTACAAAATAATATCAAGGAAGGTCGGTGGTGCAGGAGCACCTACAAAACACTAGGCAATTAGGAAGTCTAGGATGAATTTTTGTTTTTGATGTGTTACCTTGAAGGTCATGTTGACCATTGAGATAGAGTTAGAGGCTTAGGAACATGTCTTGATCAGGAGTGATCAAGAGGATAAGGAGTGGAAAGGCTTAATGAGTTTTGGAGCTCATTTTACTGATGAGATTAGAAACTCATTTTACTAGACATTGGCAAAAAGTGTAAAATGGTACATTTTTGCAAATTTGCCACAAAGTAACTACAATGTCCGACCAAGGGGAGGCATAACTACTTTTTTGACCTATATAGGGTGTGCCTCGACCTGAGAGGAAGGTTAGAAGCTTTTGCATTATTGGAAATTTATGATTACAAGAGAAGACACTGATAAATTTGTGTATTTTTTCTGGTGTTTGCTTTGAATTGTGTGTTAATGGAGTGATCCTAACACTGTGAATTGTGTAGAATGTAGTGCAATTGTCTTCCAAGCATTGTGTGGAACAGTAGGTAGCTAGTTTCTTTGGTTCAAGCATTCTTTTGTAGTTAGTTCATTTCTTTTGACCATCGAGATAGAGTTAGAGGCTTAGGAACATGTCTTGATCAAGAGTGATTAGGAGGATAAGGAGTGGAAAGGCTTAATGAGTTTTGGAACTCATTTTACTAGACATTGGCAAAAAGTGCAAAATGGTACATTTTTGTAAATTTTCCACAAGGTAACTACAATGTCCGACCAAGGGGAGGCATAACTACTTCTTTTGACCTATATAGGGTGTGCCTCGACCTGAGAGGAAGGTTGGAAGCTTTTGCATTATTGGAAATTTATGATTACAAGAGAAGACAGTGATAAATTTGTGTAATTTTTCTAGTGTTTGCTTTGAATTGTGTGTTAATGGAGTGATCCTGACACTATGAATTGTGTAGAATGTAGTGCAACTGTCTTCCAAGCATTGTGTGGAATAGTAGGTAGCTAGTTTCTTCGGTTCAAGCATTATTTTGTAGTTAGTTCATTTCTTTTGACCATTGAGATAGAGTTAGAGGCTTAGGAACATGTCTTGATCAGGAGTGATCAACAGGATAAGGAGTGGAAAGGCTTAATGAGTTTTGGAACTCATTTTACTATTTAAGGGTAGATTAAGAGCTTTAGTTCTTGGATAATGTTAGTCTTTAAGGTAGATTAAGGGCTAAGGAAGAGTTAGAGACATTGCACCAAGATTGACTTGGTAGGTTGATTTGTGATGGTAGTGGGGTTGGCTAGGAGAACCAGGGGTACCTAAACATGAAGAAGGTCCTAAAGGTTAAGGTGATGAAGTAAGACACCAAGAAGATCTTGCAAGCAAGACCTAGAGCATGGAATAGTGATTGTTTCATCCAACCCTACCCTATCAGTCGGCCTCATCCATTTAAATAAAATGAGTATAAATTAAATAGCCATAGGCTATCATTTAATTTATTACAACTTAATGTGATCGCTATCATGTATGAAAAATGTGGTAGCATAGACAAGGCAGTGGACTATTTGAAAAAAAACTTCAAAGAAATGTGGTCTCATAGAATTCAATGACAAACAAATGCAATTGACAACTGCTCATAGTTTTTAGTTATGCAATGTGAAGTAATTGTATAACTGCTTAGGTTGACTTTGTTAGAACTATATTGTAATTGAAATTTTTTCATCTATGAACATCTAGTTGTTAGTTATGCAATGTGAATTAATGATTTGAGTTTGAAAGATGTGTAATGCAATGTAATCAACGATATAAATATAAACTACATAATATAACCATTCAGTTTTAAGCTATTGTACATTGATATTTAACCATTGCTCAAGATAAAATTTTCAAAGAGTTTAATCATGCACATGAGGAACAAATTAAATTTCGATTGTCAACTTCTATATATCAAATTATCCAATAATCAAGTGTATGTCCATATACAAAAATGGCATCGACGCCAACTCAAACAAAGTTTTACAAAATGTGGCATATGCCATCTCAATATGTATTCAAAATTTACATGCCAAAATGTCTATCTCATCCTAAACTACTGGTGGATCATCAAAATGGAGCCTCTTTGAAGCACTCGTTGGCTCTGAAGGTAGCTGCACAAGAAAAATTCAAACCACAATTGAGATTAGTTATACTATATAATTTAAAATCGAATAATTAACATCAAAATCAATATACATTGAATTTTAATTGAACTCTAAAATTGAAATCTTGATTACCTGAAATATACGTCTCTTCAAAGGGTCAGGAGTCCTAGAATATACCAAATCAACTTTTGAAATGCCAATCTATATATGTGAACAAAAACATAAAATTGATCCAAGTTAGCATATGATTATTGGTAATAAGAACTTATTTACCAAACACAAAATAAAATAAGCACATGTACCTCTTTAGGTTGATCTTTTTCTTTATCTCCTTTAGGTGTTTCGACACCTCCTCTTTGATGGGTTTCAACACCTACTCTTTGAGGTGTTCCAATAACTACACCTTTAGTCGGTGTGTCCCTTGTCAACATATCTGTAAAGCTCATAATTGCCTGTAAATAAAATTGACAAGTACATATGAAACTACCAATCTATGTCGACGTATGTATAATCAATATAAGATCTTAAAAATCTTAATTCAATCCAATTTGAGTTCAATTACCTTCCCCTTATCTAGATTTGTGCCTCCATAGTCTAGACGAGGTTGTACCTCACTCACACTGGGTATTTCCTACAAGAGGAAAACAAGATAAACATATAAGCTATTCTATAGTTTCATTAATGAAAATTCAAATGACAAGCAAGTATATAATATAAAATGTAAACAAGTGAGTGCGAAAATATATACTGCGTGTGTGTCCAAGCCACATGAAATGGCCCAAAGGGTGCTATCAATCACCCGTGCGAGCTCTTCCTCAGACATCAACTGTTAAATAGACCATGTAAATAAATATTAGTACTTGATACTATCTCTTATTAATATTCATTTAAAAACAAATGCAAGTTATGAAATTACAACTTAAATCTTACCTGTGTCACTATTCCAGCATCTCCCTCTCTAGCAAGAGAGGACTCTGTAGGGTGCGCTCCACTCCCCTGTGACTGATCTATAATGTCTACATCATGGATGTCATAATCAGAAGTGTCCAAGGGATGCTCAAAGGGTTGTACAAGAGGACCCAAGCATATTTGGCGGCACATAGTGCAAGCATGTGGCACACAAATATGTGGACTTGAGGAGGATGATGCAGCAGCACTCGAGCTTTTGCCAACATAACCAAAATGTGGCCGAGCTACTGTAGAAGCATGTGAAACCAAATGACCACTCAAAGAGTGAATAGCCTGAATAGTATGTGTGGATGCATCCTCGATAATCTCTAGATGATATATTGGAGGTGGTGGATGAAGGGGAGGAAGGGGAACATTTGGGTACGGGACTACTGTAACTGCCCTTGGTCTATCTTGGGGCATACCTCCATCGACGCCCTGGAAGGGTTTAATGTCAAAGTAATTGACATGATGCCCTAACACAAACTCAGCATATAATTTTTTAATAAAGTAAAATGGTATGTCGGAATTATTGTTCGGTGGTTTATCAAAAACCATACACCAATGATCCCAAAAGTTAGCTACAATGTCCCTATGTATGCACCATTTTATGGAAAGTTTTGTTCTATTAACATTCACTGGCAAACCGGTGCGGGGGTCAATGAATAAAGAGGCTATTTGGGCTTTGGTTATTTGGAGATCTTTCACATCATCGTAAGACAATCCACATCGATAATACTCCCTCATGTCTTCTTGCCATGAATAAAAGGAATTATGTTGGGTGGAGAGGGTTTCTATATTTTTAATTATTTCTTCCAATGTGTTTGTCATATCTCTCAATCGAGGCATTGTCTGATAAATTTCACAAATGCCCCTCAATTGCCCCAATTTTTCACCAATTAAGTCTTCAATTGGTGGCTGTGGAGGCGGTGGAGCATTTGGTTGTGGAGGTGGTGGAGCATTTGACATTTGTGGAATTACATTCGCAGCCATAATACCTGATTAAAGTTAAAAACTAATTAAACTAATTGAAATTACACAATATAAATGAAATTATTGTAAAAAAACCCTAGTTTTTAATAAAAATCCAAAAAAAACCATACTTTTTCACAAAAATCAATAAAAAACTCTTATTTTTGATAAAAATACATCAACAACACTAATTTTTAATCAAGATCCATTTCAAAACATTAAGTTTTAATAAAAAATCAATGTAAACTCTAGTTTTTTTTTTAAATCAATAGAAAACCGTTTTTTTGAATTTTTTTTCATAAAACCTACTTAAACTTAACAAAATATATTGAAAAATCAACAAAATCTATTGAAAAATCAATTACAAGATCGAGAAAACCAAATACATACCTTTCAAATTGGATATCGGATTAGAACGGATATCGGATTTGGGTTTCTCCTCTTGCGCCCGCATTAAACTGTGAGAAATGAAATTAAAGAGTCGACTGTTTTTTTATATACAGTTTCTAGGAATCGAATATCCGATTTCTGGAAACTACCTTTGGTTTTTGGTTTGGGTAGAAGTACTATCACCCGAACCTAGAAAAGTCAACTAGGCCATTTCCGCGTTTTTTAACCGATTCAAAACGTGATTTTTTCTCATTGCCACTTTTTGGTCCATCATGATCTTGCACATACCCATATAAAATAAATGAAAATTAAGATAGGTATTGAAAATAGAGCTGAAATACTTTATATGATGACATTTTGTATATATATTTTAAATTAAATTAAAGTCCATAGATTAAAAATTGAACTATATTATTGTAAAGATTTTTTTTATTTTCTTAAATATTTTATTTAGATGAATTCATGATGAAATAAATAAGAAGACATTTAATTAATTTAGATAATAGAGATGAGGGTTAAATATTAGAATCTTGAAACATAAAATGTTGATACAGAAAATTAAATGCAAGAGATAAGGTATAGAGATCTAAAATGATAATTTTGATGTTGTAATGAGTTACACCTATCTCAAGACTAAAATTGGTTCCTCTCTATCTATACTCTATTTCAAATTTTACACAAACCTTTGAATTCTTCTAGGTCAAATCTATGGATTTGGTTCATTTTCACATGCATGAAACTATTTTATAAGTAAAAATTCAAATCTTGATGGTTGTATTATTTTTCTCTATATCCTACCTCAAATTATAATATTCATTAAGTATTAAGGGATGGTGGTGTTTAAAAGCATAGGTCTAGGGTATATTTTTGGATAATGAGTCACATTCTCCTAGATTGATCCTTTTGATAGGACCACCTTTAGAATCATAGAAATAATTGGGCACAACAATATTCAAACATGCGAATTCTCTAGGATTATGTGATGTAGAATTATATTCTTGTAAAATATTTCAATTAAAGTAATCCTAATTTGTCCAAAAATATAAAAAAGTATATCATTTTTTAAATAGTAAAACCAACAAAATTCCATACATTATTCTTTAACAATTGAAAAAATATGCATAAATTATTTAGGTATGTGCAGGATCATCACGGAAAAAATAGGCCCTTAACTGGTAATAAAATTCATAAAATCAGAGTTAGGCAACTTGACGTAAAAATTTGAATAAGTTACCTATATTATTTAAAAAATATGTAAGAATAGAATCTATAGAAAATTTGTTGTAGTTTCTAAACTACTAGGTTTATTTTTATTTTTTTAAAATCTATTTGGTGAAATTTTGAAATTTCAATGGAGTAGTACTTAAATTTCAAATAAAAAATAAGAAGTAGGTGTCTGTCTGACCACCCTAACCACAATAAAATGATAATATTTTTTTATAAGATTTTAGATATAAGTAGGGGACTCATGTCTAGATGTGATGCATATTTTTTTGTAATTATTTTCCAAGTAAATAATTAATTATGATTTTTTATTACAAATTTTTAAAAATATAAAAACTCATATGTCTAACCACCTTAAATTGGTCAAAACTTCATGAAATTCAGTATTGTATTTTTTAATCCTATAGTATGCAAAGCATAGAATGTGATGCATATTTCAGATTCAAAAAATGTGATACCATTTGAAAGTTATAAATGTTTTTCAATCAGCCTATCAATCAGGAATTTAGTCGTAATTCAAATAGAAAATGAATAATAATTATTTATTAAATTCAAATTAAAGCATAATTTATATTGGTGGAAAACTGAGAATCTCCTTTAAAAACCCTTTTTGTTTCATCAATTTTGGATAAAAAAAAAGTCATCAGCCACATGGGTCATCATATCACTTAAATATCACCACTTTTTGGCCCATCATGATCCTACATATTCCCATTTCCATTGAATTAAATCTTCCACTCTCTCACCATCTAGCTTAGAATTAAAAAAATTAAAAAAATTTGAAAACTACTATTTTTAGTAAATTTATATTTTAGCATTTGTGGACCTAAAATGTATCCCATAACCACTACATAATTAAATGAATTAAGTTTTATTTTTTATTTTTAAAAATGACCCTAAGAAATGTTACAATGGATCAAAATACCTAGGGTGGTTGTGGTGATATGGATCTCTCAAAAATTAAATCTAAAAGAATTATTTAGAAAAAACACTTAGATAAAAATTTATTACCTCTATAAATTCTTACATCATTCTCATTTGGTTGAAAAAAACTCAACTCCTACAAGTTTTCTTTATTAAATTCTTACCATTTTCTCTTATCTAATCTATTTACTTCCTATTTTGAGATCCAAGTGTTATCCTCTTTCTTTAATCCTTCCAACTATACCAAATATCTATTATAACTACCTTTCCTTGTGTTGACTATCTTTTTGTCTAGAACAAGTGGTGTATTTTATTTCTTATTTTTGGATACCTACTACTTAAAATTAGCTTATTATCCCCCTCTATCTTTATGACCATCCTCATGAAATGAATATAAATATAAAAAATTAAATACTAGAGAAATATCACAAGTTTTTGGAAAATTTACCTCATAAGTATTGTCATTTATTTTCTTTAGAATTTTGCATGGGTCAATCTTCTTATACTTTTAACTCATTGTATGTTTCTTTGGGAAGCCTCTATTTACTCAAATATACCATCACTAATATCCATCTTCAAATTTGTATGGTATTCTTGTTACATGAATTTTTTTCCTTATTCTTCTCATTGTTGTGATGTATATTTATTCTTACTTCATTTTACAATTGTTGTACATGTTCTCTACAAATGCCTCAACATCATAATTATCCCATTTTTAATTGGTAAATGGATAAATTCTAAATAAACCTTACAATTTCTACCATAAATGATTTGAAATGGTTATTTTAATGCTCTAGAACTTTTTATAAAACTATTATATACAAAATTAGCCTATAGTAAAGTCAAGTCCCATTACTTCAGATTCTCTCCATTAATACAAATCAATAGGTTTCCCAAACTCCTATTGACTACCTCAATCCCCCATTTATTTGAGGGTGGTAAGAACTACTAAATTATAATTTGGTTCCCAATTTATTACACAATAGTCCTCGAAAAATGACTTAAATTCTCTATCTCAATCTAAAAAATAGATCTACTAATCTAGAGGCATCATTGGACCTCTTGCATGCAATAAAGTGAACTATATATATATATCAAAAAATAAATTTAATCATTACATATTTTTGTGTTTGATAGTCCTAATACAAGATCTCTATAATCAAATATATCCATGGACCACTTGGTATTGATAATGACATGTAAAGAATATTGTTTTGTACATGATATTTATCTACTTGGCATATGCATACTCTTCACCTTAATGCATATACTGCCACATATCCTTGTATAGTTGGAAAAAAATACTTCTCTTCCACCAAATATATAATTTGATGTATATCAAAGTGTCTACCAAGCCACCACTATCAAGCTATCTCACAATGTTGTCTCTCATAGAACTAACTATAATGCAAATTTATTTCCTTTTAAGAGATAACCTTCTACTTAAATAAAACATTATTAATAGTATCAATCTCCTTTTTAAAATATATATTAGAATCATACAATTCATTGATAATCTCAAATCTAGCTACTTCACTAACCATGGTAGTAAGGATGTTACACACCGACTAAAAGTATCAACAACTTGATTCTATTGTCTTGTCTTAAGCTTCAAAATAAAAGTTTATCCCTACAAGAAAAAAACTCAGTTTGCATGTCTATCATTAAATTATTTTATGTGTTCACATACCTTGGGGAAACATGATATACAAATAGAATAAACTCCTTAGGAGCTAATTAATTCTTATAATATCTTATTTCTTGTACAATGTAATAAAATTCAACATCATAGGTAAAAAATCATTCCTTATCTTATTTAGTTTCTCACTTAAAAATATTATTTTATCTGCTTCCTAACTCAATACTGCAACGTTTAAATGTGAATCACAATAGTCAACCTCAAATTACTTTTAAAGTCTATAAATACTAAGATGGGGGCCTGTGTTACCATCTTCTTTAGAATCTGGACACATTTTTTTTGCTACCCTTTATCCACACAAATTATTTCCCCATCATGTAATTTGTTATTATTTTAACAATACTACTAAAAATATTAATGAGCTTTATATTAATGTTGCTAAAACATGGAAAGTTATCACTTTAATATTATTCTTAGGGTATCATTCAACAACTTATTTTACCTTCTATTCATCCATTTTTTACATCATATTTGAAATAAGAAACCCAAAGAATACCAAACTCTTTTGCATAAACTTTCATTTCTTCAAAATTTTATTTATACTTTCCTTAACAATTCTAATAACATTCTCAAATGTATTAAATGCTTTCCTTTATTCTTATTTAATACTAAAATATCATCAAACTAGACTACCAAAAACTTACCAATATAGTTGTAGGATAGGGTTAAAATCAAGTGCAAAGGTAAAGATTAATAGCAGTAACCACAACTACTTAAAATCCAAACCCAAAAGACCCAAATCCAAATAAGAAAGAACAAATAACGATAAAAAAGAAAATAACAAAGAAATATACTAAACTTTTTATGCCATGGTTGAATCATATTCCTTGCATCTTCTCTATTTTTGTTGTGTATGCAAGTTCTTAGATAAGTGATACTGATAGAAAGAATATGGGAGATAGTGATTGTAAGGTTGGAATGATGGAGACATCTCTCTTTCGTAGAACAACCCATTTGAATGAATGGCTGAGATCGAAAGCCAATATGATATGGAAATCGACATATAAGGTTGCTTGCATAATGAAGAGGTAGGGTTAGGGCCAGTTAAGAATGGATGACTAGGATTAGAAGAAACACGAAACATGATCAATGGTTGAGGTTCAAAAGAGGAATTGGAGGGAAAGTGGGAGGGAATATGAGAAATTAAATAATCAAAGTGGTTATTTAATTGTACAAGAAGGGGGAAAATTGGGATTTTAATTAAAATGATTAAAGCAACCATTTAATTAAAAATAGAGGAAAAAGGATAACTCATTAAATAATTAAAATAATTATTTAATATGGGAGGAAAAAGGTTAAATGAATAGTGAAATAATTAAAATAATTATTTAACAATCGAAGGAATAATTAAAAAAATAGGAATTTATTTATTTATAGAGAGAAAAAGGACATTAGTGACATAATTAAATATTAATTTAATTAATTAATCGAGGGAAGAATAAAGAAAGATAAATTAATTAATCAAATAATTAAAATTATTTAATTAATAGTAGAATATGAAAATAGAAAATAATCAAATAAATAAAATTATTCAATTATGTAGAGAAGAAGAGAAATTGATGTTGAAAGATGGTGTTTGCAGGCCCAAGACATTTTTTAGTGTCTACATTTTCCCCCTCTTTGATATAATGTGAAGTTGTATGAATGTTGTATCAAAGAATAAACAAGAAAAATTCAACTCATAACATGGCCCGATGTGTCTTGATGAAGATAGAATAGACCTATGCCCCCTTGAATTTTCTTTTCAAAATTTGACAAAGTTTCAATTTTTTTGATAAATTGTTTCGAAAAGAAAACTTAATGCGTTGACAACAAAAGGTTTGAGTTTTGGACCTCCAAGATGTACACATTAGATTTTGGACTCAACTTTTGATGCACCCAATAAAAAGGGAGGGTAAAAATCCCACCCTAAGGGGGTATAAATGTAATTTTGGGAGGTAAAAATGGTCATTCATGCATTTTACATTGAGTCAATAGTGAGTTTTGAGTGACATCCTACTACAGAGTCGCTGCTAAAATATCTTCAATACCACACACCTCACACTGCCACACACCTCACACAATGGACTTAGGGTTTGGACCTATAGACAGCCAAAGGGCTCAGGGGAAATCATACGTACATCTTCCTTTCTTCGTAATTTTCTCAATTTTGGTAGATTTTATGGCTTAGAGTTAGGAAAGCAGATGCAATGCACAAATTTTATTGCATCTACTATTACGTTCACCACAAGTGTAGGTAGTTTTCCACATCTACTTGGTGTGACACAATTGCAATGTTAGAGTTGGCCATATATGGTAGAGTTGCAATTGATTTGTGCAACACATGTGAAGTTATGTGATGCAATTGAGGGATTAAACGACACATGTGTATTTGTGAGCCACATGTGATGTCTTGAGCGATGCATGTGAATTTGTTTGATGCAAACATAAGTTTGTATCCCACAATTGATTAGAAGCCCACATGTGCATGGGATTCAACGCATTTGCAAATGTGACCTGCATGTGTGGATTTAGTGATACATTTGATTGCTAAGCCACATATGTTAGACAGTGTGATGTATTTGACTATTTAGATTTATTTTCCCTAGTTTTGGATAAAAATTTCTCTATGTTCAAGATCAAATAGGTTGCTTAGAATTTTTCAATTGACATAATGTGCTTTCTTGTGATCACAGGTGAGATATGATCCTATATATACCTGAGAGAGTCATCTATCTACTTTTGGATTACGCGATCAATTGATCGATGAGGAGTTGGATCAATTACATGCCCTTGGTTTATACTATATTACCTTCATGCTCATGATTAGGGATAATAGGGGATTATTGACTATATTTAATGAGAGGTGGAATTCAAAGACTAGTTCATTTCACCTGCCTATAGGGGAGGGCACCATGATACTTGAAGACATAAGATGGATCTTGAGGCTTTCAATTTGAGGAGAGCATGTAGCTTACAATCCTAAGCATGAATTTTGTGCTATTCTGAGTGCTTTCGAGCATGAGGACATGGTAGATCTTTGATTTGGGAAGTATGAGATCTGATGGGATGTACTAGTTGATAGATATGATCAATTTATTATGGTTCTCTATAGTGTGATTGGTGGTGTTGTGTGCCCTAATTGACAAGGACATGGGTTCCCTATCAAATGGGGGGAGATGTTGGTCAGGATGTTGACTCAGGGGATTTATATGCTTGGCGATCGTGCATGCTTGCTATGTTGTATTTATAATTGCACAATGTTGCGTACAAAGGTGCATAGTCTATTAGCTATGGTATGACTCTTCTCATGGTTTGGGCATGAGAGCATATTGTTTTGTTTTGGCCTCCTATGTAGAGACAACTTGGAGTAGGTTTTCCTTATGTGTATATATATGGAGGTGTAGACACATAGACACATGTTGGTGATGTTGGATATTGGTCAAATATGTTTGACATTTTGGATTCATTTATTTGGAGATTGTATAGGGATTTTACCCCTTTTGTAGATGATGTTGAGAATTTTCCCTATTTTTCTTAGGCACGCTAACTTATTGGGAGTACAGTGCAATAACAACACATCATTGAGTGGTACATACTAGAGTGGGTTCTATTATAGTTTGGGGAGTGACAGGGGATTCCAATTGGCATTGTAGAGTTTCCCAAGTTCAATAGGGAGATTTAGCTATGGGGGCCAATGATCAACATTGCTACAACAGAGCAAGACATAGATGGGTTAGAACTTGTTTAGTGTATTGAATCTCTCTTGTGAATTATTTTCCTTGATGACAATATATGGTACTCTAGCATCTGGTTGGTTACTCACTCAGTTGATATGCTCTCCTGATTGGCATATTTACTTCATTGTTGTTACTATATATGGTGGTACTAATAACTTAACTCCATGTGCAGATCTCAATTGAGGCTTTCTGGTTACAGGTTCTATGTTCCATTGCTCAGGTGACATGTTTTTGATTTGATAATTTGTACTTTAGTGTTTCACTTGATTGCATGTGTTTGGCATGTTCAGTTTTTTCTACAGGTTGATTAATTATGGCCTGATCAGTTACAAGCATCTTGAAGTTGAACTATGTTCTTGATATTCGTCAAAGGTATATTTCTCTATTTTAAGTTAGCGGCATGGGTATGAGGAATAATCTTGTTAATGTTTTGAGCACTCAGTATTAAGCTTTTGGCATATTATAGGGGTTTGATCATTATTGTGTTTATGGCTTTGAGATACACTTTTATCATTCCTTCTCATTTCGTATATGGCAATTGGCATGGGAGTATGGCTTTGTGATCTTTGCATGAATTTAGTCTTTATCTCTTCACAAGGTTTTTGATACTATTTGACACATTATATAGCATTGGTTATAATGAGGTGGCTATCGTTTTTGTTTTTAATTGATATCTCTTGGCATTGGCCATTATCTTTGGCACACTATATGCTATCGGATTTCAATGTGATGGAAAATCAGCTTTGGCTAAAGGTATAAAGTTTGATCTCTCATTAGCATTTGAATCGGTCTATTGATTGATATTTATTTGGGCCTACAGGTCGATAGTAGGTAAAGGCATTGGTTATTATTTTAAAGTCACATTGGATGTGACCTAGCCTTGATCATTTGGAAATCGACATTTGATGAGTGATGTAGTCATATCAACTTTCTTCAAAGGTATCTTGGTTGATATTTTCACAATGTCTAAAATAGTCAAATGTTATCATGCCTATCGACATGATTATCTTTGAACTACCCATGGATTTCAAAGAGTATTATGAGTTTTTTCTTATCACTATCTTTTCAGACTCCAAATGATTATCAATTTTTGTATGAAGGAATTAGTTTTTCTTGCTTTGGAAGTTTAGGTCAATACTTTGTTTCTCTTGCTCGAGGGTCTCGAACCCTACACTGGCCACCTCCATGGAATCATTCCCTCGGCCGTTTCATAGTGCATTTTGCTGGTTAACTATCCTTGGAAAATGTTTGGGGATTCTTGTAAGACCATTACAATGGTCGCTTCTTTTGACTAGTGTCCATCATTGGGTAAGAGCTCGTAATGAGGAAAGTGCTCGGGCTGCTCAGTTGTCTACAGATCTGGTAAACTCCTTCATGAAAATAACTCCATTTCTATTCTAAATTACTCTTTCCTTCAACTAGTTTTCAAATACATTACTTCTTAGTCTAGGTGAATATGAGATAAGTTTTTTTTGCAAAAGAAAAAGTGAAATTAGTCTATTCCTTTCATGATTAGATCGAAAATGACTATTCCAAGACTTGACTGCATTTTTATTAAAGGTTATTATGACAATTTTAAAGGGATGGTGATTTCTGGTTGTGGACAATCATAATGTCCTTGAATCTCTTTAGTTTATCACTTGGGTTCATTTATAACGGTTCTTGGTTGCATTTTCTAATTTTTTCTTATCAGTTTTGTGAAACATTTTTTTGTGTTTGTGGGTCATCTTGAAAGCTTTGAAATTCTTCAGTTCCTTAACTAGAGTTGTTGGTAATTGCTATTAAATGCATGATTACTTATTTTCGATTATATTTTTTTTACAGCCAGGGTAAAATGGATATCATTCATGAATTTAATAGATGTGTTTTTACTATTTTGGATAAGCATTGCCTGTGTAGGCCACTTGTGAAGATAAGAAGTTTAGTTACATCTCTATTTTTAAAAATTGATGTTCTATTCTTGTCAGAAATAAAAATTCTATCTCTCAGGCATATGGTATCTTCTGGAACTGTTGCTTGACAGTAGCATTGTAACCTGAAAATTATCTTTTTTATAATTCTTTGAAAGTGGAAAATGAGCAACTGTTGTAATCCTTCCTAGAATGTAATGATGGATTCTGTAAAAATAAAAAATCAGAGAGATTAGGGCTTTATCATAAAAACATAAATAGAAAAAATGAGAGGAGTTTAGTTCTATTTATTGAAAATATAGGGTAATTATCTTTTCATGCTGAAAATTTGGAAAACACAGTGTGTTGTCTGTTTTTCATTTTGTATCATGAAAGATTGAAAATGAGAGTGTGAGAAAAAGAAATAAATATCATATCACTATAATACAGTTTGATGAGAAGTTGTATTGACACTGTAACTATATTTTCCTCAAGCTGTATCAAGACTTGATAATGAATGGAACTTTGAAGAGTCATTCTTGACTCTTGAGAATTCTATGCATTGTTTGTCAAGGGGCACTTGATAGAAATCAGAGAAATAGAGAGATCCTCTGTATCATTGTATGTTCTATTGAAAAATAGAAAATGGGTTGGTGCTCCTTGAGATTGGTGTCTCTAAATAGAGGGATTGGTGCTCCTTGAGTTGGTGCTCAGAAATCAGCCAATGAGGCATTGTCAAAATAATTATTGAAATGAAAGCTTGAAAAAGGCAAGAGGTTCAAGAGTGGTTTTTCTACCCCAAGAGGGTTTTCCACTCAGCATATCTTGTGTCTATTTGAGTTTTTGTGACTCATTTGGTTCAGTGCTTTACTGCTTTAAAATTCTATGTTACACTATTCTCATTTCAGTTTATGTGATTGCATTCAATTACATGAATGATTCTATCATTCATAAATGAGAGCATATGTATGGTTCTTTTCAGTTTCAGTTAAATTTGGTAAAGAACTTAATAACACTGATTCACCCCCCCTCTCAGTGTATTTTCACTGCAACATAGTGGGGTGCCAGTGTTGAGGCCACAAATGTTGGAACAAAAGTAGAGTATGATAGATGGTGGTTCGAGCATAGGCCAGTGTCATTGAAAAATTTGGATCAGGTCGCTCCTATAGAGAGACATGGGAGAGATCCAAAAGGAATATTTTTGGACCGAGGACATGGTCGAGGAGATGATAGAGGGAGGTGAGATTAAGGGGATGATGGAGGGAGAGGGGATAGAGGAGGCAATGGTGAGAGAGGATACAGAGGAAGGAGGGGTATAAATAGAGGTGGACATCCACCTTCTCCATCGAGGTGAGACAATGATTGATAGGTAGTTGAGGCTCCTCCTTAGGAGTAGCCTCAATAGTGGATGCTCCTCCTCACCAAGAGGAGGAGGCAAGAGAAATAGTTGTAGATTCTTTAGGATAGGTAGTTGTACCTCCTCACTAGGAGGAGAGACAAAGAGATGAGCAACCAGAGGAAAAAATTGACATAGATTTCAAGGTCTGAGAGGTTGGGAGGTGTGAACCCCTAAACCTGAAAATGCACAAGAACAACAAACATGTCAAATTGTTAGCTCAATATGCAAAAAAGCATGAGAGATTCCCCATGAAATCCATCTATTAAACTTAAACTAGGAAATGGTGAAGAACAAAACTTAAATAAATGAGTGTTAATCCTAATTAAGCAAATAGAATAGTGATCCCATGGGGTAATTGGTGCCAATTGAATGTTGAAATTGGCCCTTTCCCAACTCCTAAGTTGCAATTGTGGGTGATTGAGAAATGGTCAAATCTCCTAAAGAGATTTGAGCATAACCTTGTTACAAGTTGTGAAAATGATGGATCGTTGAGTGATAATGGGAAAAATTAGCTCTCAATGTGGAGAGAGTAACTTTGCATGAAATTGTGGATGATAGATGAGGAGAGAAGCCTCCAATTTATAGATTTCAATTTGGAAGAATGACCAAGATTTGAGCAATGTGGGACTAACCTTCAATCCAATGGTTGGATGCCACATGTCATGATGTGAATGGTTGATGGTTGTGCACATTTTGGCCAAAGTGTCAATAAATGCATTTAGTTTGAATTTGAATTTGTGAAATGACTTGTTGAAGAGGGAAGGGAAATGAATTTAATGTCACTTGGCTCAAGGACAAGGACATGTAAGAGGCCTTAAATGCCTTGTTGGAAGGACTAAGTCCACTTGGCCTTTTTGAATTCAAATGAGGGAATATTCCCTTTTGATGCCATGTGAGGGAAAATAAGAATTAAATAAATCAAAGTAATTGATTTATTGTGCAAGTTGCATTCTCTAGAGGATTTTAGTGAGAGGGATTAACTTAATCAAGGTTTTGATTAATTTAATGAAAAATTAGATGATTTGACAATTTTGACTCAAATAGATAAATTAATTTAAATTAGAATTGAGAGGAAATGATTAAGGAGGAATATGTTAGATTAAATCAAAATAAGGTTTAATTTATTTAATTTAATAAAAGGACTTTAGGGATTTTAATCAAATAAAATGATTTATTTAATTAAATAGAAATGTAAGGTTAATTAAATTAAATTGATTAATTTAATCAATGGAGGAAGAAGACTTAATTAGATGAATAAAGATCCATTAAATTAAGAGATAGAATATGATGAAATGCTGAAAGTATGATTCAGGAAGAAATGTTGTTAGTAATCGGGATCAAGTGTGCCAAAACGACATTTGTACATTTTCCATGTCTACAGGAGGGATGAGGAGATGGAGGACAAAGAGGAGGCTAAGCTGAGGGAGAGTTTGATCATGGAGGAGGGTTTGGAGGAGATACCCATCATCGAGGCAATTGAGGAGGAGGCAAAGGATAGACTCGTGGATGCACAAGTAGCTAAAGAGGAATGAGAGGGACATTATTGTTATCAGGGCACAACGAGTAGATTAGAGCACCATATATTTCATTAGTATATGTAGTGGTTCAATGAAAGATATTGAGATGGTAGCACCTCCCTCAAAGAGAGATCCTATTTTTACAAAGTTGATGAGTAGATCATAGGGAATGTCATAGTCTAGATGATACCAGAGAAGCAGGGAGTTTCCCAGCCACAACCCTCTCCATATCACTGATTATTGGGGTCAAGATCACAATAGAGACATGATAGAAAACCCCCATCAAGACCATCTCCATTATGAGATATGGGGAGCATTGGTTAGACTTGTTCATGCATTTAGACACTCATATGTATATTTTTAATTGAGCCTTCGAGCTCCATTTTTTTGGATACATCTTGATATTGTATAGTGACACGATTTTTTTTATATATATGTGAGATACATGATTTTGGTGGTGACTACATGATATGTTATTTATTATGTTATATGAATTTTCTATGTGATATGGATTATGATGCTATGATGTTATGCATTTATATCATTTATGAGATGATTCTATATGTTATATTGAATTATAGATATATGGTTCATGCTTTATATATGATTCTCTATCTTATGATGTATGGATGGATGTACTTAATTTATATTGCTATGATGGATTAAAGATGTACATTATTTGATTTTATGGTATTTTTCATGATGTCATGGATGCATTATGATTATGATGTGATGTGATATGGATTCTGGATATGTATGTATGTAAATGTAATGATATATATATGATCTATTTTTGATATGTAAGTGTGATATGCGTGCAATGAGATGTATGCAGCGAGATGAATGAAATGAGATTTATGCAATGAGATGTATGTTGAAAGTTTATGGATGCAGGATGGTATCATATGGTTATGAAATGTGATGCTTATATAAATTCACATATGATTCTTTATGATGAGATGTTTTCTATGTTTTTGTACTTTCTAATGCAATATGGATGACCTAATATGCTTATGATGGTGCCTATGATGCTTCTAATATGATTATGTATGTAGGATATTTTTTTGTGTCATAGGACCCCATCAAGATGATTGTAGTAGGAAGATAGAAGAGGTGTGAGCATGAAGAATATGGATGTTAGTATGGAGATAGTTGAATGAAAAGGGATTGACATTCTTTCTTGATAAATATTAAGCTTGCATGATTATCATCATTGGGCACTTAGACTATAGAAAATGGATAGTAAACAACATGATATGACATAGACCAAGGTGTGCAATTTTATCTCTTTGAACAAACAATCACTTAACAAACAAGGAATTCCATGATGCATACTAGGAGCCAAATTGCCCTAGTATTTTTTCCAAGACAAACTGGAAGTAGCAATAAAAAAGAAATAGGTCATGATCCATCATCACTCCTCTAAATTATTCTTAGAACATACTTGAGGAAATTAGTAACATGACCAAAGAAAAAGAAAAAAAAAGACCAACTAGACCAACATAGTCAACAACCATCTAGATCGTTTACCAAAGTTTGTTTGTTGATAGGATTGATAAGGTTGATTTATTGACTGGTAAGATATTGATTAATTGATTGAATGACCAGATTAATTGATTGATAAGATTGATTGATTGACTAATAATATTGTTTTATTGACTGATTGATAAGGTTGATTGGTTGATTGATTGATTGAGTGATTGACTAATTGATAAAACCTAGTTTTAGGAAAGGAAACATGTTGTATAAGATGTCAAGTTTGGTTTCAACCATGCAATCACTTGTATAAGGTAAATGCTAGGGTTGACAAATGACAATATTTGACTATAGGAAGGACACATCATATATAACACAAATGATAGGATCAAGTTTGGTTTCAAGAAATAAGGCAAGTCGTATAAGACAGAGTTTAGTTTCGAGAATGCCATATCTTGCATAAGACCATTGACTTGGCTGGTGAGTGTTGATTTTGCGATTAGGTAATTGATTGGTTCAAATTGAAGACTAATTGGATATTTATTCTATTTTTTTGTGATTTGGTTGAGATTCAAATATTTTTTGTGTCTAATTAGGTGTCATCTTAGCAAGGGACAACTTATTATAGGATAGACAACAATAGATCAATATAGACTTGAAAAACCCCAAGGGAATGATCTAGTGCCTTAGGGGCTCATTGAAGATGTCCTTGCCTATGTTATACATGTAGAGACATCATAGTTGGATTGACCTGGACCATAGAAAACTCATTATTTATGATGTGAATCATGATTGACTCGACTTGACAAAAATCTAAAGGACTGAACTAGTGCCTCGAGGGCTCATCAATGATGGCCTTGCCTACATAACATGCATAGAGACACTATAGTTTGACCACTTGGATTGACATAGACTCTAACTCTGTTTTTGGAGTTTTTGATGTTTTATGATTTTTTATTTTTTCGATGTTTTTTTTTTTTTTTTGATGTTTTAAAAGTTGATACCATGTCTAGGACACCATAAAGACATAAGTCGAGGAATTTCCCCTAGTCAAGTATAGGACCAAATTATTATGGGTGAATGGATTGATGGATGCCAATGTATTATGGATATGAAAGGTGAAGGACGCTAAATGTCAATGGTTCTCAAGCCATGAGAAGGATCACAAATATTTATTATGGGTGAATGATATGCACAAAGGGTGTGCAAAGGTGGAAAATCAGATAGAATGATAGTAGATGATAGAGCAAAGACTCACTATACATGGTGCCTTTTTGATAGCTTTTCACCATGGTACTTATCCAAAGTGTCACTAAAGTGGTTTTCAATATTGGACGAATTATTTCTCTTTAATTTTTTTTATTCTTTTTGTAAAACCCCCACCACAAAGCCCTAAAGGACCACACGCTAACACCTAAAATGGAACAATTTTTTACAAAAAGGTGCATTAAACAAACTATTTCTAATGAAACACTTAACACTAATCTAACCTAGTGCCAACACGATATGGAGGGTCCTCAAAGAGAACAATCTGAACCATGCAACAAGAGTAACACAACAAAAGCAACACATAATATGGAGGAAAATTCAGATACAAACATGCTTATTATCAAAAATCTTGATTACATATGGTTAGCCACATCTGGGCTTACAGATTCGGTGCACAAGCCTGATTACAATATACTCAAAATACAATGCTCATATATGCGAGCGAAAATCCTACAGATCAAAATTTAGATTCTTCTTATTCTACTTTGTATTGGTTGATTGCTATTCTAATGATTTATTACAAGATTTATTTCACATCTATGGGTCAAGAAACATTTGTGTCAGCCAAAGATCATTACAATCTTTGATGAAGAAAATATAACGTGTGCAAGAATAGGTTGGCTTCAAATTTGAAATTATTCCATGGTAGATGCACATGATGAAGTGTGGACCTAAGTGTAAGGTCCAAGACACTCCATAGAAAAAATTCAAACACATTGTGAGGATTTGCAAGTCATAGGGAAGATCCATGATTGATCCAACTAGCCGTTAGGTTTGAAATTATTTTGGGGCCAGTCCCAAAAACTGTCACTTAATCCGAAAGTGATAACTAGCCGAAAAAAGATCCAATTGAGCTAAAAACTTGGAATAAGGAAATTGAACATTTCCATGATGAAACCATAGGTAAGTGCGATCTAACAAGAAAATATGAAGAAACACTTAATCTACCAACTCCAACAAAAATAAGAAAAGAACAAGAACATAACTGAACGAAAAATATTTTTGGTTGATGCAAGATTGCCAAGAACCAAGGATACTCTTGCACCAGACATCCAGGGTTAATAAAAAGTGAGTCCCTCACTTTGCAAAGGCCAAAGAAAAACTAATACGGTCTACCTTAGCTTGATAAATCCAAGAAAAATCCTCCACTAGTCTATGTTTCCACTAGTCTACCTTTCCACTTCACAAGATATTCTTTGTATTTCCTTCCACGGGTCTTTCTTCCATCTTTGATATCCAAAATCTCTTCTATCTCATCTGATTGTGGTTTAGGAAGTTGTTCTTCCAATTTTTCCTTATTGTCCTCACTGAATTTTGCTTCATGGTACTGATGAACATCTACCATATTGAATATAGATGAAATACCCTTGTCATTTGGTAACTCTACTTCATATGCATTTCCTGAATCAAGTTTCATCAAAATCCTACAGGGTCCAAACTTTCTCATCTTCATCTTACTGTATGTTCCAACTGGAAATATTTCCTTCCTCAAATATACCATCACTTCATTTCCAACTTCAAATTCATTATCTCTCCTCCTTTCATCTACTTTCTCCTTATACATTTGATTCATATCTTCCAAATGCTATTTCACTTGAGTATGTGATTTCTTCATGTTCTGCATATTCTTCTGCTTCTACACTCCTTTTATCTTCCTTACTGATGTCTCGCTATTCTGATATACCTCTAGGATGAACTCCAGTAACAATCTCAAAAGGTGTCTTTCATGTACTCTTGTTTATAGAATTATTGTAGGAAAACTCTTCTTAAGCAAGGACTAAATCCCAAATTTTGATTTTCTCTCCAACCAAACATCTCATCAAGTTTCCCAGACTCATGTTCACTACCTCTTTCTATCCATCTGTTTATGGGTGAAACGTAGAACTAAACTTCAAATTTGTCCTCAACTTCTTCCAAAATGTCCTCCAAAAATAACCAACATTTTTTTTATCTCTGTCTGAAATAATGCTCCTAGGTAATCCATGCAATTTGACCACTTCTATGAAAAACAAGTCTGCTACATATATTGCATATGTTGTCTTCTTACAAGGTATGAAATGTGCCATCTTAGAAAATCTGTCCACCACCACCAACGTTCAATCATTACCTCTCTGTATCTTAGGCAACCCAGGTATGAAATCCATGTTGATATCTTCCCAAGGTATTTCTGGTACTATCAAAGGTTTATACAGTCCAACATTCTAACTACTCCCTTTTGCAACTTGACAAACTATGCAATTCTGCACAAATTTCCTAACATCCTTATGAATTTGTGGCCAAAAGTAGTTCTCATTCACCAATGCTACTATCTTATCAATTCCAAAGTGTCTTGTCAATCCTCCACTATGCTTCTCTTTTACCAAGTTATCCCTCATTGAACTTCGGGGTATACACAACTTATTTCCTCTAAACAACATATCCTCTTGAATGAAATAATCCAACCATTGACTTCTATCCTCCAAAATTGGTTCTTTACATGCTCTCCAAGGCTCTGTGAAATATGGGTCTTCCTGATACATGTTCTTCAATTCATCAAAGCCTAATACTTCCACTTTCATCTGTGCCAACAAATTCCTTCTCCTACTTAGGGCATCAACAAATCTATTTGACTTTCCACTCTTGTGCTTCAAAACAAAAGTGTAACTCTACAAGAACTTTACCCATCTCATTGTTTCTGATTCAACTTACCTTGATTGTTCAAATAATGCAAAGCTTGATGATTTGTATACAACAAAAATTCCTTAGATAACAAGTAATGTCTCCACTTCTTTAAATCTTGAACTATGGCATAAAACTCCTGATCGTATACTGAATATCTTCTCCTAGCATCATTCAACTTCTCACTGAAATAGGCTATTGGTCTTCCTCCTTGACTTAGTACTTCTCCAATTGCATTCCCACTTGCATCACAATCTACTTGAAATATCTTATCAAAGTCTGGTAAATCTAACACAGGCTACTCAATCACCTTCTATTTCAACAACTCAAAAATTTTATTTGCACCAGATGTCCATATAAAAGCCTTCCTATCTCCTCTCATTGTTTCTATCATAGGGCTGAAAATTGAACTGAAATTCCTAATGAACTTTCAGTAGAAACTAGTCAATCCATGAAATGATCTTACCTCTCCAATGCTTTTTGTACACATCTAAAAATGGTCACAGTTAATCAAACATGTTAGTTAATTAAATATGAATTATTTAATTAATATTCTTAAGTCATCTACATATAAATAAATTTAATTATTTATTTATATTGTTCATTTTCTCAATTTTTCTAGTTTAATTAAATAAATAAGTTTATTTAATTATTTTCCTCTTAATTAAATAAATAGATTTCACAATTTATTTATATTAATTATCACAAGTTTAAATTTTAAATTTAAATATTCTTCATCTCACATTTAATTAAATATTTCAAATATTTAATTAAAGTGCTTTCTTCTCTTCCACTTAATTAAATATTTCCAATATTTAATTAAAAGCTTTCTTTCTTCCATAATTAAATATTTCCAATATTTTCTTTTTTTTATAGATGAGTACTACCAAAAAAGGGGTAGTGCCTGGATTACAGTTTTGAACAGGTATATCCTGTCAATATTGACATAAGAGCCACTATTATGCCTACTTGATACTGCCAAGAAAAAAAACCTTATTGCACCTAATCTCTATTAAGTGAGGCTTTTTACAACGATCCTTATGCTGCCATGTACTGATACACCACTGCTAGACAATGCCCTAGCTGTATTGCTCGGTCCACACTCTAAACACCTAACCATCATTGATCCTGACACATGAATCTAGCAAAAGAATCCACACTATTATTTTTCACCCCTTCTCTATAGACCTCCCAGGAATCTACCATCCTACTTTCATCTGGACATTCCCCATTGTGTGAAGTGTAGTATTCTGGGTTGAAATAGTAACCAAGAACACTGGTCATTCCTTCATCATTTATAGCCATAGTAGCACTGGCGACGGTTTGGGCATATACTCCAGGTATAAATCCTTGAAGGATTTCAACTGTTCTTGCTGAGTTGCCAACAATGTCGACTAGGGAACTGATCACAATTTCGTATATTTTTCCATCACACCAATGGCATTGATCCCCTATTGCTTTCCTCACAAACTGAACCACCACTACTCTACACACCAGATCCTCAATGGAGAATAACCTTGCGCACTATTCCTGCAAGCTCTCCTCGACGCATAGACAACTCATCCCAAATTGATGAACCATCTTTGTGAACTTCTTCCCCAAGCTACGAAACCCGAGTCAAGGGGGTGATAATATAGCTGCTCCACGAAAGCTATGGCACTCTCACGGGTTGAGGAATCTCCCAAACCATTCTTTCCTCAGTCCAAGACTGTCTGTCGACTTGACCCACCATTGAACCACTTGCCACTAACTTATCATTATGGGTCACATGCCAAATCCTTTACCAGGATCTCCTACAGTCCTGGCCAGGGAGAGTGATTAGAGTTTGAGATGACCTTCTCTTCTTGAGAGGTGCCCCAATTTTCCCAGAGATCTGTCGCCATATTTGCCTCTTTATATACATGGGTTAGTGTGTAGTCAGCAAGTTTGCTTAGCATCTCCTTAATGGTTGGTATCCAACTACCAAGACGCCAATTTTGAGATTTGCTTGATGTGATAGCTTTTATACATAGTAGAGAGTCTCCCTCTATTTCGCCCAAATCAAATCCATGCTGGATACAAAAATTTACACCGAGCCAGAGTGCCTCCATTTTTGCAATATTGTTTGAGAAAATTCCTAAAGATTTCGATGCCGCCCAAACACATTTTCCACTTGCACCCCTTACCATGCACCCTGCCCCTGCTTGCCCTAGGTTGTCTTTGGCGACTCTGTCAAAATTTAGTTTCCATTTTAACCTTACCAGTTGTAGCCAGTGTATCTCACTTCGGTTAACCTTAACTACACCTTTAATTCTTCTTGACGGTATTGTGAGCACATTCCAAGTTTTCCTGATTTCTTCATCCCATCTTGAGAAGACTACCTTGGTTCCGATTGAGATTCTCTTATTTGTTGATTCGATGATTGCGCCTTGAATTTTTCCAATTAATTATGATTGATTTAAGGCTTTTTCTTTGAAAATTCGGCAATTTCTTTCCTTCCAAGTGTGCCATATGACTATTGATGGTGCCAATGTCCAAATCCCATGCCAGTAGCCTTTTTTATTGATAATAGGCCAACTGGATAGGAATTCTACCAGCCTGTTTTGTCTCAGACTAGAAAAATTTAGGGTGTTTTGCAGCCAATTCCAGCATGATGTTGCCACTGGACAGGATAGGAAAAGATGATCACTAGACTCTTCTTCTTGCTTACACATTATGCACCTTGTGGGTCCTACAATTCCTATCCTTTGCAGCCTTATACCTGTCAAGCACCGGTGGTGAACAACTAGAAACAAAAAGGCCCCTGCCTTAGGTAGTACTTCCTGCTTCCAATAGATTTTAGCCATCCATGACTTGTCGCTAGCCTAGGTTGACTGTATTTTGTACCCAATTTTGGTTGAATACTTATCAGATGATGCTCCATACCAGATGATGGAATCTTCTTCATTGCTGAGTTGTACCTTTCTTTTGTTGATCTCTTGTGCAACTCGTGTTTCCAACTCTTATGGAATTGGTAAGGATTGTATGTTAATCCATGTACACTATCCTACCAGAGGATCATCACTTGGTTGGATGTAATCTGCAACTTTTGACCCGAATTCTATATTCAGTTTTTCCAAATACTGGTCTAAATTGAAAAGAGCATCCAGGCTGCTAAAACCATTCCACAAGTCTTTCCAAGATGAAGCCTTCCTACCATTACCTATCTTCCAAGATATGTGATTGATAATGAGAGGCCTGCATTTCAAAATATATTTCCAAGCCGCTGATCCACCGGATAGGTTGGCAGCCATGAGTATCCTAATGTTATCCAGACTATCTAGATATTTTCTTTGCATGATCTGGCACCAAAGTTTGTCAGAATTATTAAACATTTTCCAACTAATTTTTTCCCCCAAAGCATTGTTTTTCCATCTGATTTTTTGGAGGCCCACCCCGCCACACTCTTTTGGTTTGCACACAGCTCCCCATCCAGTTAGGGGGATCTTCTTTTCACATTTCGATCCTTCCCTTAGGAATTTCTTCAAGATTTTCTCTATGGCCATTTCTATTTTTCCAGGAGCATCCATACTTGACATGGCATAGATTGGGATGGCAGAAAGAATGGTTTTGGACATAGTGATTCTTTTGGGTAGAGTAAGCCATTTGGTCTTCCAGGACATTGCCTTGTTTTGACATCGTTCCACCACCTCCCCCCAATGTTTACTTTTGCAAGCCCTACCAAAATTTGAATTCCAAGGAATTTTTCCGGTAAATTTCCAGATTTATATTCAAGTATTGAGATTATTGCGTTTTGAAGACGAGCCCTTGTGTTAAAAAAGTAGACATAAGATTTCTCCTTATTCATCTTTTGGCCGATCTGGCTTTCATAATCTGATAGGAGTGACTTAATACATTTTGCTTCTCTTAATCTCACCTCCCCAAAAAGGTTGGTATCGTTAGAAAATTGGGAGTGAGTAATGGGCTCTACTCCTGGTGCCACTTTTACCCCACACCATTCAAGTCGTCTGCACCTATTCTTAATTGCACTGCTTAGAGACTCTGCCATTATTACAAATAGAAATGGTGATAGAGGATCCCCTTGCCTGAGACCATTGGTAGCTTGGAAAAATCCATGTAATGCACCATTGACATAAATTGAGAAGCGAACCGAAGAAATACATTGTTGTATTAGAGCACACCAATGATTATTGAAACCCAATTTCCTCATAACTTTTAATAAGAAATCCCACCGCACTTTATCATATGCTTTGCTAACATTTAGTTTTATGATCATACGTAGTCGCTTACTTATTTTGAGTGAATGAGCCACCTCTGAGATGAGAAGAATGTTGTCGGATATATCTCTTCCTAGAATGAAACCATTTTGTTCAGAAGAGATAATTTTATCCAAAAATAGTTTTACTTTGTCTGCCAGAACTTTCATAATCACTTTATAGATTGAATTACACAAAGAAATCGGTATGTAATCATTGAAGGATGCACATTCAAACTTCTTAGGAATAACTGCTATTGACGAATTGATTATGTCCTTGACAAAAAATTTAGACTTCCTGAAATCCTCCACCAGTTTATATAGATCGTCCCCCAAGAAATTCCAACAATTTTGAAAGAACCTGGCAAGGAAGCTGTCAGGAC
Organism: Sequoiadendron giganteum; assembly: GCA_007115665.2. Taxonomy (NCBI): domain Eukaryota; kingdom Viridiplantae; phylum Streptophyta; class Pinopsida; order Cupressales; family Cupressaceae; genus Sequoiadendron; species Sequoiadendron giganteum. The sequence continues at coordinate 240,656,308 of CM021109.1, forward strand.
CCGAAGCTTTATCCAGATGTAATTGGAAGAGTGCTCTACGGACCTCTTCTTTTGTTATTTTCTCGCATAGCATCATATTTTCTACAGCACTTACCCATTCTTCTAAACCTTCCAGAAACTCATTGCTGACTAAGCCTAGCACTGCGCCCCTAGGAGATTGGTGAAAAAATCAGTTGCAACCTTGCCAACCTCAGTAGCCCCTCTTGCCAAACCCCCACTTGGATGCCTAATTTCTTCAATCTTATTGACGTCTTTACTATTTTGAAACTAATAGATCCCTTGACCCTTGCTTCTTTCCACTAGATTTCAAGAAGTGCCAACAAATTAGGATCTTGCCACCACATATTTTTGAACTTGCAACTGGTTTTTTCAGATTTTTTTTCCTTGGTGATTGATAACTCAACTAGGAAATGGTCAGATGCTAAATTTGGAAGGATGTTAGCCGAAATAGACAACTCCAAGGTGCCCCAACTGCCTGGAATCAAGAACCTATCCAGCCTTTCTGCTATTGCCGTAAAATCCTTACGCCTGTTGGGCAATCTGTCAGTCCTGAATTGGACACAAAATTTATGAAATCTATTGTAGTTTGTGAGACAGTTCTGACTCCACCACTTTTCTCTGAAAGTTCCAATATGGCATTGAAGTCCCCCCCAATGATTAAATCCTCCTTGGAGAGGGAGCCTACATACTCTAGAATTGAGCCCCATAGAGATGCCTTGTCTTCTTTTTTTGGCGGACCATAAACATTAACTACCGTCAACTGATGATTTAAATCCAAATCATAGACATTCGCCACCATCCAATAGGAAGAGGAATATAGTATTTTAACTGATACTGAAGATGCTTTCCATAATATACCTAAGCCACCTGCGGATCCCAAGGAATCATGAAGATATCCTTCCCAGTTTTTGCAATAATTTATGAATTTATGACACTCCTCGCCTGCTAGTTTTGTTTCTTGTAACATGATTAGGTTGCTTGCACTTTTTTGCAATTGACACCTGATCAAGCATCTCTTGTCAGGGGCCTTAAGGCCCCTCACATTCCAGGTAGTGATCCTCATTGCTTCCCAAGGGAGGGCATACCCCCCTTGGTACTCAAAAACTTTGTGATGCTTGCATAATTCTTAGCTATTGCCTCTTCTTCCCTCAGTTGTTTTAAAGATTTCCTCACCCGATTAGTGCTTCTTGTTCCCAACTTGCCCAAATCGAGATGTTTGATTGCAGATTGGGAAATACATCTTTCCTCAACTATATCTAACTCATCAATCGATTCAGTATTAGAGGTAAAATCTTCATCCTGGTAGGTTTCTTTAATCTCCTCACTCTTTTGATCCTGTTGGTGCGGCCCAGGGGTTAATTTGCTAGATACTCCACATGTATCTTCAGGGGAAACCCCTGTTGTGGGTGGCACTTCCATTACTCCCACCCCATCTTCGATCGCTAAGACTATTGAAACCACCTTCACTTCTACTATTCCATTTAGGGTATGTTCTACATTAGTGGCATTTTTCCTTTGATACACCCTTTCTCGGTAATCATTGCCTTTGTTCTTGCATTCCGCTGTACTGTGCACCCTAGACTTGCATGATATGCAAAATTTCCTGCACCCAACGCTCACCATTGACCAATAAACAGATGCTAGATTGAATTGTGTCTATTACCGCGATGTTCAACCGAGCATATTTGTATAGGTCTCCCTCCACTATATCCATATCAATTTCTATCAGTGCTCTTAGAGACCGACCAATCTTCCCCAGAGACTCGCTAGTCCAGTACTCTACTGGTAAGTTGTATAATCTTACCCACACTGGCTCATCATACAAATGTAATTTTGTAGGATCGAAGTTATTGTTCCACAGCTGCATACAAAGAGGGTTATTGTTCATGAACCACATGTCCCCTTTTGTAACCCTTTTCTTCGATTGTTCATCTACAAAAACTATGATGAAAAAACCCTTCGGTAAAAATCTTATTAAAACCTTTGTTTTCCAATTTTCTTTCATCCATGAAGTTATTGCTGCCCTACTTGAAGGTTGTCCAATGAAATGACAAATAAATGAAAAGTCGCTTAAAATTGTGGCATCTGCCTTGATTTCTTCAGAGACATCTATTTCTACTCTGCTTTTATTGGATCTGTCATCTAAAACTAACTTTTCTGTCGTTGTCCAAGCCCTAGCCGATCTTAGTGCATGCCATTCCTGTCCGAACTCCTATTTTTCTTTTGGTCCTTTGTTTCGTGTGTTCATTTTCCATGTTTTTTCCTTAAAAGACCACCTTTCCCTTGGAATCCATTTTTTATTGGAATGATTAGGTGTGTCATGACAAATCTTCCTTGTTCTATTGCTTTCCTGTAATGGTTCCTTGTCGCGAAAGTGAGGATGGCAATTGTCGACCCACTGCCCATTCATGAAGACCCATTGAGGGATATATCCCGCCGATTCATCCTTGGGTTCATTCTAGCTTGCTTTGTCTCCCCAGTGGTTGATTAATGTTGGTTTTCCTTTGCTGGTTGTTTTTACTTCCTTGTTTAAAACCCTATTGTCTTTTATTAATGCACGCACGTTGCTGCTCTGTTCTACTACTGCAATGATCTACCCTGCTCTACTCATTGTGCAACCGCTCCCAAATATTTCCAATATTTAATTAAACGCTTTCTTTCTAATTCTTTATTCTCCTCCACTTAATTAAATATTTCCAATATTTAATTAAAAGCTTTCTTGCCTCAATAATTAAATATTCTATAATATTTAATTAGAAACTTTCTTCTCTCCATATTTAATTAAATATTTTATATATTTAAACAAAGGGCTTTTATCATCTCTCACACATAAATTAAATATTCATTCATTTAATTTATGGAAACATCTTCCATTTTTTTCTCAACTTCTTGATCTCTCACCATTTATTTTACAGGTTTGAATCTCAAATGTTGACCCTCGCCAACTAGATTTCTTGCCTTCAAAAATCTATAAATACAACCCTCTTATGACTTGAAAAGGATGCACCTCGAATCTTAGATTTCATACGCAATTACTATAGTTGGATTTCAATATTATCAACATTCTAGCATCATAGCATTTCAATTTCATAGCTTAAATCATATAGCCATGCACATGCATTTTCAATTAATCTCATTCTCTTAAGTTGCCATTTCAACAAGTTGTTGCTTACACAACTGAGAGCCAACATCTTTAATCAAATCCTTGGAGATAGAGGATGATGAGACGAATTTGAAGAAGCTACTGTCATTAGAGTTTGAATTTATGCTTTCTAGTTAGATTTCTTTAATATAATGTCTTATCGTTGTGTTAGTTTACTGTTTAATTAATCCACATTTTCTAACTACACATTTCTGGCGCCCACCATGGGGCATCCCCCTGTTTTAATCTTTTTATTTGCAGGAATTTTCTGGACAGGTGAAGAACTGGAGTTGCACTTCGGTGCATACAAGCTTTCTTCCAGTGCATAGAAGGACTCTTTCAGCACATCTACAAACTATTTCAGCGCATCTAGAGACTGTTTCGACGCATTCAGGGACTGTTTGGGGGCATTCGGGGAATGTTTCAGCGCATCCCGGATTGATCTTTTAGCACATCTAGTAACTATTTTGGCGCATTGGGGACATTTTTTTTAGCACATGCAGGGGGTTTGTAAACAAATTTTTTGATTCTGACACCATTCGCGAACAATATTTTTTTATTTCAATTTTTAAGGAAAATGAACCAATCCTAGGATAGAAATTTAAAATCTGGAATCTATCAATCCTAGGGTAGTCACCACATGCTATTTTGCAGTTAAAATGAACCCCATGTCTTTTTTGAAGCAATATCTTCACTTATTTTAGATCATTGTCATTTGGTGCTATAAAAAGAACATTGTTTGTTTTGTCTGTGGCAATAGGTCTATGCTCTCCCCTTAACTGGGTGACCAAAATACTAGACTACCTTTTTATTTTCATGCAATGTTTATGCTTTATTACATCCTTTAGAGGGATTGCTCTTGTGGGAAAAAGTACTCACCCAAGAGGAACGACCTAAGTGGGAACAACCAAAGCCAAGTTTTCCAACCCACTATAATCAAAAAGCAAATTCGAGGAAAGTCCTCAATTCGACGGCAGTTTGCAAGATAACCATCCCCAAAGCCTTTGTTCTAAAGGTTGGGAGGTCTCCTGAGGGAGTTTATCTATTGTTGCGCCGAATGGAAACCTTGACTATGAACCATAGTGTATAAATCCAACTGTGTCAGTATCCAAACATCATCTTAATCACAGTGCAAGGGGAGGGAAGAATCTGCCCTCAAGGCACTCACCATATATCCCCATGGATTTTTTGCTCAGTGTGTTTGGTATCCACTTCCATCACCTTGAGTATGCACCTGGAAAAGACAAAAACACGGGCGCCCTCTAGGGGGTGACATGGCTGTGTGATTAGACACGATTTTAAGCTATGGGTTGTGATTACGGTGATGACCTATTTGACAACTAAGAGTGAGTCTGCCTGGAATGATTATCTTGTTTAAAACCTGTGACAACCTCAAGAACATAGACTCTTTGTTTAGATTTTAGGATTAACAAAACAACTGTCTGCTTCTCTATGCTGTGTTTTTCACATTTAAATCAGATTAAGATCAACCAAAAATATCAAACTATTCAAACATGTCTATCTCAGAAGTCTAAATGGATTGATCTTTTAGTGCATCTCTAGTCTATTTTGGTGCATTGCTGCTCTATTTCGATGCATTGCTCCTCTGTTTCGACACATCTGTGCTATGTTTCTGTGCATCTGTGCTCTGCTTCAGTGCATCTCTACTCTATTTTAGCGCATCTATGCTCTGTTTCAGCGCATCTGTGCTCTGTTTCGGTGCATCCATGCTTTGTTTCAATGCATCTGTGTTCTATTTTGGCATATAGGGAGTTTGTTTCAGTGCATCTGTGCTCTATTTTGGTGCATGTGTTTTCCAAACCTAGGTAAGTTTTTAACACTCAAAAATGTGTCTTCCCAGTCTAGTCCTTTCCATGTTCAAAGTTTGGAATTCTGCAACTTTTTCCAAGAAGTCTCTAGAAAGGAATATTAGAAAGCCAAAGAAATCTCTCAGTCATAAGAAGTTGTTGAAAAAGAGGAAATTTCAATACCAAAGTCGAAAGGTCTTACTTGAACACAAGACCTTTATTCACTGATATCACGACTATATTAGAGGTTTCACTGATGATTATGTTGTAGAACCTTTATACTCATGAGCCTTCTTTCAAAGAAGAGCCCTTTCTCAAAGGCACAACCATAGTCAGGGTATTCGTTCTTCTTATATTCCCCAACCTACAATTACGTATGCTACTCATCCCAGTCAAATTTTGTAATAGAGAACTCAAGCACATTAGGTATTCGTCAAACTCATATTTTTACAAAGCTATGATCAAACCTCACAAAGTGAAAAATCATCTCTTTTTGATCTTTGGTTTAATTCTCGCAAACAGGATTTTCATCCTTTCAATCAAGGAATCACGAGCTAAAGATTAAAAATCTTTTAAGTCAGAATCTTCATTCTATCTTGACTTTCATACCCATGAAACATTGCACTATTTCATCATTATTAGAAATTGAGTAAAGCTTATGCCTATTGTCACGAGATCTCAAAAGCACATAGAAAAAGATGAAATTATAGTAAGAAAAATGGGTGATAATAGTGAAAGGGAAGAGATCCCCTGTCATAATTTAAATACTAAAGAGATAATAGAAGAAAATCTCCAAGAAGCAAAACAAGATCCCCAATTCCATACTCTTATGGAAAGGATTTTAGAATGAAACAAGGAAAGATATTTCCCTTCATTAGCTAATCAAGGAGCTAAGTTACTTGCTGATTTTGACACAGAAGGGATTAAAGAAAATCCCAAAACTCCTCCTAATGATTTGAGTGCCCTCACTCAACAGATCAAAGAATTACATGGGCAAATAAAATAAATGCAAGGGGGTACCATAAAGAAGTATGTTTTGGATGACATATGTCCTTATCCTTTGATAGGAGTCTTTGAATGATTCCTTTTCCAAAATATTGTGAAATCCCTAAATTTGATAGGTATAATAGGAAAGCTGACCCCGTTGAACATGTGCAGGATTTTTGAAATATGAGCTTAGAATTCTCTCATGATGATACCTACTTAATGCGATTGTTTCCACAAAGTGTGGGTGGACAATCCATGGAGTGGCTTTCAAAGATCACTCCCCCCATCAAAACCTTTGAGGAGTTAATAAACAAGTTTATATCACAATACTCCTACAACATACAACACCAGATAACCATGCTTGATCTTTGTAAGGTGAAACAAAAAGTAGGGGAATATTTCACTACATTTTTGCAAAGGTGGAGAAGGGTGTTTGCTAGATACTCTCGACTTGTTCCTGAAATAGAAAAGATGGAGATCTTTATCGATAGTCTGAATCATGAAATGAGTTACAAACTAAATCTTCACTGTCCTCAATCATTTGAGAAATCGATTGAAAACATGATTACTATTGAAGGTGCTTTGATCAAGCATGGAGTTCTAAAAATTGATAAAGAAAGTTCAAATTTGTACAACAACAACAACAACCATAATAACAACAATGACAAGTCATGATTTTAGACTCAAAATAAAACTGTTGTGAATGATGGGGTAGTAGATGCTAACAACGTGAATGCGAAGCCTACCGTCCTTAATGTGTCAAGTGTTCAACGTAGCAATAATGCTGGAAATTCTAGCACCCAAGGCAATGTTTCCAATCAAGGGAACACAACTAATAATCATGGAAATAATTTTAGCAATAATCAAAATTCAAATATGCCCAGATCTCCATATTTTTCAAATCGACGGAGTTTCACTCCCTTGGGCCAATCTTTGGAATCCATTCTCAAAGAGTTATTGAATCAAAACACTATTACGTTACCACCACAAAGAGACTATGAGCCTCAAGTTAAACCACCATCATGGAATGACTCACACTTTTGTGATTATCATAGGTGTAAAGGTCATAAGACAAACAATTGCCAAGGGTTGAAGAATATTGTTCACGATTTGATTGATATTCATACCATCATGGTTGAGGGACATAATGTCAATAATTACCATCAAGCATTCAAGGATCCTCTCCCTAATTATCAAAAGGGGGAATCTTCAGGTGACAAAGGCAAGAATGTTAATTATGTCCATGACGTCATTATCAATCATATTTATACTAACGATCCACAAATCAAAGCTATCTGAATCAAAGGTAAGCAAGAATATCGAGAAGTCAATGCTACCACCAGGGGACAAGGAAAAATCATTGTCAAAGGAAGCTCATCTAAAGCGATAATTCCCCCTCCAATTCAATACAATTTGGTTGATCAACTACGAAAAACATCAGCCCAAATTTCTATCTTGGAGCTTTTAAATTTATCACCTGCACATAAGGAAATCCTAGAAAAGGCCCTTGTTGATACAACTGTATCCCCTGATCTGGATATCAATAAATTTCAAGCCATGGTGGGACACTTTTCTGCAACCACATGCTTATCCTTTTCTGAAAAGGATGACTCATCCATAACCCATCCGCATAATTCATCACTATACTTAGAGGTCATGGTTCACAAAGCCTGCATTAAATGTGTCCTCATAGATGGGAGAGCTGGATTAAACATTTGTACTTTAAAATTGATCCTTGCTTTGGGAAATTCAGTAGAATCTATAGATTCATGAAGGAAGATTACAATCAAGGCATATGATGATGAGGAAAGGACTTCCAAAGGCCTCATCATGCTACCAATCAAAGTGGGACCTGTTGTGAAGAATACCTTTTGTCAGGTTCTAGATCGAGATCTAACTTATAACATACTCTTGGGTCATCCATGGATTAATGACATGCAAGTTGTTCCATCTACTTATCATCAATTTTTGAAGTTTTCATATGATGGACAAGAAGTAACAATACCTGTGGATCACATTAGCAGTCAAACTTGCTCTAACCTAAGAGAAAATTAGGACACACTCATCCCACACAATAGAGAGGCCTTGGACATCTCTACCTCCAAGTAAAATGAACAAGCAAGTGAAATGATAAGTAATTTTGGCACCAAGCTAAAATTGAAAGATAATGGAGTGGGAGAATATTCTTTGTCTCTCTCTAATTTACCCATATCTCCAAGATCCCATGGTCAACCATCGACATCCATACAACAGGCTATAGCAGCTCTAGCCTCAGCTTCAGTTCCCATCACCAAGTTTAATGGAGTGTTTATCAAAGAAAATGAAATGAAAGATAGAGCTATCCTTGATTGGCTCTATAAAGATGAAAAAGAATCGGTAAAACATGTCAAGTTGCCCACAAAACAATATGGAAAGGGTTATGCTATCATGCAACCAATGGGTTATGAAGGAAATGGCCCTATAGGTAAAAAGGAAAGAGGGTATTGTTGAACCTGTCCAACTAAAAAAAATGCACCCAAATGATAATACTGGGTTAAGATATGGTGAAGACACAAAGGAAGAAGTGATACAAAGAATGTCTAAAGAGGAGTTAACTGAAACAATCTTGAGAATTCACGCAAACAATTCTGACACTGACTCCAATGTATATGAATGGGATGAATTCTCTGATGATACTTTTATCTCAGAGAAAAGGGTGGATGTCATACACAAATACACACCTACATTCTTACAAGGGGAAAGCTCAAGGCCTCTGCTTGATTACGTCCTACAAAGTGATCATGATTCAAGTGAAACCGATTCGATTCAAAGCGAGAGATATCATTCATAGGAGGATGCCATCCTAGACCTCCCTTATGATGATGTTAACAATAGCATCATGACCCTAATGGCCAGCAACCTTACTCATCCTAATGATCCATTTCCTTTGGTCTATCCCAAACTCATCGATTGGGAACAAATCGCACCCATTGATGTCCCAACTTTTCCTAATGATGAAACCATCATAAATTTTATTTGTTCATCCCAACCGGAAACAAGTTCCACCAGGGAATCACAAGATCAAAGTTTTCAATGGGAAAGTGCCACATTTCTCAGCTATGAATAAAATAACATAAAAGAAAGATCTAATGGTGAAAACCTAACAAAGGCAATATTAGATCAAGAAAAGAGAAAATTAAAAATCGTATCCAATGGTGAAAACCTTTCAAAGCCGCCAGAGGATGGGAAACTTGACACTCTTCTAGAGCATTATCAGGAAAGGTCTTCTATTTTAATCGAACCAATAGAGGCACTCAATATAGGTACTACAGAAAAGCCCAAAGTTTTGCTATTGGTTGCATCTCTAACAGAAGAGGAAATACCTAGATTCACAAACTTTCTCAAGAACAATCAAATCAATTTTGCATGGTCCTACGCAGATATGCCTGGATTAGACCCAGATCTCATCATGCATCATCTATCTATTGCGCCAGGGGAAAACCTGTGAAGCAGAAACTCAAAAAGATGCATCCACATGTTGCATTACTGGTTAAAGAGGAATTAAAAAAACTTTTAGATGTTGGATTCATTCGGTCTATGGACTATGCAGAATGGATCTCCAATATCGTACCTATTTCAAAGCCAAATGGAAGGATCAAAATTTGTATATATTTCAGGGATTTGAAAAATAATGTCCTAAAGACGATGTTCCTCTACCCAACATAGATATGATTGTTGATTTGATGGCTGGGCATGCAATGTACTCATTAATGGATGGATTTTCAGGATACAACCAGATAAAGATTGCACCAGAGGATCAGGATAAAAAAATGTTCACATGTCCTTGGGGTACCTATTTCTAGAATGTAATGCCATTTGGGTTGAAGAATGTAGGAGCTACATACCAACGAGCAATGACAACGAATTTTCATGATATGATGCATACATTCATGGAAGATTACGTTGATGATCTCCTCACCAAATATAACACCAGGGAAGGACACATAGATATCTTATCTAAAATTTTCAAAAGAATGGAACAAGTCAAAGTGAGACTTAATCCAAAGAAATGTGTCTTTGGAGTGAAATCTGGAAAGCTACTAGGTTACATTGTATCAAAAAAGGGAATTGAAGTGGATCTAGCTAAAGTACAGGCAATTCTTGATATGCCACCACCAAGGAACATTAGTCAACTACGCTCTTTGCAGGGATGGTTACAATCCATTTGAAGATTCATTGCTCAACTGGTAGATGAAATTTTACCATTTACACACCTTTTACACAAGAATATTCCATTTAAGTGGGAAGAAAAATGTGAAGCCGCATTTGATCAGATAAAGCAATATCTCATGAATCCACCAGTATTGATTCCACCAATGCAAGGTGCCCCTCTCATATTATATATTTTTGCCACGAAAGTATCTTTAGGAGCATTATTGGCACAGGAAGACAATTCAAGGAAAGAGCGAGCAATTTATTACATCAGTCGAACCTTGACAAGTCATGAGCTAAATTATACTTTCATTGAAAAATCCTGCTTAGCAGTGGTGTTCACTTCTCAAAAGTTACGACACTACATGCTAACTCATATAGTAAAGCTTGTGGCTAAGATTGACCCACTCAAATATCTTCTAATTAAGGAAACCCTAACTGGTAGGTTAGCTAAATGGGTTATGATCCTAAGCAAATTCAATATTCATTATGTGGATCAGAAAGCTATCAAGGGACAGGTAATTGCGGATCAATTGGTAGAAGCACCAATATCAGCATAACACCCAATACACATTGATTTTCCTGATGCCGATGTATTCACAGCAGTTATCCAGCAATCATGGGTGCTCTACTTTGATGGTTCTTACACTCAACATGGTTCAGGAGAAGGGGTTCTTTTTATTACACCTCAAGGACATACAAGTCCAAAATCTTATTGGCTAATGTTTCCTTGCACAAACAACATAGCTGAGTATGAGGCATTCGTAATTGGCATAAAAATTGCAGTAGATTGGAAAATCATAGAACTTCAGGTTTTTGGTGATTCACAACTTGTTATAAATCAAATCAACGACGAATATCACACTAAAGATGATAAGTTGCTACCTTACAAAAGAATGGTAGACAATTTCAAGAAATACTTTGTTAACATCAAGTTCATATAGATTCCACATATTAATAATAAAGCAGCAGATGCTATGGCTACAATCGCCTCTCTACTCCAGTTAACAGAGAATCAAACATAGTACGATTTCCTAGTGGAACAGTTGTTTTCTCCCACCCATGACAATCCTAAAACTCAAATCATTTTCCATTTAACTAGTTCTGATTCTCCCTTATATGGCCAAATTTACACTTACCTAAAGGATACCCCCTGATCTAAGTAGTCTCTCGACTACCCCCTCGGCCTATACACATCTCTCTCAGAAGTTGTCCCTCTCGACCATAAGTTGAGCTACCTATGGGTCAGGAGGTGGTGGATGTGCAATCGATGCCTGTAGCTGACTGATCGTCCCCTGAGCCTGTGCAAATTGACTCTGTAGAGTCTAAACCTATGCCTGCAATGCATCAATCTGTCCCTATGAAGGAGCCTTGATAATGATTCGTGGAGCTGACGTACTCAGCTGGTCCACCATTCTCGAGGTTCGTGGCCTCATCCTGAAGGTAACATCAAAGAAATAACTCTGTCCTCCATCATCCCCACTGTCATCACTATTGTCATCCTGGCTATCAAAATCATCCTCCTCATCTCCCTCCTTATCAATATCCATGGTTGCATCATCCTTTGCCCCTGCCTGAGTCACTCCCTATGGCTACCCTATTGCTACCTGTGCCTGTGCCTACCCTCGCCCTCATTGTATCACTGGTCCTCCCATCAATGGGGCAGGCTCCTTTGGACTAGTTAATCTCGAAAAGGGATGTGTGTAAAAGTACATCGCATACTCGTCTGTCATCCTTGCATTTGTAACCTCCGGATGCATAGCCCACTGATCTGGCTGTCTCAATCGTCACAATGGGACCCCACTCTGGTACATCCTCCCAGAGCCTGGCATAATGTGCCACACCCTTCAAAATCATTTGTACTAACCCAAGCTACCACAAGACCCGCATGACTAAGAACCACTCAATAATGTATGGGGTGCGTCCAATCAGATACCTAGATCTGGTACAGTAGGGAAACTCTAATTCATCTGTCTCCCATGGATCATAATCTACATACGGTCTCCAGATAACTATATCTAGATCATCTAGAACGCATCGCCAATACTCCAATTTTCCCAACCTCGGCTGGACAAGAGGCCCTATGTATGCATAGACATATGGGAACCCAAGGGGACGATCCCTCTGAACAATGGGACATGTAATGAAAAAATGCTCCCATGCAAATATCTGCAGAAGAGTAACTTCATAAGAGAGACTCTTCCCATCTATGTACATGACTTGATGAAGATCATGGTACAGATGGGCAAGCATACATGATCCCCATGCATATCCGGTTCCATGGAGAAGCATATCCTCCAAAATCCTCCCCCATCCAACTAATAGTCCCTTTGCCCTACGATTAGGACAAAGAAAACCATCGATCAACCTAATAAAACTGAAGGCAGCAAGGTATATCTCACCACCATCTCCTTCTAGGGAAGCTCATATCCAGAGACATGCGGATCCTGGAAGACTCACCTAAGTGCATCGGTCCCCCCAATCTCCTTGTGATCGTAGATCACAAGCTCCCCGACTACCAGAATACCCAGAATCCTATACACATCATTGGGCGTCACCATAATCTCTCTTGTCGGCAGATGAAAAGTGTTATGCTCATTGTGCCATCTCTCAGCCAATGCCATCAATAGTGCCCTGTTGACCTGATACTGCGAGATCCTCAAAAAGGAACTCAAACCACACTAATCTATCACCCCTAAATCATCATGTGATAGTCGCATAATCATCTCCCATGTCTGAGAGAATCTCTCTCTAATCCGGAGGAGGTTAAAATCCTCCTTTACAACATCATCAAGCAATCATACAAATTAATCAGCAAGCAATATCTAATCAAATCAGTACATCAAGCAAGTTCAATCAAATCAATACTTATTTGTTTTCATATCGCATGGAAGCAAATCTATCAATCAAATCAACACTATTTTTTTTTTCATATCGCATGGAAGAAAATATTTCTATCATTTCTACTATTTGTTTTTCATATCGCATGGGAAGAAATTTAACAGTCAACATGACTCCATATCTATCTATTTGACTTTCAAATGGGAAAGCAGATCTATCATTACTATTTGTTTTTCATATCGCATGGAAACAAATTTATCAGACTTACTTGTTCTTCAAGCACGTAGACAAGTTTCTCAACTCAAGCTAATCTATTCTTGATGTTATTAAAAATCATAAAATCAGTTGGCTAATCTAGCAACACTCATCAAGCACTTATCAATATTTCTTCAAAATTTCAAATTCGGGAAAAATCCCTGGACACGCCAAAATAGGCCATCAATGCGCTAAACCATGTATGCACAACTTTACACCATGGATGTGCTACAACAGACCTTCTATGCGCTATTTCTTGTATTTGCTATTCTATCTACTAGATGCGCTACAATAGTCACCCAATGCGCCAATTTTCCTATGTGCTAATCTAGCATCCTGCACGGGTAGCATTTATGTATGCGCTACTTCAGGTACCCTATGCACGACTGTTTTCAACCTATGAGCTACTTTGGATGCATGACTTTATCTCCCGTATGCGTGATACTATGGCTCGTATGCACGAAACCAAGACATGAAAAATCTAAAAATTGCAAAAAAATGGAAAATCATCAAAAAAAATTACAAGGAAGGTCAGGTCGACTTATTGGAGGTCCGCACGCAACTGGTCTCTGATACCGACGGGCACGCTCAAATCTGTGACGCTCATAATGGATCGGCATTGCGCATATCTCTCTCAAAGCTCTGAAAATTCCTAAAGGTAATCATTCAAATGAAAATGAATTTTCACCTTTTTCACCTTTTAAGGGGGGTAAAAGGGAAAATATTTAAATTTTTGGCAAAACAGAGCGCTATTTCGAGAGCTAAATCACTAATTTTCCTCCGAAAATCATTCTGATTCTTTTATCTTGCGATTTATCTCTCGAGGGGGCATATAACATCAGTAAATTCCAAAATTTTGGGGCAAAATTCTTTGAAGCAATGAGTAAATCACATCACTTCAAAGAGGGGCAAAATGTACACATCTAAAAATGGTTACGGTTAATCAAACCTATTAGTTAATTAAATATGAATTATTTAATTAATATTCTTAAGTCATCTACATATAAATAAATTTAATTATTTATTTATATTGTTCATTTTCTCAATTCTTCTATAGTTTAATTAAATAAATAAGTTTATTTAATTATTTTCCTCTTAATTAAATAAATAGATTTCACAATTTATTTATATTAATTATCACAAGTTTAAATTTTAAATTTAAATAATATTCTTCATCTCACATTTAATTAAATATTTTAAATATTTAATTAAAGCACTTTCTTCTCTTCCACTTAATTAAATATTTCCAATATTTAATTAAAAGCTTTCTTTCTTCCGTAATTAAATATTTCCAATATTTAATTAAAAGTTTTCTTTCTAATTCTTTATTCTCCTCCACTAAATTAAATATTTTATAATATTTAATTAAAAGCTTTCTTGCCTCAATAATTAAATATTCTATAATATTTAATTAGAAACTTTCTTCTCTCCATATTTAATTAAATATTTTATATATTTAATTAAAGCGCTTTTATCATCTCTCACACATAAATTAAATATTCATTCATTTAATTTATGGAAACATCTTCCATCTTTTTCTCAACTTCTTGATCTCTCACCATTCATTTTAGAGGTTTGAATCTCAAACGTTGACCCTCGCCAACTAGATGTATTGCCTTCAAAAATCTATAAATACAACCCTCTTATGAGTTGAAAAGGACACAGCTCGAATCTTAGATTTCATACGCACTTACTATAGTTGCATTTCAATATTATCAGCATTCTAGCATCATAGCATTTCAATTTCATAGCTTAAATCATATAGCCATGCACATGCATTTTCAATTAATCTCATTCTCTTAAGTTGCCATTTCAACAAGCTACTGCTTACACAACTGAGAGCCAGCATCTTTAATCAAATCCTTGGAGATAGAGGACGATGGGATGAATTTGAAGAAGCTACTATCATTAGAGTTTACATTTATGCTTTCTAGTTAGATTTCTTTAATATAATGTCTTATCGATGTGTTAGTTTACTGTTTGATTAATCCACATTTTCTAACAACACACTTTCAAGTGTAGGCCATTCAAAAATAACTCTTACCTTCTTAGGATCCATCTTCAATCCATCCATTGATATCACAAATCCTAGATATACCAACTCTTCCTTCATGAAACTGCACTTCTTAATGTTTATTAGTATCTGCTCTTCTCTCAACCTCTACAAAACTTATCTTATGTGTAGCAAATTTTCTTCTCTAGTCTTACTAAAAATCAAGATGTCATCCAAATAAACAATCACAAACTTACCCAATAATTTCTTCAATACCTAATTCATCAACCTCATGAAAGTACTCAGTGCATTTTTCAATCCAAAAGGCATTATCAATCACTCATACAATCCTTCATTTTTCTTGAATGTTGTTTTCCACTGATCCCCTTCTCTGATTCTAATTTGATGACATCCACTCCTCAAGTCTATCTTTTTAAAGTACTTAGCTCCACTCAAACAACCCATAATGTCATCCATATGGGGCAAAGGAAACCTACACTTCACTGTGATCTTGTTTATGGCTCTACAATCTGTACACATCCTCCATTCTCCATCCTTCTTGGGTGCCAATACAACAGGTACTGCACAAGGACTTAAGCTTTCTCTTATCAAACCTTTTCTCAATAATTATTTCACTTTTCTATTCAATTCTTCATTCTCTACCAATTTCATCCATTGTGCTTCTTTATTAGGAAAACTAGCTCCAAGAATTAGATCCATGCAGTGACGAATAATCCTTACAGGTGGTAATCCATCAGGTACATTATCTAAAATGATAGCTTCATATCCAGTCAACAATTCCTTAGTCTCCTTAGGTTGTCCTTCTACATTCTTCAAGTCTTCAACCTTCTTAGGCACCAAGGTATAACACATGTTGTCATGTTTCAGTCCATCTGGGAATCTCCTTCCATCAACCAAATTGATTCTAGCAGTCATAAAAATCTCAACTTTAGGAACATCTTCCAAGGGTAACAAGGTTTTTTTCATCCCATTAGAAACAATGGTGTATATGTTCTTCTTTCCATCATGAATAGCTTGTCTATCATACTGCCAAGGTCTTCCCAAAAAAGTATGGCATACCTCCATAGGCATAAAATCACACAAAACTTCATCATGGTAATTGTCTATCTTCAATTTCACCAAACATTTTTCACTTACCAGTATCTTATGCTCATCTTGAATCCATGCTATCTGATAGGGTTTCGGGTGTTTCAATATTTCCAACTTCAACTTGGTCACCATTTCTTTAGAAGCTAGGTTCTCTGAACTTCCACTATCAATGATCACTTTGCAACATTTACCGGCTACCTTACATTAGGTCTAAAACAAGTTCTTTCTCTACAATGGTTCCTGCTCCATATCACTTTGACACAATACTCTTTTGTTTATCAACACTTCTCCTTCTTACAGTTTGTTAGGTGATCCATCATGATCCTCTTCAACAAAATTTTCTCTCCTATTGTTCTCTATCTTCCTATTTGTTCCTTCCTACTTACATACAAATTCTCTATGTCCTTCTCCACCACATTTGAAACAATTTCCCCTGAATATTCTTTTCTCTGGTCCTCTGTCATATTTTATATAGCCTTCATTCCTATAACCACCATATTTTCCTCTTCTATAATATTTTCCATCATCTTTATAGTGTGAACTATCATTCTTATTAACTTCCTTATCCTTGTTCTGATATGCAAAAGTTCCTCTTCCTCCTCCAGTAAATATTCTTCCTCTTTGAAATCTTCCACCTCTTCCTCTTCGTCTCTACTCGTGTCTTCTATTAATATTATCTTATGCTTTTAGGGCACATTGATATGCCTTCTCCACGCTCAACTACTTAATCAAACTGATCTCATCTTGTATAGACGACCTCAAACCATTCATATATCTAGCTACTTGTTCGGTCTCATCTTTTGAATGTCCTAATCTGATATTCAACTTGTAGAACTCCTTAGTATACTTTGTTACACTTGATTCTTTCTGCTTCAGATTCTGCAATTTTTGGAATAGGCTGATCTGATAGTCTATAGGCATAAACTTTGTCTTCAACTTGTTCACCATCAAATCCCATGATCTGATCTTTTCTTTTCCTTTTCTTTGTCTATCTATCTACAAATGTTCCCACCAAAGGGATGCATGTCCTCTCAGCTTTGTACAAGAAAATTTCACCTTCTTATCTTCTGGGGTACCTTCAAAATCAAATTATTTATCCATATCTATTATCCAATTAAGTAATTCATCTGATTCCACCTTACCATTATAGTCCAGTGGATTGAAATGTGGCTTGGTGTTCACTTTGGTTTGTGCTCTTATGAACCTCTCTTCTCCCTGATCAAGACCAAGTTTCTCTTCTCTTGCAACTTCTTATTGTTCTTCCACTTCTTTATCTCTTACATCATCAAATGGTCGACCTCTTCTCTGGGTCATTTCAACTACTTCCAGTCTAGTAGCAATTCCTCTCAACGTTTCCATTACGGTTGGGTCTACATTTCCATGCGCTCTATTTCCTCTACCATTTCTTCTTCTCGCCATCTTCGCACAAGCACTCTATATCTAGAGTTGGATCCTTAATCCACCACCCTACAACAAATATTCAAAAGGACTTCATGACTTCTAATAATCTCACAAGGAACGAATCTCACTCTAATACCAGTCTGGTGCAGACACAGTATGGAGGGTCCTCAAAAAGAACGATCTGGATTGTGCAAAAAAGAGTAACACAATAGAAGAAACATAAAATATGGAGGAAAATAGAGATGCAAACATTCTTATTATCAAAAATCTTGATTACATATGGTCAGCCACATCTGGGCTTACAAATTTGACGCATAGCCCTGATTACAATATACTAAAAATACAGTGTGCATATATGTGAGCGAAAATCCTACAGATAAAAATTTAAGTTCTTCTTATTCTAATTTGTATTGGTTGATTTCTATTCTAATGATTTATTACAAAATTTATATCACATCCACAGGTCAAGAAACATCCGCATCGGCCAAAGATCATTACAATCTCTAATGAAGAAAATTTAACGTGTGCAAGAACAAGTCAGCTTCAAATTTGAAATTCTTCCATGGTAGATGCACATGATGAAGTGTGGACCTAAGTGTAAGGTTGGGGAAACTCCATGGAAAAAATCTAGACACACTGTGAGGATCTGCAAGTCATAGGGAAGATCCGCGATCAATCCAACTAGTCGTTAAGGTTTGAAATTATTCCAAGGCTAGTCCCTTAAACTGTCACTTAATCTGAAAGTGATAACTTTCTGGAAAAAGATCCAATTGAGCTGAAAACATGGAATAAGGAGATTGAACATATCCATGATGAAATTGTAGGTACATGCGATCTGAGGAGCAAACATGAAGAAACACCAGATCTACCAACTCAAACAAAAATAAGAACAAAACAAGAACAAAATTGAATGAAAATATTTTTGGTTGATGCAAGATTGCCAAGAACCAAGGATTCTCCTGCAGCATAACCTAAGTCCTCTAAGGTTCATGACTATGCTACGTAGTTTTCCCATTATCTATCTAACAAGATCTATAAATCATTATGGAAATACATCTAATCATCACGTCTAATCAAGCAATCAATCAAGAAATCAATATGATACATCCATAAAATTTATTCATGAGAGAACATTTGAATCAATTCAATTAATTACATATACAATAACATATGTTATATAGTTCATTACATAAGAGAATTCAATCTTAGTTTACATCATTACATTATACATCTGTACAACAATATCTCCTTGAATTACAACTAAGGAATGTACATCCAAGTATTATACATGGTACATTAGAATATGATATGATACAAGTACATGAGTAAAAATACACATAAGCTAGTAAAAATGTAAAAATCTTCAATTCAAGATAAGCCTCCACGATCACAAACAAGGAGAGGCAACCCAATGGAGTACAATGCACTATCCACCCAATCGTGTGGAACCCAAAGGTCCATCCCCAATGCTAGGAGATAAAAAAGGGTCCCACCATCATAATCAGGCAAATGAAAAAAAAAAAACAAGGATAACAAGACATCAATGAACAAGTAAGGATCAATGTCAAATGATAATAACATCACTTCGAGAGGCACATAAATATCCCAAGGAAACAAGAGACAAGGTGGTTATTAGTTTGTCATAGGAGGAGTGTATCACATAGTTTTCCATGGGTTACCCTGGTGTAACCTTCCTAGGCTACCGAACCCCCATCCTAGGTTACCCTGGCCACCTCTACCGATCGTCGGATCCCCATACAAACACATGTGGGATCAACGTACCTTCCAAGAGGGTACTAAAGTTGATCATGCCATTCTAGGCCTTCTCAACTCATCCCAAGGCTAAACAAGCACTTGAGCTATGAGTGAGGCATTCACTTATCCTGTTTAGTGTGATTACTACCCAGCCCCCTAGTTCATTTTAGGTTATCACTTAATTATAAAACTCCCACATGGGTTACCCAGGTGCCACTTTGTGCATCAGACCCCCATCGGGAGCCACTCCCCTACTAAAAACTAGGAGACCCCAATAGAATCAAGAGAAAGCCACTTGCACACTCATTAGAACTTAATCACAAAACAATAAGATGAGGAAAAACCCTTCCCGCTCACAAGTTCCAAAAGTTCCAAACATATAGGTGAACACACTGTGCAAGGCTAAAGATCATCAATTACTCCATGAATACAAAATGATCGCCACAAGGGACTAACAAAGATTACATCAGGAAGACAACTTCCCTTAGCCTCTCGAAGACACTAATGATTACACCAAAATTGACTTAAACACCTATATAGATAACCAATCATTTCCATTCAATACTCATCCCTTTTCCTTCATGCAATTACTTAAACAATAATTTACTCATGGAATACATAATAGATCAATGATGCCACTATTTCAAATTCATGAAATATAGATATTTTTATTTAATCAAGATTCAATACATTAATCTATTCTTAATTAATGTACTTCTAATTTTGTTTAGTTAAATACCACTAAGTAAAGTAATAACATCCCTTAACAAAGTACACAAAGCATATGCAAATATTATTTAACCACAACAATATTTCTTATACGAATGCTATTACAAAACATCTACAATTACATTTATTTATACATCTATATATATATAATTTACAATAGAAATCACTATTGTTTTCAAACATTATATTTTCTTATCAAATAAATATTTACAAACTTTTACTCTACATTCATTAATACGTATACACATACACCTATTTAATAAAACAATACTTACATACTCATACAAAATGTACCTACATACATATATATGTTAACATACAACTATAAGTCCAAATACCAATCACAATATATGATGAAATACAATGAAATAGAGAAAAATGCATGCATTTATAATATACGATTATATACATGTAGCATTGAATGCCAATAAACACATTTCCAACGACTATGTAAAAATAATACTTATTACCAAATATCGATTGCAAGAAAGCATCAAATTTTTCACAAAGATTAAGCTTGCTTGTAGATACTACCACCCAAGCTAAAGTTTATGAGGAGATTTAAACATAAGATACATCGTGATTTCCAAAAAGGAAGGAAATATATATGCAGCTACATCGATAGCCATAAAGGGGTGTTTTTTATTATTGAAAAATACATGTAATGTTGGCTAAGAAGATATTATTATTTTAAATCGCCCTTAAAATGGAACTAAGGGTATGGTCCTATGGAGGGGGTTTCCTAAAAAAAATTAGTGGGTGTTGCTTAGATTTTTTAGGAATATTTTAAGGTTAGTGGTCTCATGAATTCAATTTTGTAATTCAACTTAAAAGTTTGAGCTCCAAAATTTAAAGATTGAATTGGAGTATTTTTGGTAAAAATTAATAAATAAATAAAAATTCTCTCATTTTAATTTTTTTTTAGGAATTTAAATTTTTAAGTGATAGACAAGTGGCAGAAAAACTTTCTAAAAAATTCCTAAGCTGTAGGGGCAATTTCTAGCCACACCTCAATTTCACCGCTGAAAGATTCATTTCTAAAAGGTAGGGGCTCCTATTTTTCTGGAAAAGATTCTAATTAATCCCGTAGCACAATTTTTTTTCTTCATGAGACCGCTTGATCCACGAAAATAGAAGCCCAAACCCCCCATGAGACCATACAGTAAGCAGTCCCAAATAAAACAAACCAAGGTGACAAGTCGGCTTAGATGGTACGACAGTGTAAGTTAAGCATGGAAGGAGTGGTTTGCATGGTACAAATACTTTCCCTCCCCCATCTCCAACACATGGCATTATACCTTGAGGGCTTGACCATGTTATTATGAGAGGGTTTAAGAATTGTTAAAGGAAAAGATGATAGCTCACACAACATGCATTCAGTTTGACCAATAAACATCACACAATAGCTTGGGTTTACTCCCCAAATATATTTTGAATTCCATCGGATCAAAATAACCAATCCTGACATGATTCACTGTTGATTAGAAAAAAAGGGGAACAAAGATGAATAAATCCAAGTATAGGATAGATACGATGTCGAAAAAACATGATTCACACTTAATAGTATTATGATAGTGTATGAATTCAAAGATAAGAAAACTCATAGCAGGTAGTGCTAATGGACCGTTAGATAAAATAAGACAAAATTAATTATATGAGTATTGACTACCCAGACACATGCATAAGAATTTCGTCCTAAAGACTATATGGTGCCTTGAAGTTTAGAGTAACAAGCTAAATGATTTCAAACAAAATGCCTCAAGCAATGCATAACCCTTATGGTACAAGATGTAAAGCCATAGACATAGGCATTTCTAGAATTAACAATAGTAGTTACTAGGTACGCATTGGAAAAATAAAAATGACAGGGTGTCAAGGAGTTCAAATCACAACCTCAATTAGTGAAAAGGCAAGGGAGAGGGTGCATTCAACAATTCCATTGCCACAAATTGATATCATAACAAGAAGCACAAAGATTACGACATACTCAATTGGAATTTTTTGAAAACGATTTCAAAAACTTTCAAGCATAAGGACTTGGTAGGCTCAGATTATACTCCAAAATAAATTTAATTTTAAAAGACTAAGAAAGTTCGCAACCATTACAAAATATGCATAATTCAATTCAAAAATGAAGGCTTCAAAACTCCCAGGAAATACATTCGCAAGTTGCACACTCAAAAATTATCAAGTAAATATTTTCCTTCCACAGCACAATCATTTTAAATTCATTTTCTAAACATAATTAAAATTGAGAAAACACAAAGGACCCTGAAATGAGTCGGTTGACTGAGATAAATTTATTGTCGGGTCTAAATTCCAAGCTGCATTTTTAACACCCTTCCAATCCCGTCAACCACTGCAAATCCACCAATTTCAAAACCCCCAAAAACCCAGAAGATGAGCTTCCAAGAATCCAAAAAAGCATCCACGAGAAGCAACAAGATTAGTTACTTCAAGCACCATTTCCCAACAAAACGAGATTTTTTAAAAAAAATCTTTTCAAAAAGACCCAATTCCATTACTAACTAATTAATTTATCTTTTCACTCCATTTTTTTTATTAATTAATTTATTTTCACTATTATATTAACCACCAAACCATAATTTTATATATATATATATATATTTAATTATTTCTTATAAAACTATAAAATTTAATTTATTTAAATTAATCGAAACATTAATAGTATTTTATTTACTAAAATATTAAAATCAAATTATATTTAAACATTTATTTAAAACTATCAAATACCTTTTAATCATTTAATATAAAATCCATCAAACATCAATTGATCATAAAACTCAAATGGACAAACCCAACCACAAATGGCAACACAGCCAGGGCAAAGCATAGAGGGGCATTACATTTTTCTTTCTTTTTTTTTTTTGTGTCACCAAGATGCATGTTTGCCAGGTTTTCATCAAGGTGACAACGGTTTTTTTTTTTTTTTTGTATTTTTTGACTTTATGATGGGATTCTCTAAAAGCTAGGTATAGTACCTATGAAGGTGCACGTCATTGATAGGATTTGGTAATGGTTCACCTTCAGTAGTAGAAAGTTGATAAGCACTGGATCCATATGTTGCTATTATGATGTAATTACCCAACCAACTAAGCTCAAATTTTTTAGGATTTTCTCGATCCATCTAATTCTTAGGATTCTCTTTCAAGACTAAGTCACTAATGTCAAAATGTCTGACTCAAACTTTCTTATTATAGCTATTGAAAAGTTGATTCTAGTATGCTTGTAAATGGGTTAATGTATTTTGTCTCTTCTCATTCAATAGCTCTAGCTCATGCAAATGAGATACACAATACTCTTATTCATCAATGAATTATGCTTGCATTCCTCTTGGACTCTAGTGTGTCACACTAGTGTCTTGATCCTGCACTATCGTCTTTTGGCCAAGAGTTACTCCTTTTCTGGTAGAGTTCTCTATATCTTGCTCTTTTGGTCTCTAAATAATTTTGTCCAATCACTCTATTTGATATTTTTCTTTGAGCTATTCTTTGCAATTTCTCTATTCTTCCTTCTAGACAAAACCAATGGTAGTTTAGGGCAGTTCATTCCCTGGGATTCTCTTGGAAAGCAAGAGACTTGTGAGAAGTGAATCACCCTTCTCTACATTTTGGTGAACCTGATGTGAACCATGTCGGATCTTTTTTGCAATGTTTTAATGTTTATGATTATGTTTTCTCTAAGGAATATTTTGATATGTTGGATGATGCTCTAGATGATTCCTTAGAAGCATATTCTCCTATCCATAGATCTCCTAACCAAACTTCTTCATCACATGCATATACTTCCTCTCAACAAGATGAGAAGTCAGTGAATGTTATTATAGTCTTTGTGGATCCTCAAAAGCCTAAGAGACCCATTATTTACTCGACTCTTACTAGCCCTTCACCTAAGATAATTCATTCTATTTGTGGGGTCCCAAATCATAATGACTCAATGGATTTGTATACAAGGTTCTTAAGAGCTACAAACTCTTCCTCTTACAATGTCATAGGGAAAACATATAAAACTAGAAGGAATCAACATAACTTGAATCAACAACCTTCTATACCTACATCTCAACCTACTTTGATTCCTACTTATTTACCACCTTCTCAACCAAATATTCCTTTGGCACCTAAATCTATGACTAAAGTGCTTGGTGCTTATGATCTTGTTGAGCAACTTCATATTACTTCTCTAAGATTTCACTTTGGGATTTTCTTTAGACCACTCTAGTTTATCAAGGAATGCTTTAGGAAGCCTTGCAAAATATCCTCTTGCCTACCTCTACTAGGTTGGTGAATTTTAATAAATTGATAGATTATATTTGTGCAACTTTGTTAAATATCACATTCTATCTATAAGAACTCCGACCCCCGAATGTGCAGAAGCAAGAAGACCTGTTAATGATCATAGTTAATATTAACAATATCAGTATTAGATGTTCCCTCATTGACACTAGTTCAAATCTCAACGTTTATGGTGTATATCTACTACCTATGATTAATATTGACTCTTCTTCTTTAGTTTCTTCTTCTTTGTACATTCACAGATTTGATAACACTAGTCATCAAGCCTTGGGCATAATAATCTTGTCTTTGTGGTTGTGACCCATTACCTTACCCACTCTAGTTTAAGTGATTCCTTGTTTGTTACCTTACAATATTATTTTTGGAAGACCTTACATTCATGCTATGGGAGTTGTGACTTCTACTTTACATCATTCCATAAAATTCATAGCTAACAATCAAGTAGTTACGATCAAGGCTAACCCTAAAGTTGTCCACCTTTGTGAGTTGACAACCATCAATCAAGCCTTAGTTGTTTCCACTCTTAAGAATTGTATTCGCTTTCTAACCTCTGATGCATTGGAATTTTCTTTAGTGGTGTCATCCATAGAGGATACCCCTGAAATGAATTTCCCTAAAGAGGAACATCAAAAAGTAGAAATTCCCAAGTCTTCCCCATTTTCTTCTTCTTTTGAATCAAATGTATGTCAAGTGGTGATGATTAGGGATCTAATTTAGAGTTTTTTGAATTATTTATCAAAGAATATAAGGTATATCCCATCTACCTCAACCTTCCAATAACTTAAAATACATTTGCTAAGAAATTTTATCAACCTCCTGTTGAGAACAGTTGTGACCCTATCTAGGAACCCATTTTTTCCCCTACTGAGGAGGATAATCACACTTCTATTAAGGAGTCTAATGTTTTCAATCATAATGAGAAGGATTGGTTGTGATCTCGTGGATGCATTTGAAACCCATTGGTCATATTCCTATTTGCATTGAATTTCATGATCTTTATAAGGCTTCTCTTAAGGATGATTTTTTGTTACCTAATATTGATATGATTGTAGACTCGATTATAGGTCATGCATTGTTGTCTTTCATGGAAAGCTTCTCGAGCTATAACCAGATTTGTATTAACCTGAAACATTAGTATAAGACAGTCATCAATACCCCTTGGGGTACCTTTCTCTATGTGGTCATGTCGTTTGGGTTAAAGAATGCAAGCACAACTTACCAATGAGTGATGGCCCTAATATTTCATGATTTCATTCACAAAATTGTGGAAAACTGCATTGATGATATCTCGTAAAAATTTTGTAACTCGTCAAGATCATGTAGGAAATAATCATCTTATCTTTGAAAGAATCTAAATCTATAATATGAGGTTGAATCCTCTTAAGTGTGTCTTCAATGTAGATGCGAGAAGTTTTTTAGGATTTATAGTTTCTCATCATGGAATCAAGGTCAACATAAATAAGTTCAATGCAATTGTTAACATGCCTCCACCAAGAAACATCTCTCAACTATAGAGTTTATAAGGGAAGATTTAGGAAATTCATAGATTCATATCTCAGTTGGCTGATCTTACCCTTCTTTTCATGTGCTTGTTGAAGAAAGATATTTTTTTCATATGGGATGATGAGTGCCAATAGGCTTTTGAGTCAATCAAAAATTATCTAGCCAATCCTCCTGTCCTAATACCAAATATGGAGGATAGACCCTTTCTAATTTATATCGTTGCATCACCTTATGCCATAGCAATTTTTTTGGCTCAATACAATGATGATGGTAAAGAAAGAGTGGTCTATTACATTAGTTGTGTCCTTATTCACTATGAAAATCATTATTCTACTATAGAGAAACAATATCTTGCTCTGGTCTTTGCAACGAAAAAGCTAAGGCATTACCTTCTTCATGCTAAAATCATATCATTGTAAAAGTGATCTTTTGAAGCATTTTATCATCATAACTGATCTTGCTAGAAGGTTGGTGAAATGGGTAATGTTACTTTCTGAGTTTGACATAAAGTTTGTGACTCAAAAATTGAATTATCAAACAGTTTCTGATCAATTGGCGAATGATCCCTCATATTGCTCCTTCCCTATTCTATACTTATTCCCTGATGAGGATCTCTTCACAATTAGTCACGATCATGTATGGGCGATGTATTTGGTTTAAGTTGGAATTTTTTCATTGATGATGTAGTTTGGCAACATGAGCCTGAAGTGTACATACATTGGTTGATCTAGTGTTTTCATTGATTTCAACATTGTAATGATCATGCTAGCATAAAAAGGAAGTATTTTTGGTGAATTTTGTACAACAACAATTGATCTGGAAAGCAAGGTTTATCAAGAACTCGCTAAGTGTTTCCTTTGTCAGTATTTGGGTCCACACTTCACCTCACATTGGTATAATATTCTATAATCATAACTACAACTTTGAATCCATCAGATGTTGTGGCATTCAATTTTTTATGAAATTTTGTACAATTTCCAAAAAGATATGAATAACAGTGTGAGGATTTGTATATTGTTGTTATCTTCTAAATAGTGTACCCATGTGGGAGATTCCACACTTCTTCACGAATAATTATTTTGTCTTGTGATGATGAAGATAAGGTAATGAATGTGAGTTGGATAAGAATTCAATGGGATATTGAGTTTTGAGATTGCACAATTGATGAAATTACATAAGCCCTTGAAGACTTTGTGTTTGGGTCTATTTTGGGACTGACCTAACATGGTTGATATTTTTTGGAGAATATTTGAGCAAATCTATCGTACGAGGGATTTATATTTAGGTCCATGCCAACCTATCTTGATGTAAATTGAGTGTTTAATTTAGGGACTAAGCATGGATGAAATACCATGAGGACGACATGTTTAGTTTTTGTGTGTTACTTATAATTAGGAAAACCTAATTAAATTTTTACTTGATGTGGGTATATTTATGAGATCTTTACTGAAGTATGAAAGAGTGTGTGAAGAAGGAGATTGTGTGAGGTCAATGAGAATAATGGAATAGAAAAGTTTGAAATGGATATATGATATGTGAATGTGGTAGAGAAGAGTAGATTTATGACATGTATGGTGAATCGCCTACATGCATGTGATGTAGTGATAAGCAGATTGTGTGAAGATCATTTTGTACCTCAATGGAATTATAAACAGGAATATGATAGATGCTATTGTATCAATTCAAATAGGTAGTGTTGCCAACCCTTCTTTGTACTTACTCAGTGGGTTGTGAGCTCTTTTTTGGATAGTGCATCATGGAAGTGAGCCTTTTTAATATATTATATCTAGATATAATATATTGTGAGCTAATCCTCACTATGGTTTATCCCTTTTTGGGTTTTCCACATAAAAATACTGGTGTTTATGTGTCATGTGATCATTCATGCTTTCTTTCTTCATTGCAATAATTTCTATTCAGTTAATTGGAGTTGTATTTAATTGGTTTATAGGAATATTGATTCATCCCCCCTCTCATTATTCCAAGTGTTCAATAGTATTTCAATGGATCTAGATATAATATATTGTGAGCTAACCCTCACCATGGTTTTTCCCTTTTTGGGTTTCCATGTAAAAATATTGGTGTTTATGTGTCATGTGATCATTCATGCTTTCTTTCTTCATTGCAATAATTTCTATTCAGTTAATTGGAGTTGTATTTAATTGGTTTATAGGAATATTGATTCATCCCCCCTCTCATTATTCCAAGTGTTCAATAGTATTTCAATGGATCTAGATATAATATATTGTGAGCTAACCCTCACCATGGTTTTTCCCTTTTTGGGGTTTCCATGTAAAAATATTGGTGTTTATGTGTCATGTGATTTTGTGGCTGCATTCATGATTTCTTTCTTCATTGCAATAATTTATATTCAGCTCATTGGAGTTGTGTTTAATTCATTTAGAGGATATTGATTCACCCCCTCTTAGTATTCTAAGTATTT
Organism: Sequoiadendron giganteum; assembly: GCA_007115665.2. Lineage (NCBI taxonomy): Eukaryota > Viridiplantae > Streptophyta > Pinopsida > Cupressales > Cupressaceae > Sequoiadendron > Sequoiadendron giganteum. The sequence goes on from CM021109.1 coordinate 240,684,779, forward strand.
CAATAGATCAAGATTTCAAACTGGCTCTAAGGCCGGTGTAGTCTTAATCTCGCTCAAAGGTAAGCCAGACCCTCTCTCTTTTTTATTAGAATTTCACTACACTAATAACATTGTTGAGTTCAAAGCCCTTATTGTTGGTTTGTGTGTCATTATTTATTTGACATAAAACATCTTTGCATACATGGTGACTCCAAACTTATCATGAATCAAATTATGAGGATGTATTCGGCTAAGAAAAGTAAATTGTCTCAATATCAAGACTTAGCTTTGTCCTTACTTGATCGCCTCTCATCTTTCATGATAGCTAGTATTCCTAGGAGATAAAACTAACACACGGATTCCATGGCAAGTTCTACCTCTTTGGTACCTATTGTGTGGTCTAACAACATACCCCAAGACTGTAAGGCTTATGGACCCAACAATTTTTTTTTTACCTCTTATGGTACGAGCTAGCTAGTTGGAAGATCACCGGAAGTAAAAAAAGGGTAAAAGAAATATTTAATTAAAGAATACTTCATAATAAAGTGTTTTGGGTATCGAATACTAAGAACCGGGAATGTTCGAAAGGAGGAAAAGGTAATAAGAATATGAGTAGAATGTTCTGGTCCGATATTTGAAGCCCAGGTAAGATGGAAGTCCGGTAAACCAAAGTTTAGGGAAATTTCATGGGTAAAGATGAATATCAGGTACCGGGTTCTAGGTACCGAGTTGTGATGTAAAGTGGAATTTTTAGATTTTATGATTATCTAATGAGTCTGATAGTCCGGTAATCCAGTATATGTAGAAGATAATCATGCAATGATTTATAATGTGCTTGGAAAGTGTGTTATTTATTCGAAATTTGTGCTATAACATTTGAATAATGGTTTCATTTACATGAGATGTTTATAAATGTTTTTTTTTCCTTAAAAGGGATTTAATGTGTGGAATTTATGATTGTAGGAAATGCAGATTGTGATACAAAGTTTGGGTATGGACAGTCAGGAAATATTAAATCACTGATAGAATCATTTCTAGATTGGGTTGCATACTCTGGGAGGTTATAATGAAGAAGGCTTTGAGTCCACCAGAATGTTGGAGATCTCGATATTGTACACATGGTGGAGACAAATTTCAATCTCTGGGGAAGCCCATTCTCGAGAGTAGTAAACCCGAAGCAGAATTGAGTGTCAAAACTAAGTGATAAAAGAATCATTCTAAATGTATGGGAAGTTCCTACACACTATCTTGATTCAAGTTATTATCTTGGTGATAATAAACAATTAAAACCCAAAGAGCTTCAATGAGAAATTGGAGTTGATCTTCATTAACTTCAATTGTAATTTCCTAGTCAATCACTACCTTCCATGTTCCTTGATATGATTGGTCGCTTGGATTCTCTCTCATGTATTTGTATTATCATATCTATGGCTTGTGTTCTATAAAAGGCTAGAGGATATCTTTTTTAAGTTAAGTTCAGAATTTGTGGATGTCATAAGAGCCAAAACTTCTCTAAGTTTTGTTATTTTTTCTTGTTTTCTAAATCATTCCAATCTAAAAACTTGTATGCACATAGACATTGATTAATATCAGAGGCAATTTTATAGATACCTATCTCATGAACCTTTTATAGTTGGTTTTTTTAGTTCAGCCAAACAAGACTGTATGTTGCATCGTTTAAGGGTGCATGCAGAACCTATTCAGTGTCCAAATTAAACCCTCTCTTTAAAATCCCACATCATTTTATATGTAGTTGTGAAGCAATTTGGTGAAGTATAAAGTTGTTTTCTTTGATTTAATTAATTATTTGGGGCATGCATGGAGAATAACCAAGAGAAATTTTAATTTTTTAGTATTTTTATGCTTTATTTTAGAATAGATGTTTAATTTTTTTAAAATTTTCCAAAAATAGATGAATGGATGAAAATTTACTGAAAAATCTTTCATTTTTAATGAAATTGTTGAATGCTTAAACCTAAATCTACTTAAGTGATAGCAAATGAAATTGTTGATGTTCATGAAATATGATTTCTAATCTTTCAGTTTCATGATACTTCTTCTTAAGATCCAAATTGAAAACTTAGTGTCTAATATATATATATGATTCTAAACAACATATTCCCTTTGAGATTAACAAAAATATCACATCATACCCTGGAGTGAACCTAGTACGAACATGACTTGATTACTGGAGACTTGGGATTGAATTGAGTCAATCTTTTATTTTGTTGAGGCAGATTCCCACTTTATATTGTCTTGTTCCATATCATTCAAGAAGGATAGGCTCTTTGCATTTTCCTGTGGAGATTTTTATTCACCCTGTTGCTGTGAGTGAAATCGTCGTCAACAAGAATTAGCACTAGAAGGAGGGCGTATTTTGAAATTTTATCTAGTCCTGAGTTTAAGAAGAAATTTTGTAAAGTGAAATTGAATACAAGCTGGTATTTTAGTATGGAAGTTGATAAAATTTGGAAAAAATTTAACCAAAGATTATATCCTTTGAGTTTTCTCACCTTTGGTACTGTCATTGAATGTAGAATTCATGATACAATTGATCACAATGAACTTGATTGTGAATTTTTTTTAACTAGGGTAAGCTTGGCCATGTGCAAAGTGATTCTACTAACAGAAGAAGTCCTAACTACTAGAAGTAAAGAGTCATTAGCCAAAATTGTGTGTAACCCTAGTAGAACTAGAAATATTAAAAAATCATCTAATACATCAAACAGTTGGATAACTATAATATTATAATGAAAATCATAACGCATTGTAGGAAACTAAACGAGTCTAGATTTCAAAATATCAAATTAGAAATGAGGAAATGACATTAATGAGTCATCATTCGAGCCTTATATGTGGAAAATTTAAATGAAGAAAAGGAGCAGGAAAATCGAGTGAGAGACGCGTATATTTTTAGCCCAAGCAGAAAATTTACAAGATAAAAAAGGAAATTTTCCTAATTTTATGCAAGATACAAAGTATCATTATTTTACTTTTTCTCTCTCTGATGATAATATAAATTGTGATATATCTTGGTTTAACAAAGTGCAAAGTGAAGACAAGACCAAAGACATGAATATTTTCAGAGGAGAAAGTTAAAAAATGGACACATCCGTTCATGGAAATGAACAGAGTACAAAGACCAACCATGAACCGAGGCTGAAAGAAGGTAGAGTATGGTCATATCAGATGAAGTGTGTGAAATCGACCTTTAATGAGGTCATTTTCATACATATGAGCCAAGTCATTGGTAAGTACACCTTTGAATTTATGATTATCAAATGTAGAAAATTTAAAATAATTCATTGTTAAAATAGAATTGTTAAAAAAAAATTGAATGAATTTAAAGATAACCCTGATGTAATTCATACCAAATATGAATTAGAATTAGTTGTTTTTTTAGGGTTAATCACTTGTTAGATTAGAAGTCTAGTTAGTTAGGTTTATTTTTTTTAGGGTTCTTTTTCTTTTGTTTGCTTTTCTTTCTTTCTTTCTTTTTTTAGCCCTTGAATTTGCAAATTCTGCTTAACTTATCTTGCATGCATGAGATTTATCCAAACACTTGAAAAATGATACAATGAAATGTAAAATGATAAAACCATACACAATAAATACATTCTTTAAGATGTACTAAGAACTATATATATATGTGTATATCACATATATGCACGAGTATCAAAATTATTGCTTCAAAAGATCAAAAAGTCAAAAAAGAGTAAGCCTAGTTGTAGGTGGTGGTAGCCATTAAGTCGATACGGGATGCCTCATCTATCAAAGCTAAATACCCTACATAGGCGAGTTCCCAGTGAGTTTCAAATTCATGAATGTGGAGGTTTGAGAGGAAAGGCCAAAGAGGAACTACTTCCCCATGCTCCAAGAATCGAGAAATATCATCATTGAGGAGATTCTAATGGTCAAGTGTGCCATAGATATAATAGTGTCTAGATTATCCAAGTATTTAGGCCTTACTATCATATTGGTAGGTGAGCGAACATATTCCACAAAAATCCCTATATCCAGAAGAGATGCTACAAAATGAGAAGCCACGTCAGAGTAAAAGTGAAAGTAGCAACTAGATTCTACATACTTTTCCCCAAGGACTAAATACAAGTTTGGTATAGTGAAAATGGAAGTACTAATGAAGAAAACCTTTTCAAGCCTTTGCAATGCGATACTTCCTAAGAAAAAATTCTAGTGGTGAGAGTAGCTTAAGTAAATTGGAGTATCCATGGCCTAGAAGCAAATGAGAATAAACAAAGAAAAAAGAATACAAAACTAGAAAAGATAGCTAAGAAAGCATGTGAAGAATTTGAGAAGAAATGCAGAATTTATAGAAAGCTATGAGGGAGTTGTGGTACATAGTTGCCTCAAGTGAAGTTTTGGAAATCGTAAGCAAGGTGGAAACCAGACAATTGTTTTCAAAATGGAATGTTAAATCATATTGATTCTTTACACATTGTTGGTGATAAATTGCTTCAAATTTGAGTAGTACAAAGATTGTGAATCAAGCAAGTTGAAGATTTCAAAGTTAATAATGATCATTTCAAAATATATTTTTTAGATGTATTAATTGTGGGCGTGTTTGTATGTGTGGAACAAAAAAGAAAATGAAGTTGGTAAGGTAGTACACATCATCACCGGGGTAAGTGGAAAGAAATGATATGTGCAAAGTCAGGCGTGTGAATTTAATGAAGAATAATGTGATCATGTTTCGATATAATCATGATAATATTGATCCATTAATGAGGTGTAGCACCGTCAAATTGGAAGTGCTAGCCAAATATTTAGCAGGTTACATAAGATTTAATCAAAAGGGTGGTAACTAATGTTTCTTAATTTATATTTAATTTGGTGACTAAATTGTTTGTTACTAAATTTTGATTTATGCATATCTTTTAACACATAGCAAGTTGTAATTAGTTAGGATTTGGAATAAGGTGGTAAAATTTAGCCGGAAATATGCACCAACGGGGAATTATTAAGTGATTTTTTGGGAAATAGTGAATTGATGAAGCAATTTGCATTAAATGAAAAATCAAAAGGTAACCTTCACTACCACTGTAATTCCCAACCTAATAGTGGGCTTCACTACTTGCAAGTTGAAAATGAGCTATTATTGAAATATCAAAAGTTGAAAAATGAGTTATCATTGCTATATCTAAAAAAAGAAGAAATCAACTCTTTAGGCTATCCAAATAACTCTATCAGGGCTATAGACGCCTAGGTGGTAGTAGAGTTGTGTTTAGGGGAATTACAGAGATAACCTTGTCAGTGCTATGGACATTTGGTTGACATCAAGGCTCTATCCCTGGTTGGGTTTGGAGGATTACCATATTATGTAGTTCAATGTCACTGAATTGATTCTTTTTACTGAGCTCCAACAATTGGAATTAATTAGAGCACACATAGATGTTATTGGGGGAGTTTTACTTTTTTTGCTAGAATCTAGGTAAAGGTAAAGGTTATTGTTTTAAAATATGTATAAACTATAATTTACAACTAGTGATTTAATTTCAAATTTTGTTTAAATTTGGTTTTATTGGTTGCAAGTTGTTGTGTGGTCTTACAATGCACCCCAAGATTGTAAGGCTTGGGGACCCAACAATTTTTTTTAACTCTTATGGTACAAGCTAGCAAGTTGGAAGATCACCAAAAGTAAAAAAGGGGTACAAAAGAATATTTAATTAAATAGTACTTTGTAATAAAGTGTTATGGGTATCAAATACTGGGAACTGGGAATGTTTGAAAGGCAAAAAAGGTAATAAGAATATGAGAAAAAAGTTCGAGTCTGATATTTGAAGCCTAGGTAAGATGGAAGTCTGGTAAAACTGAATTCCAGAGAAAGTTCATTGGTAAAGCTGAATACCGAGTATTGTGTACTGTGTTGTGATGTAAAGTGGAATTTTGAGATTTTGTGATTATCTAATGAGTCTGATAACCCGGTAATCTGGTATATGTAGAAGATAATCATCCAAGGATTTATAATGTGCTTGGAAATCATGTTATTTATGAGAAATTTTTGTTATAGCATTTGAATAATGGTTTCATTTACATGAGATTTTTATAAATGTTTTATTTTTTAAAAGGGATTTAATTTGTGGAATTTATGATTATAGGAAATGTAGATTGTGATGCAAAGTTCGGGTATGGACAGTCAGGAAAACTTGAATCATGGATAGAATAATTTATAGATCTGGTTGCATACTCCAAGAGGTTATAATGAAGAAGTCTTTGAGTCCACCAGAATGTTGGAGATCTCAGTATTGTACACATGGTGGAGACAAATGTCAATCTCTGGGGACTCCCATTCCTGAGAGTAGTAAACCTGAACCAAAACCGAGTGTCAGAACTGAGTGATAAAAGAATCATTTTGAATGTATCGGAAGTTCCTACACATTTTCCTAATTCAAGTTATTATCCTGCCAATAATAAAAGATTAAAACCTGGAGAGCTTCAATGAGAAATTGGAGTTGATCTTTGTTGACTTCAATTGTAATTTTCTAGTCAATCACTACCTTCACGTGCCTTGATATGATTGGTCCCTTGGATTCTCTCTCATGTATTTTTCTTATCCTATCTATGCCTTGTGTTCTATAAAAGGCCAAAGGATATTTTTTTAAAGTTAAGTTCAGAATTTGTGGATGTTAGAAGAGCCAAAACTTCTCTAAGTTTTGTTCTTTTTCCCTATTTTCTAAATCATTCCAGTCTAAAAACGTGTATGCACGTAGATATTGATTAATATCAGAGCCAATTTGATAGCTACCTATCTCATGAATCTTTTTTAGTTGGTTTTGTTAGTTCATCTGAACAAGACTGTATGTTGCATCATGTAAGGGTGCATGAAGAACCTACTTGGTGTCCAAACTAAAACCCTCTCTTTAAAAGCTCACACCGTTTTATATGTAGTTGTGAAGAAATTTGGTGAAGTATAAAGCAGTTTTCTTTGATTTAATTAATTATTTGGGGCATGTGTGGAGAATAACTAGGAGAAATTTTAATTTTTCAGTATTTTTATGCTTTATTTTAGAATAGATGTTTAAATTTCTGAAAATGTTCCAAAAAATATATGAATGGATGGAAATTTATTGAAAATATTTTGTTTTCTATGAAATTGTTGAATGCTTAAAGCTAAATCTACTTAAGTGATAGCAAATGAAATTGTTGATGTTCATGAAATATGATTTCTAATCTTTCGGTTTCATGATACTTGTTCTTAAGATCCAAACTGGAAACTTAGTGTCTAATATATATATATGATTCTAAACAACATATTCCCTTTGAGATTAACAACAAAATCACATCATACCCTCTAGAGTGAACCTAGTACGATCATGACCTGATTACTAGAGACTTGAGATTGAACTGGGTCATGTTTTGTTCTATTGAGGTAGATCCCCACTTTATATTGTCTTGTTCCATATGTTTCAAGAAGGATAGGCTCTTTGTGGTTTGCCTATGGATATTTTTATTCGCCCTGTTGCTACGAGTGAAATAATCATCAACAACACTCCTAGATAAGGACATGGAAAAATATCACCTTGTGGCTCACATTCTTTTCTCTCCTACTATTTCTAATCAACCTAAATCTGATGCTCTCAAGTGCACTCATGTAGACTCAGAGGAATGGCATTACAAAATTTACAACTATCTCGAGAATGGAAACTTTCTCTATGATGCAATAAAGAATGATCGCACTTGGATGTGAAAGCTTTAAGTCTACTATGTTGTACTATCAGATGTTCTTGAATAGAAATCCTACAATGGTCTTCTTCTTTGGTGTCTCATTAAAGCAGAAATACCCCTTGCCCTTAAGGAAGCCCATTCAAGTTCTAGGGGTGGACATTTTGGTGGTAAATCCCTAGTGTGGAAGATGATGCACATGGGATACTTTTGGTAAACGATGGAACAAGATTCATTTGCCTTTGTCAAAAAGTGTCCACAGTGTCAAAAAAATAGTTGTCTCATTCACACACCTGCTCAAGAGCTTTAGATTCAGACCTCCCCTTGGCCATTCACAAAATGGGGGTTGGATATCATTATAAATGTATCACCTCCTTCCTCTAAAGGACATGTATTTATAATCACCATTACAAATTACTTCACAAAATGGGTTGAAGCTATCTGTACCTTTCGTCTAAACAATATTATTGCTCACTTTGGATTTCCTTCTACCCTTGTTTCTAGCAATGGTTCACCATTCAAGAACAAAGAGTTGAAGTAATTCCTAGAGAAGTTTCATATTCAACATACATTTTCTACAACTTATTATCCTCAATCCAATGGCTAGGTTGAGGCATCTAATAAAACTCTTGATCTCATTCTTTGAAAAACAATAAAAAAACATGGTAAAGATTGGCATACTCAATTAATATACACTTTTTGGGCCTGTTGCACAAGCACTTGTATGACAGCAAGAATGAAACCTTACAACCTTGTGTATGGTGTTGAAGCTATCATGCCTTTGGAGTTGGAAATTTTGTCTTTGTGAGTGTCCCTCAAAGGATTAATTGATGATTAAATTTACCAGTCTAATCATTTGCATCAGCTTGACTCGGTCGATGAGCACCAATTGCAGGCCCTCAACCATCTTAAATATTATCAATGATCCCTATCTAGACACTATAATCAAGGTTTTATTCCTAGAACTCTCAAGGTAGGTGACTTGGTTCTTTATGAGAATTAGAAAAATATAAATGCACTACCTAATCAAAGGAGAAAATTCAATCCTAATTGGTTAGACCCTTACATTGTCATATTTGCACATATGGTTTTGGTACCTATGGATTGTCATTTATGGATGGGATGCATCTGAAAGAACCTATTAATGTGGTGCACCTTCATCTATACTATGTGTAGTGTCTATGTGTCACATCTGAAATTTTTTTCCCTCGTGGATTGCAGTGTATCATATGTTGACATCCCTTCATCAACACATTATTATATTTTTATTTTATGCAACCATGTGTGTGTGAGAGAGGAATACATACATGTGTCTTATTATGTTGTGCATCACATTACATCTTTTGGTTAGGAAATTAGATCATCATTGTATTTAATTAACATACAACCATGTGTGTTTGTTAGATCATGATAGAACCTAATATAAACATACATCCATAAGTATTACATCCCTCACATTATCATGTATGAAAGTAAAAGGAAAACACATAAAAAAATGAACACCATGATAATCAAAACCAATGTCTCATGTATATATATGTGTGTGTATCAAATGTACATGTATTGTGCCACTATCATAAAAAATTAGTAGCAAATATATATGTGTATCAAATGTCTATACAAAATATATGTACCATTGCTACAAAAATGGTGTATATCAAAATAAGAAACTACCGTAGAGGCGCATGGATCCCTAAGCCCTCCAACTCTAGTGGTGGTTGTGATCTCAGTTGGATGGTGGAGATGGAGTGGGATCTATGCGACCATGAGGTTGACATCCATACCCATAGTCCCCTGATCTCTCCCTATAGGGAGGCTATATGTAGCTCTACTCTCCTCAGGGCCTCTTGCAGTTGTGGATCACCCACTGGAATCATAGTTATTTCCTTCCCTCTGAGGTCATTGATTTGGATCTAAAGAGTGTCATGTGATTGTACAACACTCACAACTCTCGTCCTTGCCTCATCTCTCTTTAAGAGTGTGACCTATAGCTCAACCATAAACTAATACCTCTGTCCCATGATGGCAGTCGTATCAGTGGTCCTTTGAACAACCTCAACTTGCACATCCTTGTAGACCATCTTGAGATGTGCAACTAGCTCAAAGAGATGGGAATTCCACCCTACTAAATTCATCTTGTAGGCCTCTAGGATGATCCCTTGGATCAGCACGATGAGCGTAGCCCACCCGTGTGTGTCCATTGCAACAATAGAGAGAGTGGACTTGTTAGTACCACATGATATATATACAAACCAAAAAATGAGCATATACATGAGATAAAACTGAAAGTGCTAAAAATAAATGGCATAAACAACTCCCATACCTAGGTCCCTAGCTTGTCAGTGTGAGTTTGGGGAGGAGTGATGATGGTCATATGCCTCCCACATCAGAAATTGCTGCTAAGGCCACCATTGGGTAAATAGGTGTTGTTGGTACCACTAATGAAACTAGGATGGTGGGTGGAGTAGAGAACATACTCCACCACCACCTTGACCTCACTATTTTCATTCCCACATCCTCACCCTACTGCTTCTCTTAGCCTCCATATCCTCCTCACATCACTAGCACCAGATCATCTTGCACACCAGGATCCCCCATGGGGGTATCTACTAGGAAAGCTAGGGTAGGTCAGTGCATCATCCACCATATTCGGAAGTTGTGAGCGATGCTTATGTCATCCATAGCATTTGTCAAAGGTTGTCCATGTTCATCTTCCTTGTTGTCTGAAGGGGTGATGTCAATGATGGTCAGACACCAATGATCGTCCGACCACGTAGCACTCCTCATGGACCGTGTGTAAGAAGGGACCACTAGTGGGATGGTCAGATAATGCCAAATTGTCTCATAACCCTTTGCTAATGGGAGGGAATAATAATGTAATCAATGTGATCTAATAAAAAATGGTTGTAGTGTAGGTTCCGTAGATACCTATGGTAATCCACCAATCTAAACACTCTATATGACCACTATTAGACTTGGTCATCCCATAGGGTGTCAAACTATAATCTCCAAAAATGAAGGTCCCCATTTCTCCACTATCACATGAGCTCGTACTAGTGAGCCATGGGCATTGCATAGTCCCTCACTTGAGGATAATTGGTTGACTAAGTACATGTAATGTGAGATAAATCCCACACCTACAGTAGGGTGCATGCGGTGAGGCTTGCAAACTCGTAATGGATGAACTTTCCCAACTCATGGTACACCTGCACAATCATGCTCTAACCCCACACAAAGAATGTTCAGTGCTCCTCAGCCACCTAAATGGTATGGACGAGGCCCTCATGAAGGTGAGAGCCATGTCCATCCATGCTAACCCGCATGGCCACTATGACTACCATCAATTGTCCTACAAGGGGGACCACCACACTGTCCTGCTCAAACCATTGCATGTATATGTGGTTGGTCATGTTGCTAACGTCCTCATGCCCTCAGAAATATTGGATGCCCTCAACATTATCATGAATAGAGAACGTGTCATCCAAAGCCAACTGCCATCTATAGATGGGTAGGTCGATGATGCGATATACATCCTCTAGGGTGATAGTCATCTCACCCATCAACAACTGGAATGTCGAGGTCATAGTGTCCCACTACTCCATCAATTCCATTCAAGCATGTGGTCATAAATATCATCTCTGGCATAGTGTATGCATACCAGAGGAAACTCATTGAAGATGCCACTCCTCCTCCTGAAACATGTGTTGCATCTAATCTCATATCATCTATAGCACCCATCTTCTAGGGTGCTCCCTGATCTTTCGATAATCTTGCAAATATGGGAAAAATATTTAAGTCAAAAATTCCATCTTCTACATTAAAAATTATAAGTCAACCTCTGAGATGTAAGCATGCCACATAGGCATTTGCATGTTACATTAGCATACAAGGTCCACCATTGATGGTTGGTTGGATGCTAATGCACAAGGAAAACTCTAGCACAATTGAATGACCCTAGTGTGTAGGAGGGATGCCAATGTGTCGGTAGGACACATTCATGCCGTCGGGATGCTTGTGATCAACTATGTGCAAAAAATTACTAAAAATGCTTTAAAATGCACAAAGATTGAGATTTTTAAACTCACTTGGCCGACCTCATGGCCCTCAGAAATTTCCTATCATAGTTGGTCAATCATGGGCTCCTCATAGTCTCATATGTGTGGCATTTTGTTGGCTTTTCTCTAACAAAAGTCAACAAAACTCCCGTAGTGAATAGTGAAAATGACCCTTCTAGGTGCCTACCTGGGTATATATGGGCCCCCTAAGGAAAATATTTCTTGGTGATCATGGTCACATTTTTTTCCCTTGTTTTACCCCACCAAGATGGGGGAAAAACAAGGAGGGGGCATATACTCATTCCATCATATTTTTCTTTTCAACCACCAAATTTTGTTTCTTGAGCATTTTTCTTGCCTTGGTAGCTTCTTCTGATTTTTGAGCTGACCTAAAATTTGAGTTTTGCAGAACAAAATTTTGTGCAATCTTTCACGTCAGATGTTATAATTTTCACTGAGTTCAATCGATGGGGGAATCATCAATACCTTCTTTCTTGACCTCTTCGGCCTCTATAGTATCCTTTTTGGCATGTAAATCCATAATTTTTTTGTTTTCTCTACGTAATCTCTTTTCTACTTTTATCACTTTGTACTTGTTTACCTTTTGTCCATTTTCTCTATCTATCTAGTTGTTCATGGAGGTGGGAACACCAAAATGGGGGTTTGACTATTGCAAGCCCCAAAACAGTCCCAATATTTTCCCTCATTCATCTTGTGTGTAGTTTTTCTAAGCAAAGCAAGTGAAATCACAATATCGTGTCTCACTTTTTTCCCAATATGGATACTTACATCAATATTTTTAACTAAATCTTCATCTTCTGAGACCTATAGCATCTAAACCATTAAGAATTTCAAGATGATATGAACTAGTGATTTGTGGAAATTTTTGTGTAGATTCTAAATATATTTTTAAATTTTTTTCTCAAAAAAATTATGAATCTTTAAAAATCTCCTTTAATAACTAGTTTCAAACAAAAATATATATTTTCAAAAGTAACATTTGTGTCGTAAAATATAACTTTTTTTCTATCAAGGATAAAATTCTAATTTTTGAAATATAGATTCTCAACATCAATATAGAGGGAATGGATATTTTTTCATAATTTTTGGTTACATATTTTTTTAATTAATTTTTAAAGTCCCTATAACTATAAATTGGACATATGTGTGTGTCGTATAGCATAACTTGTTATGTATATGTCGAAATCCTTTTTTTTTTGTGAAAAAAGAACATTAATATAGAGTGAACATATATTTTTTGAAATTTTTAATAATTTTTTTATATTTTTCAACCTCTATAGAATGAAGAGCTTGATGTTCAAAAAAACCTATGTTCAATAAAAATTAAAAATTAAATACATGATAAAATGAAAACATATCAAAATTATACTTGTTGGACAACTTGTTTTGAGGGCTGCGATCTTGCAATATATTTTTTCAATTTAAGCTCATTTTTAGGTCCAACCCAAGGTTTGAAATTAAAATTTCTGAGGAGATTTTGATGTAGATGTAAAAAATTCATTTTTGCAACCTTCTATTGAAGGACCTTCGATTGAAGGTCATTGAGTAAATGCATGTTTCTTTACTCCTTGAGCTTTCATCGAAGGTTGACCTTCTATCTAAGGTACAAACTGACATACCTTTGATCGAAGGTGAATTTTTAAAACTTGAATTCAAGACCAAAAATTTTCTCTAGCCAAAAGTGAGACACAGATCCATGATTTCACCCAAGCTTGGAGGAATTTCTTGAATGTAGGACCCTTTCTAATTTGGTTATCCATTTCCTTGTGTATTTCTATCATTTCTAGTAATCTATCAATTTAGTTGAATAAATGAACCTCAGATCTAAGCTAGTTAGTAGGTCTATGGTATTTTTTGTCTAGAGGATTAGTGCTATGTTCATATAGGATGCCACCGTGCCTCTTGGACTCTAGTGCACCATGGTGGCATCCTAATCCTACACTGTCATCTTTTGGCCAAGAGTTGCTCCTTCTATGACAAAGATCTTAGTATCCTACTCTTTCGATCTTTGACGTAGTTCGTCTGATCACTCTATCTAATATTTTTCCTTCAAGCTATTCTTTACAATTTCTTCATTCTGCCTTCTATACAAAACTCGATGTAGTTTAGGGTATTTCATTCCCTAGGATTCTCTTGGAAAGCAAGAGACCCATGAGCAACAAATCCTCCTTCTCCATAAGAAGACATAAGGTCAGAGAAGAAAAATTAAATAAGTACAACAAATAATTTAATTGATTGAGGATTTTAGAATAGAGAAAAAAATTCAAATCAAAGAAATATAGAGCATGTTGAGTAAAATGAGGCTTATGAGTTGCAAAGGAATGATTTCAAGCTATAGAATGAAGTTGTATTATAAGAAGGTGAAATGGTAGGTAAGATTGGGAATAATTTGGTATCAACTGATGATGACTGATTAAGAAGACATGTGATGATGTTTGATTTCAAGTTAAGTATGGTATGGGTGAACCAATAGAGATTATTATAAAGATGATTTAGTTGTAGAAAGATATGCATATAAATAAATAGAATAATGCAAAAGAAGAGATGTGTAATGAAAGTGGATGGTGTGTTCCCTATTTCTTAGTTTTGGAATTGATAGAGGTGAAAGGAGAATAAAGTTGATTTTAGAAACCTACTCATGTGTTGAGGGTACACTATGGTTAGTTTACTAGTCTAAAGATTAGTTCTATCATTTTTCTTCTATTTGTGAGATTTTATCTCACATTTTTATCCAAGGTATTTGATGCAAGAGAATCCTATATCTACAAGTAATAATGCATTGAAAAAATATATTTACTTATATATATATTATAGTTCTTAGTTATTTTGAAATAATTTTGGCTTCCCCTAGTTATATTTGCTATACACAATCAACAATTTAACACTAAAATTAACAAATATAATCGTGTATTGTAGTGTATTCGTTCCAAATTATCATGATATTTTTCGAAAACATCATCAAAACATTTAGAGTAATCTCATGTGTTCATTTTGTATTTCATGTTTTTTTCTATTCATCTAAGGTGAATTTCAAAATTAGCATAATGAGGTCTATGAGACATTCTAACTCAAGGCCTAATACTAAAGAATAATGATTTGATAATATTTATCACTCTTGTGGTAGCTCACATTTAGGGCCACATTTTTAGAGCAATATATTTATCATTCAATGTTGACTTAGCATTTCTACATTGAATACTCACTATAAGGGGAAGCATCATTCATTTGAGTAGATATAACACAAGGCATCAAAAGATCCTAGGACCAAGTAGTGTCTAATACAATAAAGGACAACTATGATAAACATATTAGCCCATGGAAGCTAGAATTTTGAGTTATACTAATGTGTAATGATTAATTTATATTATAACATAAGACTAAGGTATATTTTGATCCTAATCCCTAACAATAGAAACTATTGAAGTAATTCAAAGTATGTAGTAATAATATATTGATTTCAGTTTATCCTCATATTATTGTTATATCATATTTTATTTTGTTGTGCACATTCGATGAGTTTTTGTGTTAAGGTTAGATGATTCGATAGTCCATTAGATTTTTCATCCATAATTGCAAGTTAGTTGACTTCCCTTGAAATTCTTGGAGCTACAAATCATTCTATCATTTTCCCTAGTAGGATTTCAATTCACTTGGGTAGGTATTCTTTCCTTGACAAGATCCCCAAAATAGTTTCCTTTCTTGTCCTTAAAATATTTAGCTTCTTCAATGGCTCACTAAATATTTTTTATAGCAAAATGAACCAAAGAAAATCGAGTGTGTGTACCTTTAAGCTATAGACAACTTAGGGGACCCTATTTTGCTCTTGGTTCATTAAAGGAAACCCTAGAGATCTCAACCTAATGATCAAATTAGGAAAATACATGGCTAAAGGTCTCCTTAGGTGTGATTAAAGAAAGGGGGTTCACCACTAAGAAAATGCTTAAAATGAAAGGGAATGCAAGTAATATGCAAATGTAGCTATGCAACCTAGGAAATTGAACTTGAAATGAGAATAACAAACTAAGAATGAATAGAGGGGCACCTATAAGACCCGAGATGCCCAAAACAAGGTTTGTAATCCTGATATTATAAATTTTGATGTGAATTGGGACTCACATGCCAAATTGGGTGATTTAGTCCCAGTCTAGGGTTTTTGGTTGAATCTAGAATCTGCAATTGGCAAACTAGGATATACAGAAAATGACTGAAAAGTGGTATATTGGGACTCATACACCCAAGGAGGTGATTTAGTCCCAGTATTAGGGTTTTTACAAAACTCGGGTATCCTCGAGTGATCTTTTTTAGCTTCTCTCTTGTTCGATCTCTGAGTTTGAAAGTTTGAATTCTAGCCTATAGGTGAATTTTCGTGAAGATGACAACTTTCTTCAATCTTGCAACTTAGTCTTCAAAGGATCTTCAAGTCTCAAAACCCTTGATATGAAAGTTGTATCTTGTATGAAATGGCTAGCATGAATGTAGATCTTGACTCCTGATTGTTGATATGAAACTTGATCTTTAATACTTTCTTGAATCATGAAAACCTACATCACAAATGTTAGCTCAAAAAAATACATGATGTATGATGACTTCGACTTGATGCTTGAATCTTGAATGTAGCTCCAAATGCTTGATAACTAGCTCATGAATGCTCTTCTAAACTCTCTTGATCACAATTTTTCTATAATACTTGAATACTTGAAAGATTAGGAGAAAATATGTGAAATAACCTTGTATTTATACTTTTTATGCCAAATTTCCCAAAATTACAACAATACAAGTCCACATAAGATCTAGGAGAATAAAATCCCACCAAAAATTGAATTGAAAATAGGTCCAAGCTAAAGCAAGACTCATACGCAAGTTGGGGCATATGAGTCCCAGTAGCCTAAGCTTGGGACACAAATTTCAATAAATCTTAAGTTCTATGCAATATTCTAGATCAGGGCCTGAACCCTAGGTGGGACCCATACAGCGAAGGTGGCGTATGAGTCCCAAATCACTAGATTTGGGAGACATGTAACCCAAAATCATGAATTATGATTGGTCATTAGATAAGTGTCAATATTATGTTTGGAAAGATGCATTAAGTAAGGCTTGTGGATGTGAAATAGGACCAAATAAGACATAAAGAAGCCCAATTTTAGCGAGGGTCCAAATAAGTGTGGAAATGTAGAGGGATACATTTTTCTACACTACACAGAAAAACTCCAAGTGTCTAGGACTCTATCCTTGCTTGAAATTCATCCCATTAATGCCAACATATATGGTCATCTCCTCCTCTACCTTATTGATGGACTACTTCCATTAAGCTAAGCCACTTGGAGTTTGTGTTAATTCAATTGTGAAGTTGTTAGGGGTGACTTGCCAAGATTTGAATTCACAAATAGATCTTATAATTCTAAATATTTCTCATGCGGGATTTTAAATGGATCCTCCTCAATCTCATGTTGATTTAGAATTTGAGATTTCAAATTATTTTCCTCTTCAAGCAAGCACTTGAATACCACCTTATCTTTCACAAAGTATATTTTTTATTAAGGTATTTCAAGTGGCACAAAGGGTTATTAGGCATTTGCAGAGTCAAATCATACTTATCATAAATAGATAAATGTTCTTATTAAGGTCTTGATTGGAACTGAACCTCCCATCATCTATACATCCAATCACATTGGCCTTAGACCTCCTTGAACTTGAACACCATTAATTCTTCCTTTATAGATTGATTTTCTCTCAGCTCAAAAGAATGGATAAGCTAAATACGATATATATGATCATTTCATAATCATTATGGAAATCTCAAATATATGATTAGATTTTCTATGTTCTAAACCCCATATTCCATCTCTCCAACTTATACAGTTGAAATTTTAAAGGTCTATACCCCTAATAACTGTCTGCGAAACCTTGTCATTCAAGTAATTCAACTCTTCTTCCCTTTCCCAACTCTATTTTGTAGTCTCCATGACGGTTTCTATCAATTCTAATATTGTGTGTAAAGCCCAACCATTACCCTCTTTGAAGCTCTATTTTTATTTAGTTTTCTTCATTCATTGACTTCGGGAAAATCATATGTATAATGTACGTGATGTAATGCCAATTACATGTGTTTAAACTCTAAACGTCTAATCCAAGAGACTAAATTTGATCTCTTTTCCAAAGGCAAGTTGGCGGCCAATTATGGTGTATATTCTGTGGGTAAATTGTTGATTATTCTAAAACATCAATTGCGCAAAGGTTCTTAGATTTAAATGTGTAGGAGAGAAAGTGAGTGAGTTTATGGATCGACTGTATGATCCAAGCCAGAATGTAATCTAAATTGTGCTTAATGCTAATGTAAATAAAATTAGATTTATTCACATCTGAGGAAGAAAAGAGCAGCCATATTGATAGAATGTCTTAATTGATGGTGATAGAAGGTGGTTTGTTTCAATTGAGTGGGCGAAGTGTCCACTTCTCTATTAATGGAGGAAATTGATTTTTAGTTGGGAGTTGGAAAAATATCAGAAATTTTATTTAACGAGTCGTTGAAATAGATCTTAAAATTATTTGGATTGTTGGTGTTTGTGGATATTAAAGAATTGTTAGGAAGAAGTCAGTCTTTCCTAGATTTTTTCAACTGGATTATTTAAGATTTTGTGGTATTTTTGGAGTTTTCGTAGCTCTTTAATTTATTAGGTCGAAGACGTTTGTTATATGAATTCGATTGGATTGATTTCCATGATAAAAAAATACAAGATCACTGTATTTTCCTTTTTTCTTTAGAATCAAATAAAATATGAATGATTTTTATTTTTTGAAATATTTTTAGTTTTTAAGAAGATCTTGAATATTTTTATTTTTATTAATTTATAAACTTATTTTATGTGTAATAGTAAATTTAGAATATTTTGTTTATATTTAATTTTTTAATTTCAATAACATTAATTTAAAAACTTATTTTGACCTAATAAAGTCCCTTCCTTCCAAAAGTAGGAGCCCATACATTCTCAAGGGAGGGCTTGCTTTGTCCATCCTTCAGAGACCCCCATTTCTCGTTTATTAGTTGAACCAGACCATCCATCCAATGAGTTACCATATACACTACCGGACCATCGAATTCAGGAGGGGAGTAGAGCACATGGGAGGGGAGGAGGAATTAATCTAGTTGATGTTGTCAAGCACTCTCCAGATAGGAAGTTAGCTTCACCCATAGTTGGAATAGTTATCGAGGGGGTAAGTAACAAGTTTAAGATATTTGTATTATATGTAAAATTAAAAATAATTATTTTTTCATTATTTTATTATTCAAAAATATTTTACAATAACATCAAAAAACATTTTTTATTTTGAAAAAAATCTTGAATATTTTTTATTTTTAAATATATCAATTTAGGAACATATTTTATTTGCTATATATAACTTGATTTAGGTCCAAGAACCATAAAAAGAGAATACATCAATGTCAAAAGGTAGCCAAAACAATGTTGTCCAAGACAGAAAGCTACAACATACTAACATACCCCGACTAGCCATACCGCAATCTGACCAAAAACACAAACAAAAAGACCAACCAACACCCAAGACCACTCGCCATCTCAATCTAACAACGTTTCATCCAGGGGGTGCACTTTAAGATCCCTGATTAGGGAGTTCTTAATGTCAACCTACAACACCTTAATGAGGCACTTAGGGAAATCACTCCACCAGATTTTGCTACACATGCCAACCTTCATGACTAGAGAGACACCAACATTAGTCACTCGATTAGTTGCTCGATTTCTAGATCTTTTAATATGAGATCTTCACTTGCTCGAAATCTTGAATTACCCCTTTAGCACTGTACAAAACTGCCTCGAGCCTCGAGTTCATCAATTCCCCCAACATGGCATTTATAATTAGACTAGAATCACCTTCAATCCAAATCTTCTTCCATCCCTTCTCTCTAGCAACCATGACTCCTCGATGTATAGTGTGTGCCTTATCCATGTTATTAGTCTTCTCCCCCACATCCAAAGCAAAGGAAGTAATCAACTGCCCATGATCATCTCAAAAAATCCCACCCCCTCCTGCCTCGCCTGGGTTGCTTTTGGTAGCACCATCAAAATTGAGTTTTACCCATCCACTGCTTAGAGGAATCCAACAAGAATTGTTAGAGCCTTTGCTTGCCACAACCTGAGGAATAATGAGCCAACAAAAATGAGGCCAAGCATTCCCCCAAACCTTCTCATTATTGAATACCTCCCTATTGCTACTCTTTTAGATTTCCCCAATTTCTCCAATAGTGCTCTCAACTATGTCCTAAAAACTCTCAACTATTCTATTTCTATTTTGGAATAACCTTATATTTTTCTCAATCCATATGTTCCACACAATTATCATTGGAGATGCACTCCAAATAATGTTAAGGCTAGGACTCTGCACCTTCATATTCCAACACTCTAAAAGCATAGGGATTCTCTTTGGGAGAGGCTAGGCTGAATTCCACCTTGAAAATAAGGCAAACTAAATATAACTAAAAAAACTACAGTGAAGAAAGAGGTGGTCATTGTCTTCTTCGTTGGCTTCACACATCACACATTTTGAAGGCCCAACCCTACCCAAAAGCCTCAGTCTATCCCAAGTGAGAAACCTTCTCCTTCCAACAATCTAGAGGAAATAATTCATCTTAGGCATGTATTGTGTTTGTACCACAAATTATTCACAAAACACTCCACCTTGTTTGTTTTGCAGAAATGATCATTGAAAACAACCTTAACTGAAACTTGGTCATTGCCCCTCTCACCCCAAACCAACTAATCCTCCCTAATTGTACCAATCAACAACCATTTCTCTATTTCACTCTAGATCTCATTACAAACATGTTGCAACTCATTCATCGGAGCATTGAGAACACCCCACCTACATCTAGGAGGCTACCCCACAATATAATCTCTTTCCCATTTACCAATAATATCCTTGAAATGAGTGATCAATGGTTTGAAATGGGGGAACTCCAAAGCTCCAAAGGCCAGCCATCTATCCTTCCAAAAATGGATCTTACCTCCAACCCCTATACACCATATCAACCTAGGCATGACCAGCTTCCTATTGTGACAAAGAAAATTCCAAATTCTTGAGCCTGAAGAAAGAGCAACCTCCTTGTCAAATAGGAAATCAATGTTATTTTGGAGATATTTAGCTTGCAACACTTTACTCCATAGTTTTTATTTTTCCTCATAAACACTCCAAACTAATTTTTCTCCCAAATCCATGTTCATCTCCTTGCACTTCCTTATACTCAAGCCACCACTTTTAATTGGTTTGCATACATCATCCCACTTCACCAAATTATATTTGAAATTATCTTCACAACAC
The DNA here is from genome assembly GCA_007115665.2 of Sequoiadendron giganteum. Classification (NCBI taxonomy): domain Eukaryota; kingdom Viridiplantae; phylum Streptophyta; class Pinopsida; order Cupressales; family Cupressaceae; genus Sequoiadendron; species Sequoiadendron giganteum. The sequence goes on from CM021109.1 coordinate 240,705,847, forward strand.
TCCGACAAAAATCTTCTCTTGGAGTCTTTGATGATCTTTGCCACTTTACTGGGAATTTGAAAAGTAGACAACGTGTAGACTAGAACAATAGACATAGAGGCCTTAATGAGTGTTATATTTCCATCCAACGAAAACCATCAACCTTTCCAAGAATCCAACATACTGTTAATTCAACTGAAAACCCTACCCCACTCATTTGTAGATAATTTTTTTGAAACCAAAGGCATGCCTAAATACATACTTGGTAACTAACCAATTCCATAACCCAAAATCCTTTGAATGTCCAAGCTTTCCAAATAGGGTGAATTCAAGAAATAAATCTGGGATTTTTTCTCATTCACTTTTTTCCCTGCAGCTTTCTCATATTGCATTAAAAAATTCTTGAAAGCATGAGCCTCCCTTCCCATAGCCTCACCAAATAGAAGGTTATCATCTACAAATTGTAGATGGGTGATATTATTTACCTCGCATGACACTTGCAGCCGTTTAAGATCACCATTACTGACATTTTTTTGGATGCTCCTACTAAGAACTCAGCCAAAATAAGGAAAAGAAAGGGAGATAATAGATCATCCTGACAAAGCCCCCTACCAACACTGAAAAAATCAGATGGTACACCATTAATCAGGACTACATAGGAGGTTGATGAAATGTAGCTATTAACCCACTTACACCTTGCTTTGTTGAAACCAAGATTCCTCATGAAACTCATGAGGAAATCCCAAGAGGCCCTATCATAATCCTTTTTCATATCTAATTTGATAACCATTCCTTCCTTTTTCTATTTTGGATAGAGTGAATTACTTCATAGGCGATAATAATTCCATCTAAGATTTGTCTGTCCTTCAAGAAACCACTTTTCTCACCTGAAATAATGCACTCCAGACAGACCTTTAACCTTGAGGCTATGGCCTTAGCCACCACCTTGTAAATAGCATTGCAAAGCGTTATGGGTTTGTGTTGGCTGAAAGAGACCGGGTCCCTCACCTTGGGGATAAAGGCAATATAAGGTTCAGTGTAGGATCATGGGGGTCCAAACTAGGCCTTTAAGTGGGAATGAAAATTCAAAAAATTAGAGTTAGGAAACTTGACATAAAAATTTGAATAGGTTATTAACATAACTAGAAAAATATGTAAGAACATAATTTGTAGAAAATTTAATGTAATTTCTAAGATACTAGTCCTTTTTTGAAAAAAATAAATCTATTTGGTGAAAATTTGAAATTTCAATGCAGTAGTACTAAATTTTCAAGAAAAAAATAAAAAGTAGGTGTATGTCTGACCAACCTAAGTACAAGAAAAATATAATATATTTTTTGAAATTTTCAATATAAGTAGAGGACAATGCCTAGATATGCAGCATTTTTTTTGTAAAGTTTTTGCAAGTAAATAATTAGCTATGAATTTTTTATTATAAATTTTATAAAAATATTAAAACATGTTTGTCTGACCACCATAACTTGGTCAAAAAATTAAGAAATTCAATTTTTATATTTTTATCCTATAACTTATGGGAAACATAGAATGTGCCACATCTTTCGGATTTAAAAAATGTGAAATCATTTAAAAATTATAGATTTTTTCAATCAACCTATCAATCAAAATTTTAGTCATATAACATGTAGAAAAAAAATACTAATTATCTATTTAATTCAAAATAAGGCATATCTTGTGTTAGTGGAAAGCTGATAATTTTATCAATAAACACTTCTTTGTTTCATCAAATTCGGATAAAAAAATTTGTCAGCCATTTTTTGTCATATCACCACTTTTTGGACCTCCATGATCCTGCACTCACCCATAAGTGGTGTTCCAAGGCTTAAATATGGACCTAGATATTCTGTTCTCCTCCATAGCATCCTAGACATCATCCCCAATAATATGCCAAAATCTTTGAAAAAAATTGATCTAAAATCCATCCGAGCTCGAAGCCTTTCTTGCACTCATGGAGAAAACCACATTCATGATTTCTTCTTTGGAGAAAGGGGCCATAAGGGTGACATTTTTCTCTTCTGAAATGAGACTGGGAATATTTCTCAACAACTCCCCTTGGACATCCCCATCCAAATCAAATGAAGCATTGAGAAAAGTTTGAAAAAATTCTTCCTAGTAAGTCTAATGGAATCCATATCTTCTAAAGAAATCCCATTGGGGGTTTGAATCTTTGATATTTTATTATGTTGCCTTATGATCTTGGTAGTAATATGAAAAAAAAATGGAATTATTATCTCATTCCTTCAACCATTTTATCCTAGACTTTTGGTGCTAGAAAATTTCTTCCATCCATATAAATCTATTGAGATCCTTAAGGAGACCAAACTCTTTGGCACACAAACTCAAATGAAAGGCATTTCTCAGCAATTTTTGCCTCAAATTTTTGTAGCTCCAACTCCACCTTTTCCTTGTTCTTAAAAATATCCCCAAAGGAATTCTTGTTCCATAATTTGACTTGACATTTCACTTCCTTAAGCTTGTTATGAAGGATGAACCTTAAGTGGCCCCTAACACTGAGCATCCACCACCCCTCCGACATCTTCTCAGACTTAGGGGCCTCATACCACATCGGATCCATCTTGAAAGGGATTCCTCTAGGCTTAAATGCTTTGTTTACCAATAGAGAAATCAGCTAATGATCTAAGCCACCAAAGTGTAAAACATCAGACACAAAGTAGTCTTGACTCAGAAACCAATCAAAAATAACAAGTAATCTGACAAGCTTGCTAGAGATATTGTCATCACCCACACATTTTTTAGAGTAGGTGAACCACTAATCAAAAGGTGATGATCCTCAATAATGAATTATTGGACCTCAAGTTTCAAATCCTAACAAGGGAAATAAATTTATTAGTTTGCAACACATAGGTTAATCATCATAAGTGGTGAATAAACCTTTTTTAACTAGAAAACCACTTCTAGCTAGAATTATCTCTCCATAGTTAGTTACTAAGATATATTCTCCTCTACATCCCATTGGTCTCATAGCCTAGCTCACAATATAAGGGAGAGTGAGTTTGTGCTAGAAAATTAAAAGGCATTTGTTGGTTCCAAATCTCCAAAAATGGTGGCATTCATGTAGAGGACTTCTTAAGGAATAGTTATGGATCTCTTGATGAGCTTGAGGATGATGGGATGACCCATTACTTTTAACTTCCATGAATTTTAGTTCATGCAATATTTGGGGCCTTACTAACCCCAAAATAAAATGGGTATGTGCAGGATCATCATGGAAAAAATAGGCCCTTAAGTGGCGATGAAAATTCAAAAAATCAGAGTTAGGCAACTTGACTTAAAAATTTGAATAATTTATCTATATGATTTCAAAAATATGTAAGAATATAATCTATAGAAAATTGAAAGTAGTTTCTAAACTACTAGATTTTTTATTTTTTTTAAAATCTATTTGGTGAAAATTTGAAATTTCAATGCAATAAAACTTAAATTTTAGGGAAAAAATAAGAAGTAGGTGTTTGTCTGACCACCCTAACCACAATAAAATGATAATATTTTTTTATAAGATTTTAGATATATAAGTAGAGGACTCATGCACCGATGTGATGCATATTTTTTTGTAACTTTTTTCCAAGTAAATAATTAATTATGATTTTTTTATTACAACTTTTAAAAAATATAAAAACTCATACGTTTGACCACCTTGACTTGGTCAAAACTTCATGAAATTCAATTTTTTTTAATCCTATAGTATGTGAAGCATAAAATGTGATGCATGTTTCAGATTCAAAAAATGTGATACCATTTGAAAGCTATAGATGTTTTTCAATCAACCTATCAATCAGGATTTTAGTTGTAATTCAAATAGAAAATAAACAATAATTATTTATTAAATTCAAAGTAAAGCATAATTTATATTGGTGGAAAGTTGAGAATCTCCTTTAAAAACCTTTTTTGTTTTATCAATTTTGGGTAAAAAAATCGTCACCCACATGGGCCATCATATCACTTACATATTACCACTTTTTGACCCATCATGATCTTGCACATACCCAAATACATCATGAGATGTTCAACAAACATTTCCCCAATTCAATTTTTTATATTTATAAGAGTTAAAAATCGTAAGCTTCATGCTTCCTACTATTTTTCAAGTTAAAAAATCTTCTTTTGCATAGAAATCACGAGCTATGCTAAGGAATACTTTTCATTTTCATTTTACCTAGAAGGCATTAACACATAGTGGGTCACACATGTGACCCCATTAACTATACTTTGTGGAAAAGTTTTAATATTAATAACCACTCTCTTGGGGTTAATATATATACTTCTAATGATTCTATTGAAAGATCTTTTTTCTTATTATGGAATCTCTTCTCACCATTTCTTGGCTTGTGTGGGGGATTTTAATATGGTTAGTATAAATTTTGATATATGTGACAATCCACCTATGAAGTTGATAATTAACAAGAATGAGACTTGAAATTACATGTCCAATAAATTGGGTATTTTAATCTAAATTTTTGTTGTCATCATTTTTATTGTCCATGGTATATGCAAAAATATATATATTGTTAGGTACAAAATTAATTCTCAAACATATCAAGATGATGCTATGTGATCGATCAAGCTTATATTTTCCTTTGTTAGCTACTTTCAATTAATAATGGAGCCCTTGCAGAATATCATCCTTATCGATAATTTTTTTAACTAATTTTGTATTAAATGGAAAGGTGTGATGCGCAAGGCCACTAAAATATAATTCTATCTTATCATGTCAATTTTGAGTCATAAATTAGTTACATTTTCCCATCTTTGACATATTTAAATATTAAGCCACATATTTATGGTTACCAATTAACACTATTTCACTATCATTCATATAAGGCCAACAACTTGGAACTCCATTACATCATCATTGAGCTAGAAAAACTTTTATTTTCTCCGACTTTATAGTTGTGTATTTCTTAAATTTTCTAACAAAAGTAAATAATAGATAATCACTCCACTCAAGGAGATCAAATGAAGGCATGCTTGCATTGGCTTAAAACTAGGGATAAAGATTCTAAAAAAAATTAATCATCTTGATATTTCCAAAATCCTTAAGATAAATAATTAGAGAAGGCCACTATGACTTCTCAAAACTTCATAATATTCTCTAGGATTTAGTCCACCATTGTTTATATGTTTTTCAAGTTGAGTTACGTTCCTTTGAGATTGAACAAGCCTTGCAATAATGTGTGAGTGTGGCTCCCTATTAGCTCTCCACTGCACAATGAGTCCTATGTGACCAAAATATCACTTTGGCATATTGTTGTGAAGTGGGTTTTTCCATAGCCAATAAAATAACTCTCATGTATGATGGTTTTCCTTATGAATTTTATAAATCCTTATCACACACTATTGGCCCTAATTGCTTCTAGGTTTTCTTGGAATATTTTGAGTTAGGCACCCAAGTTTCTATAATAAATAAAGGTACTTTTTAATTCATACCTAAATTAGGTGATCTTGAAGAAATTTGTAATTAGTTTTTAATCAATTTCTACTAAATGATTTTTATAAGATTATTTCCAAACGTCTTATGCTTTACATATATCATTTGACTTTTCTTATTATCTAGCCTAAGTAGACTAATTTTTTTAAGAGCAAATATATCCTAGATATTATTATTATTATTTGGGAATGCACAATGCATGCATGTTGCTCTCAACAACGGTATTTTTATCAATATTAACTTGTATATATCCTTTGAATAGATTGAATGTTTTTCATCTTGATCATGCTTCATTCTCTTGGATTTGGTCCTAAATTTCTCTACTCAATTGAGATTATTTTTATGAATTATTTATATTATCTCATCATTAATGGTAGATAATTCTCTTTTGAGATTTTCATATCCATTCACCAAGGTTTCCTTCTTGTTTCAACCTTTAAATTCTTTTTATTAAAAGGTTTGGCCACTTGCTTGATAATTTGGTTGTTAAGAAGAGGCTTAAAGGTATTTCTCTTCCAAAATCACCTCTTGAGCTTGTCAATGACCACTATGCTAATTTGAGTCCTTTTTCACTCTCTTGTTTGAGAAATAAAATGTTACTCATGCCCTTTAGTGCTTGCATACTTTCTTCCTTTCTTTCACTTCTAGCATGTAGTGGAAAAAGAATAAATATTATCACTAATCCTTCCTTCCCAAGCCCCCTTAGCTTGATTTTTTTGGTTGAAAATGGATTAACCATGGGGAAATATTTAGGTTTTTTAGCACACCCTTTTCTTTTCAATCATTTTCTATAGATGTTTGGCAAGCTATTCTTTCTTGCATTGAGAAAATGATCAATATATAGATTAAAAAAATTCTTTCCTTTACTATAAAATTTTAAATTTTCTCTAAATTTCTAGTCACTACTCATGTGTAATATTCTTCCTATTGTACTCCTTTAAAAAACCTTTCATCTAAAACTGGAGTTTATACTTCAAGATTCTTTGTGCTCCTCTTTGAACCAAGGAATTTAGGTTTCCACTAAGTTTCCTAAGAATTTTGTTATCTCCCACACAATTTTAGTGGTCTTAGTCTTAATGATCTCATGCACAAGGCTTGGCATTTTTTTTCAAGAAAATAATTTGAAGCATAAGGGAAATGAGGCCTAGAAAATTGATCTTAAGAATTGTATTGCTTTTGGAACTTCTTACGATAGACAATCCTAAAAAGGTCATGGTTTCCATTCCGTTGTAATCATCAAGGAAACTACGTAAGTTCGAGTAATTTTTGTTGTCAAAAGTATATGGAAGGCCTGGGAAGCCATCAAATCTTGGCTTATCTGAAATGAAAATGATTTCAAGACTAGGATTTCCATCAACCAAAAATCTCTTTGATGGTCTCTTATGACTAAATAATTTATAGGATGGACCTCTTACCAAAGTTCTATTGGTCCATACATTAATTTTTTAAAGAGGGATTCACTCAATTTTGGACCTCTTCTCTAGACCCACAAATTTAATTGTTTTCGTTTGTTAGAATTTAAAGATAAATTCAAGCTTGGCAATCGAGATTTTGAATCCTTTCAAACATTGTGGAGTTTGTTCTTCCTAAAGTGCACCATAAAGTTGGCACTTGGTGTACCAAGCCCTAATGGAAAGACTTGAAATATTATCCAAATATTTCTTTTAGGAATTATAAACTCTTCATAATATATTCAAGAGTGCTTGTGCATGCTCATTTTTCTTTGTCCATTAAAGATATTTTACAGTCAAATGTTATGTTATAGATCCAAGTTTATGTCAATAAAGTTGTATAAGTTTCTCACTTGCAAACACTTATCAAGCATTGAGCTAATGCCTTTTGTACTATAAATCATGTCTCACCATCTCTTGCCAATAGAGATATCTCCTCTTTATGCAAGTGTCATTATGGTCATAACCACAATGTTTGCTACATACATAGCTCCTATGGATCTCATGGATTCCCTTAGCACCAATGACATGGTCTCCTCTATCACATGGCTAATGTTTTTCCTCTTAGTGATTGTGATCTCCTAGACTAGCATAACAATGGTAAGTTCCTTTAGTTGGAACAATAAGAAGAAAAATAAATATACCATCACAAGTTGAAAACCCATTAGTTATGGCTATGATCTCTCAAGTGATTGGGTCATTATTTTTTTTTTGGAAAGCTAGAATCTTGACTGTTTTCTTATAAGATTCATTGATTTTATAGAATCTTGATCATTTTCTTATAAGATCCATTGGTTTTAGATAGGGTTACCCCAAGTTTCCGAGACGGGGATGGCAGGGGACGGTGGGATGAGTCCCCAAGTTTTCGATTTTTGAGGCCAAAATTAGGGATGGTAGGGGACGGCTATATAAAAATATAGGGAAAATTTTAAAAATATAGGGAAATTTTAAATATTCATATGATAACATGGATAAGGCATGCATAATACACATTATAGAACATTAACATATAACATTTGTGTCCAACATTATGCCAATACTCAATACGCATTCAAAATTAACATACACGAACCATGAAACAACCTCCAAGTTATAATTTATAAACTTATATCAAAATGCCCAAAGGCTTCAATGCTGCCATATAGTTTTCAAGTTTGCTATGAAAATAAAAATACAATGTCAGTAATGAATATAGAATAAACAAAGTCAAAGAGCACTACTGCCCCTAATCATCCCTCATAACCGCATCAAAATCAGAGTCATCCTCTAAGTCACTGCCACTATGATGCTCCTCCTCAACCAATGGAACCCCAACCAAACCCTCAGCTGTCTCCTCCTCATCTACTTGGGCCACGTCCTCAGGATCAATATCCCACCGTAGAGCTGGAGTCTATCGATACTCTAGAGTCTGCCGATCCTGAAGCCGAAGAGCACTATGAACGACCACTAGCTTCTCCGCTCATCTAGAGGCAAGTCTATTCCTCTTGAGGGAGTGGATAAAGCTATACGTGGACCAATTCCTCTCTACAATAGAGGAACTAGCAACCTGTGCTAGAAGGCGAGTAGCAAGTGTCTTCAACTATGGTGTATCCCTCCCATGATAGGTCCACCATCCAATAGGGTTCGATTGAGCTAATATAGCTCTATCCAACCTTGCCTGTGGTTTACTCAAGTTTGGGCCCATAAGATTTGCAAAGTCTAGGAATTGTGACCGAGCTAGTGAAGCCTGCTCTGCTGGATAAATCTTTTTAGTGGCCCATGTGAACCCATCTAAAACCTCACTATCATCACATGGAGGCACCCTACCAGGCCTTGGTGCATACCATTTTGGATTTAGAGCAAAGGCAGCCATGTGAAGCAGGGTGTTCATTATATTCCACCTTCGAGTCACAATGGGCCCAATGTGTTGCTCATATAAATCCAAAGTGGGGTCCTTTTCTGAAATAACTTGCTTGATCTTCCCAAGCATACTATCAAATGTCTCATAAATCTCTCCAAGACTAGGAGAGTTTGTATCAGCATATCTGATGACATCTACAATAGGGGAGATGAAGGAGCAAATATATCTGCAAAATGCAAACAAAAAGTTCAAAATAATTAGTTGACAAGTTAATTGACATGTTAGAAAATTCAAAAGTTGGAACATTGGACAATAAAATTAAAATATTAAAATCAGAAATTTAATATGAAAATCAGCCATCTAATGTCTTACCTCACATTGGCCCACCAATCGTCATCGAGGATCTTTTGTTTGACAGTCTTTCCTTCAGTAGAACTTGCATTAGGCCATCTAGCCCACTCTACATTGACCATCATCGCTTGTAGAGGCTCATACACCTCTATCATCCTCTCTAACAAGATGAAGTATGTGGCATATCTACATTCAATGTTCATTCATTGATTCAATGATTCATTAAAAATTTAAAATTTAAAACAAAATAAGATTATGAATACAAATTGAAAGTGAAACAAAATGAAGTGAGTGGCATACCTTGTCTCAACAGGTTTGAGAAATTCCTTCTTTGAAAATGTTCTGAAGAGAGCAAGTGAGGTGTGGTGATTGCAAATAAACATTTGAATATCTCTAGCTTCTGCCACTATTTTCTTCACCCAATCCAACTTCCCTATGTCTTTCAATGCATTGTTCAATGCATGAACACAACATGGTGTCCAAAATATGTGCCTGTACTTACCCTCCACCATCAACCCAGCCGATTTTCACACACGTGCAAAATCGGTGATCACTTGCACCACATTTGCAGCCCCAACCTCCTCTATAACATCTCTCAAAATGGAAAACTGGAATTTTGCATCCTTACATTTCCCCGAACAATCTATGGCTCTAAGAAAATAAGAACCAGCAGGGCATGTGACTATGACATTGATGAGTGGCCGACATCTACAATCAGTCCACCCATCCATCACTATAGAGCACCCCATCCTCATCCACGTTTGCCTCATGTCCTCCATTAACACATTAACTCTGGAGTACTCTTTGTCTAGGAGGGTGGTGCGTAGCTTATGATCTGCAAGGGGTATGAATGAAGGACCAACTGTGGATATTTCTCTCACCATTTGTTTAAAATAAGAGGAACGAGCCACATGAAATGGAATAGCATGTGCAAAAAAGAATTTGGCAATGGCGGATTCAGTACTCTCTCGTGCTTGGTTATTAAACAGGGACTCAACTAAGGTTGCCTTTTCACTACCACTGCCACTCACCTTCCTCTTTGCTTTTAAGAGAACTCCACTACTACCAACCGTGGAAGGACTAGGAATAGGCATGGATGATTGTGCACTTGGGAAAGAAGGAGACCCACCTTGAACCCCACCATCACACTCTATTTGAATTTTTTGGCATTCTAAAAATAGGTCATCTGTCAATGAAGGACACATTCTAACTCCATGGCCCACTTCACCCAAAAAATGAGACCTAATTCTTGTGTAGCTGCCCCTAAAGTCTTTTTCACAAATATGGCAAAACCAAACCCTACTCCCCCCTGAATTTTTTTGTCTTTCACCCACGGGTGTAACATATCGAAGGAATGGTTTTTTTGGGTTTAATGGGTGTCTTGCATAGTCTTCCATAGTTTTGGTATTGGTTGATGAAGGATGGCATTGGATTGGGGTTCTTTCACTTCTTTTCTCTCTAGTTCTACTACCACCCCCACCACTTTGCCTTCTAATTTGCATTTCAACTTCACTATCACTTCCATTCTCACTGCTGCTCATGTTTTTTGTTTTTAGAATGCAAGTTTAAACTGAAAATGCAAAAAAATAAAAAAAATAGGGAAAGAAAATGCATACCTCTTTAGTGGATTTGCACTCCCTTCAACACTATTTCAACCTCCTCTCCTCCTTCAAGCTGCTGCTCCTTCTGCTTCAATGGCTGCAACTTCTTTTGCTCTCAAACCCTTGGCTGCTCAAACAAACAAAATGCAAATAATGAGGTTAGAGAGGCCCTTTTTCTTTCATAGGAGAGTCAAAATCCATGGGGCCAACACATGCCACGTAGGCTAGGCTGAAATATTTAAAAATTATGATTTTTTTAATGAATTTGAAGTGACTAAAGGGCGGGGGATGGCCGGTCGTCCCCTGGATGGTTGAGGGATAGCTCAGCCGTCCCCTGGCCATCCCCGAGGATGGTCAGCCGTCCCTCTTCAGTCAACACCGTCCCCCCCGTCCCCGGTACATTTCTTGGATTTTTTGGGAAAAGAGGGATGGTCCCCTACCGTCCCCCTGCCGTCCCCCGATACCCAGGACATCCCGGGAACGGGTACGGGGCATTTTGAGGGGGGGATGCACCCTGGGTTTCCCTGGTTTTAGAACATTCATGGAACCCTTGCAACATTTGCTTGTTTGATAGAAAGTTGATGTTCATAAGAAAGTGCCCTCCATTTGAAAGTGAGATGAAAGGAAACATACTATATGAGGAAAGTAGATGGCAATCACTCTTTTTCTTTACTCTTCCTTCATTTTCCATATTACCTGCCACCAACACATCTATTTTCAGTCCATATAATCTTAGTGTGTATAAATACATGCAATTGGGCATAACCAAACCTATATAGATCCTACAATTTATTAAGGAAGATGGAAAAGGCATATGGAGCAGGCATTGGGCTCATGGCTATGGCTCTCACTGTACTGATGTTGGTTAATATGGTGAGCGGTGTGGGCATAAAAACTCCACCATCGCCTAAAGTATCCATTGTAGATAAGCCACCATTCTTCTATCCCCTATCCCCCTTTGTAAATGAGGAGGTACCCCATCACCCAAATCATCCGACAAAGCCAAATCACCATTAATGTAATCCCTCATCTCCATCTGCGCAACTGCTATACTATTTCCTATTTCCCTTTTGATCTTACTATCATCACTCTCATAATAACATACAATAATTTCTTGTTGGTTGTTTGGGATCCATTGTGACAGCCATGGAAAATCTATAATATAATGGAAATTTAAAGTTCCCTATGGTTTTATTTTAGCATTATGTTATTATCTAAATGCGTTACTTCAAGTATATATATTTTCTACCATTATGAATTTGTTCACTATTGACAGATATTGATATATTGCTCTGCAGATAACATTGGTGTTAGATGCTATAGCTAAATATATTTCTTTCAATACATGGATGTTTGGATAATTTACCATTTAAGCTTACTCCATTGGACATATTACAATATTCCACTATAAATCAAGTTGGTGTCATTATATATAAATTCTTACACTTCTTAGAAATTAGATTTTAAATAATCAAAGAATAAATATTTAACAAATTTGGATTTCAATTTTATTCATTCTCATACATTAAAATATGGTTTTATGTGGGGATAATACTTTATCTGACAAAGGATGTGCTTGTTTTCTATGGTTTTGACTTATCCTCATGATATCCAAGTCTCAATAAACACTAAATATGTTCATGATTATAATATAAAATCTATCACTCATTAAAATCATCTATTTTCAAACAAAGTTTAAGAAAATAAAGAGCCCTATTGTGATGTGGAGTTATTTAATTAATTATATATAAATTCTTACTCTTCTTAAAAATTAGATTTTAGATAGTCAAAAGAACAAACATTTAATTAATTTGGAGATCTCAATTTTATTGATTTTCATTTTTATGTAGGGATAATACTCTATGAATAAACAATGTTGGAGTGACAAAGGATGTGCTTATTTTCTATAGTTTTGACTTATTCTCATGATAGCCAAGTCTCAATAAACACTAAATACATTCATGATTATAATATAAAATCTATCACTCATCAAAATCATCCATTTTCAAACAAATTGTAAAGAAATAAAGAGCCCTATTGTGGTGTGGAGTTAATTAATTAATTAATTCATATTATAGATTAATAATAAATAAAATAATTAATATTAAATAGAATTATTCAAGTTTAATGTAAGATAAATAAATTTATAAGTATAATTGATAAAGATGTAGGTTAAGAGTATCATTGTTTTTGTATTTTGATTAATATATTATTGCAGATGTTTTTGATTGAGGAAAAAATGGGTTTTACAGGGATCCGAAACCACAAAGTTTACAAACCAATAAAAGATAGACCATAAGAAATTCCAGGAAAAGATAGGTTGCACACTAAAGATAAACAAAAAATAACCACGGCCACCAACAAAACCCAGCAAAAGGAAAGCAAAAAACCAACGACAGCAAAAACACAACCAAACCTAACCCAAAGACTTTAAGGTCTCTGCCACTTCCGTTTCCAAGATGTCCAAATCCTGGGCCACCATCTTCAGATCCTGGGTCTCCAGAGGCATTGTGTATTAGAATAGGAATCTAAAATTGAAGTGTACAAATATTTATAGAAAAATAAATTTTAACACTCTAAATTTTGAATCAAAATCACACTTGTGACAATACATTAGAAACTACAATCCTGTCTAAATACCTATTATTATATTCACAAAAATATTAATAGTTAAACCCCTAAATATACAATTTCTAATTCACCTCTATGAGATATCAAATTAGAACATGCGGTATGCAAATCTAGCCCTAGTCCTTAGACTCCTATTCCAATACATCCCTTTTGTAAAAACAGTAACTACAACAAACAACTAAGTAAATTCACATGTCAAGAGAGGTAGTGTTCACACATACACAAAAATATATACATATACATATATATATGTGTATGTATTTATATGTATGCATGTATGCATGCATGTATGTATGTATTTATGTATATTAAACATAAATATTACAAATATTTAGTTGAATGAAATAAAAATTATTTCTTCAAATATAATAACATAAATCCTAAAAACCAACAATTTAAAAAAAAAAAAAATTAATTCAAATAAAATATATATTAATAACAAAATGGATCTAATCTACATATGAAAATAACCTTTAATATGATAAATTTCAAAACATAATCAATTAAATGAAACATATATCTAAAATACACAAATATTATGTGACCATCTCGTACATCTTGTCATCTTACAACTCACATGGGTGACATTATATATCAACTTTTTATGATTGCGTTCGAATCTTTGGCATATGATAAAATAGTTAGTGGATTTAACACAGTCCTTCCCTAAAAAGGTATCAGCTTAGTACATCATTGCTTTCACACACTACGCATTACTGTAGCAATCAGCTTTACTTCATCTCTGGTCATTGATTTATTTGTAGCAATATAAATATAAAGACTCACGAGATATTTATTTGTAGTGCAGTAGAGGAATGATAATGGATGATGTAAAGAGAGCGATGAGTGATGAGAAAGGGATATTCTATACTGGAATTTATTAGTATATGCTTGTACTAGTAAACCAACAAAGGTTGGTTGAACAAAGCTTCGTATAACACTACAGTAAATTCAGTTATTTTGTATTTCTATCTTATATATGTTCGTTTATGACAATAGTTATTTCATATAGAATTAGAGTGAGTATTCACTTCGTATTTTATATAGTTTTGAAGTTAGATTGATCGATTGGTGTTAATTATTTGTTAGTATGTAATTTAGGTTTAAATATTTAGGACCTTTAGTGTCATTGATTATGATCGGTATGGTTTGTCTAGTAATTAACGGATTGAGGGTTATAGGGAGGCTCACTTGATTCTTTAGATTTCAAAATCTTGATTCCCCTCATATTAAAGAATAAACACTCGTTGTAACCATGTATAGCAATTGTGCGTGATATTGTAATTTACTTTTTTATTATTATTGGTAGGATAAAGTATATATAGCATAGTGAGACTAATCTTATTATCTATAAGGAGGGAAAATTACAAAATAAATGACCTTGAGATTATCATGACAATGAAATACTAGAGTTGATATGTTCTTTATGTACTTGTTGATATGATTGAGCATGCACATGTGTAATCAAGTATATTTGTACCATTATCTGATCTCAATGATAGGCACATGTGGCATATATAAAAGAATCAAAAGAGATTGATAATGAAAAGAGTTTGAGGAGCCATAAAAATAGCCACAAAAGAGAGCCAATAAGTAATAGGTAGTACAATAGATGGCCCCACCATTAGGTAGTGGGATGGAGATGTATTTGATGTGGTTGTAATCTAGGTAGATTAGGAGGATAGTTCCCAATTACTTTATTCGATGGAATTAAAACTATGAGGATATGTATAGTTATGCTCTTAGGTGGATGAGTAAAGTGTTTATGTTTCTATCATCAACAATGAGTAGAAAGATGATAATTTATATGATTTATTATTGTTGAAAGTGTATGATAAAATTGTGAAACCATTGTTCATTCCAACATTGTAAACCTTGAGCTTACCTTGTCTATTAATCCATTACACAACTATGTATCCTCCTATAAGAATAATGATATATTTAAGCCTCTAATTATTTAAATAGTCACTCGAGGTTTATAAAAGAATAATATTATGACTTGGGAGCATATTAGAGAGTGAACATAGGCTTTAGTGATCATTTTGAAGTATCTGAAGTCATCATGTTAGCATGTTCTTATCAAAAGAGAGTTGTGCTTCATTTTCATAAATATGTGTGCTTAAACATAGTGGAAAGTGATCCCAAGACCATGAATTATATTACTATGATAATGTTTGTGTTGATGTAGGAGCTTAGAGACTTCTATTTTGAGGGTTTCTTAAACATTTAATTATAATTGTGGGAGAGATTCACATCTTATATCATGTGGTTAGCGATGTATATATCAGGTTTGATTCATTGATAAATATAGTTGAAACAAGGTTTGCACTTACCTTAGGTTTATTTGCATTGCTCCACAATAAATATGTAATAGTATTGATTTTGAACTTGAAAAGAGACTAGCATGATTATTTTGTCAGGATATTTGGTTAGTTGGATCATGGACAATGGATTTAATCCATTTTTCTAATCATTATAAGTAACAACACTAGTAAACCTATTAAGGGGGTTTACATGAACCTTGAAAGCATACCATTATTAACTATTGGTTTGATACATATTTCAGAACCATTGGTTGATCTTTCATTTATAATTATCTATATAAGTCAATATCATGTATATGCTCGGTAAAGATTTATATACTATATTAGTAACTTGATATGAACTCTTTGTTTAAACCAAGAGGAGAAGTGATACTTAAGCATATTCCACTCTCTTGTGGGTGAACCCACAAAAGTGGTTTACAATTCGAGTGAGGAAGGAGAACTTCCAAAAACCTCACCCATGCAAAAAAAATTCATTTTGAGGGGTTCGAGCGAACTCAATGTTCGAACAAACACTAAAGGGGTTTGGTCGAACCAGGGTTCGAGCGAACCACTTTGCATGTGGGAACCCATGTTTCCCATTGTGGAAAGGGGGTTCGATCGAACCCTAGTTTGACCGAACAAGGGTTCGAGCTAACCCATTAGGTTCGCTCGAACCCCTTTTTTCCCACCTTCCCACCCTCTGACACAAAAAGACTCCATATTTTCACCCTTCAAAGCTTGGGTTGAGGATGAAAATGGAGGAGACTTCACAAATCCAAGTGGAAGATGGTAGTCCTTGGAACGAGCTATCCAACGAATATAATTTTAATATGTTTTGGTTTTATTATGTATGTGTTTTTTCAGTTTTATTAAACACAAGTTTTTCATCAAAAATCAAGCTCTTTGTTTTGCACATGTGGAAAAATAGCAAATTATCAAAATAAAATTTTAAATTTTGATACATACAAAAAAAGTTATGTTGTATATAGTTCGCCTATGTCTGAATTGCAATTGGTTTGACTTCAAAACTTGATTAAGGAAAAAATATTCAATTAAAAACTATGAGACCAAATGAAAGTGCTAGATATCGTAGTTACAAATCTAAATTCGAAAAAATTAGAATTTTATTTTTCATAGAAAAAAGGTTATGTTGTATACGGTGAGCGTCATTTTTTTAAAATGTTGTTTTCTGAAAAAAATCAGTTTTCGTGGGAGATGGAAAAAAAGTGCAATCTAATTCCAAAAATTTTGAAAAATATTTTTAGAATCTACAGACAAAATGTGATGAGACTCTAGTTTGCATCATCTTCAAATTCCTCACGATTTAGCCGCTATAGGTGTCTAAATATGAAGATTTAGTTAAAAATAATAATTGCATTGTCCAATTTGACCAAAAATTGTAAACCACTATTGTGGGATCACCCTTGTGTTTTTAACAACACATGTGAAACTGATGAAGTAATATAGTTAAGTGGGATGTAGTAGAATTATAGGTCAATATTTAAGAATTCTCCAACATATCTAGATAGTGGATGGTTCATGTTAGGTGAAAAATGTCTACATTCGTTATTAGTGTTCATAGCTATATGGTGGCATCTATTATAATTATGGAGAAGTGATCATAGTTGTATTGTGCCTCTCCTATGAAATATTGCCCAAGGTATCATTATGTGTGTTGATTATTAGAATCCTCCATTTGATGCCTCTCTTCTACCTATGCAATACTCTTATGCAATATTGCTTGTGAAGGTAGGGTCCCACCACTTTTGATGGCATATGAGGGAGCCTATATAGCTTTGTGGTTGAAGAAAGAATGCCTACATGATGTTTTCTCTCCTCTTTTGTGGTATTATAGACTCATATTGGGAATATTGGTAGAGGATATTTTTTTTTCATGATGTAGCACTCTTTTGGTGATTTTTAATGGATTCATGTATGTCTTATAAGGATATGTATATAAATGTGACTAACTTATAACTAATGTGTAGGCATTTAAGGCTCGTAAACATAATGAGGGTTTTTTTTATATCTATTTATTATATTTTTGGGGTATATTGTAACATTGAAATTGTTATGTATACAAGAAATTGAGTTGTTTTGCAATTATTATGTTTTATTTTGCATGTTGATGATGTAACTATGATGTGATTTTAGTCAAGTGCATTGTCCCTTTTTAATCAAATTGAAAAGAAAATAAAAAAAAGACACTAGGATATGTTGCAAAAAGATTGTTTAATTATATGTTTGTGTTCCAAAACTAAAAACATTTGATTTGATTTTAAAATTGCAATGCATTTATTTATTTGTCCTATATGACTCATATGCAAATATTATATTTCTAAATCCACATCTTGGGAAGTAGGTTAATAATGCTAAGTTGCGACAAACTCAAATAAAATAAGAATAATGCTTCATTAATTTAGAGCTTAGACAAAATAGATGGTTGCATAATTATGTCTATAACACGAAAAAATGTCTAATTATGTCTTTGTCTACCTCACGATTCTAATGAGTTGTGATAGTGTTGTAGTTTCTTTATTTTATTTCTATAATACTTTACTTGTTTGTGAATGAAATTGGTAATTGTCACTTTGTTCTACATTTTATTCCAAATGCATTCTTGTTTTCACACAATTTGAATCTACAAGAAAAAAGTTTGTTGTCTATTTTTTTCGAATAGTGAAAATTTAATTTGCATATACTTAAATTATCCATTTTTTTATAAAATAATCTTTATTTTTATATATGTCACCATTTGTACAACTTTGATAAATATTCAATAAAGAAGAAACTTTAAATTGCCCCTAGTATACCTGATTAAATAGACTAAAATAATCAAATGAATAAACAATTTAAAAATTTATCAACTTTTATACTAATGGACACCAATCCACTAACACCCATTTCATTGAGAATCATAATGTAAAATCATCCTAATAATTCAAACGTGTCATGCATCTTCACACATTCTATTATATATTGGAATTTATTACCCAAACAATGACACATCAAAGAGAATACCTTACCTCCAATGCATAAGTATTAAATTTTTCTTGCCTTGGTCAAAAGGAAGGCAGGTACATTTCAATACGTGTCCGATTATTTTGAGTATATACCAACGAATATTACTTGACACGACTTTTTATTCCTTGCATGACACGACAAACTGCGACAAGGGTTTGTACATCCAATTATGTTTTGTTCTTACCTCTTATTGTCGCTTGCAACAATAATTTTTGAGAGATAATTTCGACATGTACTTTTGAATTGAGTTTTGTAGTTAGATGTTAAAAATTATTATAAAATTAATCTATAAGTATTTTTATGAAAATTGGAGTTTTGTAGTTAAATGTTAAAAATTATTATAAAATTAATCTAGAAGTAATTTTATGACAATTGGGAAGATGATTTTAGAGATGTAGATATATTAATAGTCGGTATGGTCTTGTATATTATAGTTTTTAATTTTTTATTATTAAGGAAAAATAAAGCTTGAAAGGTCATAAAATCCTTTCCAAAAATTTTGCCAAAAGATTATTGCATAGACTTATATCAAAAGAATTAAATAGTAGTTGAAAAAATGCATACTAACAAAAAATTCATAATGAATTTATGCAAAATAAAAGATAATGTGGTTGGAGTAGAAGATCATTTAAACAAATTAATTTTTGAAAATAAAACATAATTTTTCAATAAATTGCATATGCACATATTACAAAATCCACCCTTTTTGATAAGGTGCAAAAGTTAAATGGATTTAAGTTACACATCCACATGACCACACAATAATTCTTAAGATATTATAAATAAATATACATCTTCTCTACTTGGGCCTTCGAGTCCACATTTATCCATTCATGCTCTTGCTTTCATTGACATCTATCATTTAATTAACCTACCTACAAAAACTAGTGAACCAATTAACATTTTTCTCCATCATTTTTTAAATGTACACTTAACTTATATTTATAATTGTTGTGTTTATAGTTTTTGTATTATTTTGTTAGATTTTCCACATGTATTATTGCCTTTGAAGATCTATATAAATGTATAATGATATCTTATATACTTATATACAATTGTATATACCAAAAAATATATTTCTTTACAATTTTAATATTTATACTTGATTATTTATATAATGATTTTTTTATTCACCTAAAATTGACACATCATCATTTCAAATAATTACTTGACCATTTCTTCTACAATTAATTGAATAAATTTCTATTTATCCAATTTTTATCTTCTTATTTATTAAATAATATTTTATTATTTAATTAACAAAGTCATTATTCATAACAGACCTTAATGGAGAGTGGGAGTGTTGGAAGCAGTGGGAGGGGAGTTTTGAAATCCGATGATGGAGGGGAGGAGGGAGACTCTAATGAAGACGATGGCGTAGTTGGGAGGGTGCTCAGATTTCCTCCTTGGCTCGGTGTTGTGGTTGGGTCTAAGATCTCTACTTGCGGTGATGTGCTTTGGTGGCGGCCATAAATTCTTTTGCTGTTGCGTGGGCTTGGATGTGGGGTTCTTGGGTGTGATCCAAGATCTGTTGTGTGGCCCTCTTCTGGGTTTGTGAGGGAGTTTCCTGTTGGTGATGGGTGCGGTTTTCATTTGCCTCGGTGTCTGACTTGGGTTAGCCCCTTCAGAGGGAAGTGCTTTTACTTCTTTGTGGATCTTCGTGGGATCTTTGTGCTTCCTGATGGCGTTTCTCACCTATTTATTTCCTGCGAAGATGTTTCTTGGCTGGCGGTGCCCTTGGTTCCTTTGGTTAACCTTGGGCTTATGCGGATGTTGGGATAAGCTCTTGTTTCCGTGGGGGTGCTAGGCTCATTGGAATCATTTGGCTTCTTGGGTGTTGGGGGTTGTTTGATGGGAGTGGAGGTTGGCCTCTTCTTTTTGTCATATGCTCCTTTTCTTGGACATTTGATCTTAGGCTTGAGATGGATCTCGTGGTGGCAGGTTCCTTTCTTGGAATAGCGTCGTGGGTTGCCTGTTGGTACCATCCTTAGAGCCTGTTGAAGATGTGGATGTGTTTTAGATGGGGTTTCTCTTGCAGACATCGGTTCCTTGGTGTCCTTCTCTTTGGTTGGCTTTGTGCCAGGTGTGGCTTGCTTGAGTTGTTGGACTCTTGGAGTCTGGTCTTGTCTCATGGACTTTCTTACAGAGTTTTTGGGTACCCATTATGGGTTTTCTCTTTTGAGGAAAGTGTTTATGATGATGGTGTTTTGATGGTGCTTACTGGGAGATGGTGGAGTGGAATGCCTTTTCCTCTTGCTTCCTTAGGGTTTCGTGCTGGTTTGGGTGAGGTCTCTCTTTTGGAGCCCCTGCATGCTCAACCAAAGGATGGTGTGGTTCCCCAGTCTTCTGGAGCTATGAATTTCTTCCATTTCCTATGCACTATGTCTTCTATTGAGGAGAAGGAAACTCATGATGGTTAGGAGTCATTTCCTATTGAGTTGGAGGTGAGTGTGGTGGATGTGGATGGAAGTCCTCTTTTCTAGTTTCCTCTGGATGTTCTCCTATTGAGGTGGAAGTTTCTCCTATCAAGGTGGAGCCTAAGGTTGCTCGAGAGGTGTGCTCTTGGTGTTTTCGGTTCTCACAATTTCTTCTCCTATAGAGGGGAGCTCAGTCCTCTTGAGGTGGACTAGGATTTGGTTTGTGGTGTGCTTGGGTGCTTCAAGGGGTGTTTCTCTTCTTGTGTATTGGTGTTTTTGATTAGGAGGTTGGGTTTAATGGTGGTCTTCACCATTAGATTTCCTTTTCTTTTGTTGGTTTTTTTTTGTTGTTTCTTAGCAAAAGGTTGGCTGTTGCTATGTTGTTTTGTTGCCTGATTGTTTTAGGTGGTTTTTACAATCAAAACTTGGGTGGGGTTTCTGGTCCCAGATAAAACTAGGTTGTTTCTAGGCTTCGTGCCCTTGCTTGTGTGTCTTTTACAACCTATGCTGTCATGTTAATCTATTAAGTGGTTGCTGTTGGGTTGTTGGTGGTCTGTGAGTATTCTCTTTAGCATCTTGTTGTTGTTGGGCTGATTATGCTTACTGATGATCTTTTGTGTATCAACTATCTTCTTCTGTATAGGGTTCTGGGCCCCTTCAAAACCCATTTTTTACCTCTAATCAAAACAAAGCCGTTATTCATCACTATTCATGCGATCTCATTTCTAACCTAAAATCACTTAATCATTATTATTCTAATATCTATCTTAGGTAAATATTTATTTACCTAAATATTTTATCCCCTATCCAAAAATTAAATAAATATGCCCATTTATTTAATCCCCTTTTTCATTCACTTTCTATTAGTGAGTTAAAATTAATTCACTAACCTCTCACTTGCACATTTCTAATCCTAGTAAAACCTCCTCAAATCATGCACAATTCCCAAATGTGTACACCTAGGTATGACCTTTGTACAAAAGGCATGGTCCATTAGTACATGTGACATGGCCTTGGTACCATGTGACATGGGTCGAAGGACTTTCCCATTCCCCTAGGGCACTCCCAAGTACCCTTTTCATCCTCACCATCTACTCCTCCAAAGAGAATCATGGACATTGTAGATTCCCCTTTAGTCTTGGACCCCTCTCCATCCATCAACCAAATGAGAATAATTGTCTTCCTCTCATCCCTCGAAGGGTATCAACTAATTTGAGCCCTTTATCTCTATTATTTATCCTAGTCATCCAATCCCCTAGTCAAAATCTTATAAATTAGCCTGAACCCAAGTCATTATCATATGAAACCTTATGCTATTGGTTAAGGCACTCGCATGCCACCAAACCCATCATCCTTAAGCTCAACCACCACAACAGATTGATATTGGTGAGATTTTACTTTTTTCATCAATTTTTTACTAATCCCTATGATTTATCTTGAGTTTCACATGCATTCGGGATAGGATAAGTTGTGTTGCTTCACTTGTTCTTGTATAGTATAATTTTTATTTACACAATTATATTTATTTTTGTTGTATCTTTCACATGTTTTTTATTATAGAAAAGACCCATACAAATGTGTTTATACTAGCTTATCTATCTTATTACATAATCTATATAGGAAACACTGAGATATATCAAGTTCTTCGAATCCATTT
Organism: Sequoiadendron giganteum; assembly: GCA_007115665.2. NCBI lineage: Eukaryota > Viridiplantae > Streptophyta > Pinopsida > Cupressales > Cupressaceae > Sequoiadendron > Sequoiadendron giganteum. The sequence goes on from CM021109.1 coordinate 240,728,568, forward strand.
TAGAAATTTGATTATTTTTTGTTTGTCATAATGGATTCTTTAGTTGCATAATAATATAATATTATTGGCTTATCTTCTAGGAATGTACACCACGACATGTGTATGATATTGAATATAATTAAGGAGAATGAATATCTAAACATGATAATATTATATTGAATGGATAAGTATATAATTTGCATTAGTTGTATTATAAGGCTTGTAGCCTATGATATATCTTAGAACCCTAACGGTAACCCTAACCTATTGAATTTCAACCCTAATTGAACCTAAACACTAACCCTAACATTAATTCTAACTATAACTATAATTGAACCCTAACCTTAACCCTAACCTTAACCCTAATTGAACCCTAATCCTAAACTAACTTTAACCCTAACTATAATTGAATTATAATTCTAATCCTAATCTTAGTTCAACCCTAACCCTAATTGAATATGAACCCTAACCATAACTCTAATCGTATATCTTAAACCTAATTGAATATGAACCCTAACCATAAGCCTAACCCTAATCCTAGTTGAATTCTAATCCAAACCCTAACCCTAAACCCAAACTTTATCCTATAACCCTTACCCTAATTTAACATCAATTGAACCCTAACCCTAAATCTAATTGAATCTTAACCCAAATTAGACCCTAGCCCTAACACTAATTAATCCCCAACTCTAACCTTGACCCTTACTCTAGCCCTAACCCTAATCTTATCTTGGAAATCCTAACCCTAACCCTAATATATATGTAACCCTAATTAAACACAAACGTTAACTCTAGGATCTATCTTAGAATTCTAACCATAACCATAACCCTAATCTCTAAAATTCAACCTTAATTGAACCAGATCCCTAATCCTAACCCATTGAATTTCAACCCTAATTGAACCTAAACACTAACCCTAACCTTAATTCTAACTTTAACCCTAATTAAACCCTAAACTTAAGCCTAAATGAAACCTAAACCTAATATTACTTTAACCCTAACAATAATTGAATATAATCCCAACCTTAGTAGAACCCTAACCCTAATTGAATATAAAGCGTAATCATAACTCTCATTAATTCTTAATTGAATCTTAACCCTTACCATAATTGTAACCCTAACCCTAATCCTAATTGAATTCTAACCTCAACCCTAAGCCTAACCCCTAATTTTATCTTAGAACCCTTACCCTAATTGAACATCAATTAAACCCTAACCCACCCTAATTAAATCCTAACCCTAACACTAATTAATCATCTTAATTATAATTGAATCCTAATACTAACCCTAGTTGAACCTTAATCCTAATTGAATCCTAAACCTAATTGAATTCTAATCCTAACTTAAACCTAACCCTAACTATATAATTGAATTCTAACTTTATCTCTAATTCTAACTCTAATGATAATTCTAACTCTACTCATAATTCTAACTCTAACACTAACCCTAATTCTAATATCAAGATTAATTATAGCTATATTACTAATTGAAATCTAGCCCTAACCACAATTAAAACCTAACCATAGGTGAACCCTTACCCTAACCTAACATTAACCCTAACCCAAACCCTAATTGTGCCTAACTCTAACTCTAGTTAGGTCATAACCCTAAATCCTATCCTAATCCTAATCCTAACCTTTACCCCAAGCTTTATCCTATAACCTTAATTGTAATTGAACCCTATCATAACCCTAACCCTAATTAAACACTACCCTAATGCTAACCCTAATTAAACCCTAACCCTAACCTAACCTCAACCCTAATTGAATTCTAATTAAATCATAATTGAAGCTGAATCTTAATTGGTCCCTAACCCTAAACCTATCCCTAATTCAACCCTAATCCTAATTAATCATCAGTCACCTTGATCTAGCCCCAGTCACCCAAACCCTAACTTCAAGCTTTATCTTAGAATTCTTATTGAACCCTAACCCTAATTTGATTTTAATCATAAGCATAACCAAATTCTAAATAATAAAAAATAAATAATAATGTTATATGAATTATTTTTAAATTATATGATAAAGTTAAGTGCAAATTTAATTCTTAATTACATTATTTTTTTAAAGATAGATAAGTTAGTTTTAAATATTATTTTAAAAAATTATTTTTATATGTAATAAATTTATTATACTTTCTTTGTATTTAATTTTGTAATTTTAAATTGATTTTAGATGGGCACTTATTATGAAAGACCTTTATATTAGATGTATATTTAAGTTATATTTTTGTACAATTAAATCTTTAGTAAAACCTTAAGTTTATAATATTTCTCTCTCTCTATATATATATTAATTTTGAATAAAATAGAATATTAACGATTTTTCCTTTCTAAAACATTTTTTAATTTTTTTTAAAATATTGCTTTTTAATGTTTTTGATATTAATAAGCACCAAAACCAGGGTGTTGACCCTTAAAAGAAGACCACACAGGCCAATCACAACAGATTAGCAATAACAACACATTAACAACAGGTCAAAAAACCTGACGATCACCCCCAGCAAAACATATCAAAAACAACTAGAACCAAAACAACCCAAGCTACCAACAAAGTTCATCAAGAACTATTATATAAAAAGTCTAAGTCATAGACCACCTAGGGTCCAACCAGTCATAGAGAAGAAACAAACTAAAAAAAATTGCTTTTTAATGTTTTAAATATATTAATTTAGAAACATATTTTATGTGTAATAATAAATTTAGAATATTTATTTTTTATTTAATTTTTAATTTTAAAATTTTAAATACATTAATTTATTTAGAATTTTCAAAAAGAACAATTATTTTTCATTCTTTAAATTTATTTTATTCTAATATTAAAAAATATTTTACAATGAATTAAAGAATATATATATTTTTTAAAGATTTTTAATGTTTTTTTAATTTTAAGTATACTAATATAGAAACCTAGTTATATATGCAATAGTAAATTTAAGAAAGCTCTTTCATACTTTATCTTATAAATTTTAGAAACTTCTTTTTATGTGTAGTTCATTATGAATAATAACTATTTTTATTAGAAAAGATCACTTCAATAAATCTCAAGAGATATGTTGCTTTAAAAAGATCTTGAATATTTTTTAATTTTAAGTATATTAAATTAGAAACTTATCTAAATGATAATAAATTTAGAATATTTGTTTTATACTCAAGTTTTTAATTTAGAATTGTTGACGCAAAAGTTTGCAGACAACAACCTTATGGGAAACTTAGCTATTGGGGGACTTATGCGCGTAGCTAAGTAACCTCTGGGGTTTTATCAAAGCCGACTCTTCATTTTTCTGATGGGGGAAGAAAAAGGGGAAGAAGACAAACATACAATAAACAAACCTAAGTTAAGGCAATGCGCCAGATCTAAAATGAAATAAGTAAGCACAATGTTGAAACAAAGGCTTGAGTAATAACTAGCGTATATCAAATAGATGATTCCCAACACTACAAACATAAGAACATCAAACCATTTGCATAATATAACTCATAAAACATAAGCTAACACAAAAGAGTAGCAACATGATCTGTATTACGCTAGGCTGCATAAAAATTACAAAAAGCTTAGAATAGATGCTCAAATGCTTCAGAAAATACAAGCACGGTTTAATATTTTATCAAATGCATGAAAACAGAAAGGCCGAACAGAATGGCACAGTCTGTGAGTTCAAATTCAATAGCAAAAACTACAGAGGCTAATTCCTAGTGCTCGAGAAAATTTCATCCATCTAACGACCAACATTAAAATGAAGAAAAAGTTGCTTAAATAATCCAGCCCACAGCCTGGAGACCCCAACAAGAAAGATGCTTCCACAAAGCCATGAATGATCAAGATTTTCTTGAGCTGGAACCAATAGAAACATGCTCCAGCAGCATGCCAACAGGCACGTATCGAGGAGATATGGGCCACACAACAGCTGGAGGAGAGAACACACGACACAAAAATGGAGACCATTGCAACAAACGTCGAACCCGAGATAACCGAAGCACGAACTAACACCACATGAAAAACTCCCAACAAAGGAATCTGCAGTGTGGGCCCGACCCGGAAAGAAAACAAGCCGAGGGAACGTGTCAAACAAATAGAGCTCGAAAAAAGGAAGAAGAGACGTCCCAAAAGAAAGCTCCGATAGGACGCCACATGGTGGTTGTCAAAAAGTTGTGAGCGGTACCAAAATAAAAAGGTGAAGCCATGCAAGAAAGAGAACCCGCGAAGGAAAAGAGTAGTGTATGAATAAATATTGACAGCTTGGTGACTCATAGGGACATTTCACTCACGGAATGAAGAACCCCAAATCATGGTCTTGCAGACCAATTTAACCCCTTGGACCAATCACTCACAGCTTAGAGAGGGCATCCTAAAGGGATGTCCAAACTTCATTTGATGGTGCAGAGAGAGTGTGTAGATTTTCATGCACCATGTTTAGATCTATAATTTCCTTAAAAGACAATCCACCAGATACTTTTTCCTCAGACTCAAGCTGGAAGAAGAGCTACGCCAACTGATGCACCATGTTTTCAATATTTGTGGCAGTTGGAAATTGATCGAAGGACTGGAAAATTGATAAATCTTTCTCTTTCTCCTCAATCTTTTCAATGATGTGTTCTATGCCTGCCACTATTTGATCAGTCACGAAGGGTGATGGAAGCCCTCACTAAGTTAGGCGAGAAAATTTTGCCCGCATATCACAGGTAATTTGAGCTAGCTTTGCTCTGCACTCACCGACATGCTAGGTGGCTGCATGCATAGAGATGAGAACATTCATGCTCATGGCCACTATTGTTCGATCCTCGATCCCCACGCTCCTCAACGCCTCATCGAAAGCTATATAAAAATTTCCTAACAACTACCTGGCCTCCGGAACTCTATTAGAAGTCACTTCCTGCACCCGTTGCATTGTTTCACTAACCACCCCACATAGATTGGTAGCTTGCGCCATAAATTTGAGAGTGGGCTGCAAGGTAAGGCATAGTGTCTTAACCTTATCCCAATATGATGCGTGCAACTCTTTGGCTATCTCTAGTGAGTTCATTTGGGATGCAGGAGGCTGGGATCTCAAAAGGTCTAATTCAGTAGCCTTGCTGTTCAAGTCTGCCTTCAACTCTGCAACGCTTCCCTCCAAGGCCGAAAACTGATTCTTTAGAGTTGTAATTTCTTTCTCCTTCTCCTTCTATGAACCCCTAAACTTGCAAATGCACCAAGAAGTCAAACATTGTTAGTGTTAGATCAAAATGCATGGAAATATTTGAAGAATTCCCCATGAAATCCACTTATTAAGCTAAAATTAGGAAAATGAAGAACATGAAGCAAGAAACTTGAATTAAATCCTAATTAAGCAAATAAGTTAAAGATCTTATGGGGGAATTGGTGCCAATGATATGTTGCAATTGGCCCTTTCCCAATTCCTATGGTTGCAAATGTGGATTGATGAAGAAATGGTCAAATCTCCAAAGAGATTTGAGCATAACTTTGGTGCAAATGTGAAAGTGATAAGAATGTATGGATGAAAATAGCAAAATCAGTTCTCACTTGAAGAGAGTAACTTTGCATATGAGTTGTGGATGAAGATTGAGGAGAAGAGTCTCCAATTTATAAATTCAAATTTGTAAGAGATAGTGGAAATAAGCAATGTGGGACAAAAGATAGTCCAATGGCATTGTGTCACTTGTCCAAGTGTGATTGGATGAGGAATGTGCAAGTTTTGGCCAATGTGCCAATAAATGCAATTAGGTGGCATTTCAAACTTGAGAAATGACATGTTGAAGAGGGAAAAAGAACGAAGTTAATGTCACTTGGCTCAAGGTCAAGGACATGTAAGAGGCTTTTAATGCGTTGTTGGAAGGACCAAGTCCACTTGGACTTTTTGAATTCAAAAGAGGAATATTCCCTTTTTGATGCTTTGTGAGGGAAAATAGGAGAATTAATAAATCAAAGTAATTGATTTATTGTGCAAGTTGCATTCTCTAGAGAATTTTAGTGAGAAGGATTACTTTAATCAAGGATTTGATTAACTTAATGAAGAATTAGGTGATATGATAATTTAGACTTAGATTTATGAATTGATTTAAGTCATAAATTGAGAGGAAATGATTCATTAAATAAATGATTTGATTTATTTAATAAAGAAGGAATGTGTTAGGTTAAATCAAATAAGGTTTAATTTATTTAATTTAATAGGAGAACTTTAGAGATTTTAATTAAATAAAATGATTTATTTAATTAAATAGCAATGTAGGGTTAATTAAATTAAACTGATTAATTTAATCAAAGGAGGTGATAGACTTAATCCAATAAATAGTGATTTATTGAATTAAAGGATAGAAAGTGATGAAATGCTAAGAATTTGATCTGAGAGGAAACGTTGTTAGTAGTCGGGATCAGGTGTTCCAAAATGAATTTGTACATTTTCCATGTCTACACCTTCAAGGCTAACTCGACTTGTTTCTGCCTTTTAGTTTCCTGCTCCAATGTAGCATTCATTTTGTTTACCTCATCATTGGTACTCTGTCGGAGCTATTTTAGACCATCACTCACCTGCCTCAATTCATCACGGAGGGCCACCTCCATCACCCAAAAATGCTCAATTTCCCTCCACAAGACCAGAACAACTTCCATACCCAAGGCCTAAAGCTCACCGAATTTTCTCTCAAAAAAATTCCTCTCACTTCGTAGTCGATTGATTTTGACTTCCTGGGCCTTATGCTTATTAGACCAAAACTCCACCTTTCCTTTCAGCTCTTTTATTTGTTCATCCTTCTTCTTCATCTGGCGACTGAGCTTGAGGAAATCGGTTGTCACCACCATTTGGGTTTCCTCCATTAACTCAACCTTATCCTATTGACGAGCTTGCTGTAAATCAAGCCCTACGACATTGACAGAATAATCATTTGGTTGCATTTCTCCGACCAGCTTGATGACATTAGGTGTTACATTTGTAAACATCAACAAATTTTGGATTTCATTGAACACAGTCTACAAAAGGGGCTCTGCTTGTCTGCTTGCATCCTTTTCCTTTCTTTTTTGTATTCGTCTAGCTCAGGCACTTTTGTTTACATCCACCTGCAAGAAATACTCCTGTGATGAAATACCCAGTCCACTAGCAAAAGGGAACTCCCAGGGAACTTCTAATGGGAATGACAACATGCCAAATGCACTAGCAGACTTGCTAGGTCTAGTAACAGTTTCTAGGGAAAAAGGTGGGATAAATTGACTACCCGGAGATGGTGAAAACATGGTGGGAAAAAAGGTTGGGGAAGCACTTACCTGATGCTGAGGCCTCAAGGATACAAAATGCTGACTCAAAGGGTCAGGATATGTTACCATTACTTGTGCCTCATGGGAAGTAGACATAGGAGGAGATGAAAGGGGACCACTAGGGGAATTAATGTTGACTTGGCCTGGGTGACCAATGATAGGAACAGCTGGCATGAGGGACACGGTAGAAGCACGCATGGAGGAAACCAAAGACATAGAAGAGAGAGAAGAAGGGGAGAAATATACTTGAGTTTCCTAAAGATTTGTAGCAGATACAACTACATCTTCATGTTGTTCTTCTTCTCCTCTTCTTGCTTCCTCCATTCGCGATCTCTTCTCTTCCAGAGAATTGTCTAGGTCCAAAATAACTCTTCGGTGATGTCCAAAAGACCTCGAACTCTTCATGCACGATCTAGAGGAGCTAGTAGGCTCTGAAAACTGTGTATTTGTGAAGTCTTCATGCTACAACTGTTGTCCACTAACTGTCTCTCTTTGCGCAGGATCTTCTTCAATTATGGGAGCCTTTTGGGCTACCTCTTCTTCATGGTCCAGAGCTGCACTTTCCGCCTCACCAAACCTCTCAGAACCTGAAGGGTTAGGAGAATCTTCACTGTCTGAATGCTCGCAACACTAGATATCATCAAACTAATTATCCGAATCCACCTCCTAAAAGAGCCCATGAGTCCTTTTTACCTCTTGCATATAAATCCAAAAATATTTAATCCTTCCAGGCTTCAATGGAGCCTTTTTAACGAGCTGTAGAAGAATTGATTTATTTTGTGGTTGGGGTAGGCTTCACCATTATATGATAAAAATTTAGCCAAGGTGGTCAACTCGAGCTAGAAGGGATGTACTCAAGGCCAACGTATAATCTCTCATTTCCCTCATCTGCATTTCTCTAAGGGTCCCAAAATGACTGAGGCTAGTGAGAGATATTAATGCCTATCTTTGCCAAATTACCCTTTGGATTATAGCACCATGTGTCATAGATAACCATTAATCCAAGGTGACCCAACTTAGAGTACAATACTTCATAACTATTCACCTTCTAATTTTTCTTCTTGACCAATGATACAGAGCCAAACATGATTGGCAGCGTAAAATAGGAAGTCAGATGCTTTGCTCCCCAGTAATCATTCTCAATATTACAAAACTACCTAAAAACCTATAAGGCCAGTACCCTATTTGAAACAAAATGCGGGAGCTGGAAAGGCTCCTAGACAAAACCCTACATCCGGAGCATTGTAAAATCTGTATCGAAGAACCTATCACAAGGTGGTACAAGGCCTCTCATCCATGATATATGACTCTACGTCAAGTGACCAAACATCCTACCCCCATTATGATCCAAAGCTCTTAAATTTGGAGCTAGGAATGCGTCTGAAAATGCATAATAATCAAAATTCTTTGAGAGGACAAGAGTCTAGGTCGAAACTGGCTTTCTAGCGCCATTTTCGTCAAATATTGCTAGGGGTAGAGATTGCAGAAAATAATCTGGGTTTTGATGTAAAATCATGTAGGTCAAGAAAGAAGAATACCTAAACTTGGAACTAGGCTCAAACTCCTTTAGCTATCGGCACATCCCTTCCACAATGACCTTCGCAAATTCCATCAGTGGAGCCTTGCTATTATTTTTTAGTATAAATCTTAGACTCATCCGAAAGTCTGAGACTTCTTTATCTCTATCTAATCGACACACCAATGACAACATAGAGAAGATGGAACCTAAACCCACTTTAAAAGAAACCAAACTAAGAGGGAATCTAGGAGGGACAGAGTTATCTAATGGTTTACCCGTTTCGGTATTAAAAAATTGTTGGACTAACTTAAGCGTTCTCCAATAATTTTGTAGTCTAGAAATATCAAAATCCTCAACACCCTCAAGAGCATTAAGAGGAATGCACAACATATCTTGGAGAGCCTGGTGATAGATTACCACCCTAAAATTATGGTCGCTTATAATTCCCGTTTGGGCATCGAAAATTTTAGCACAAGTAGCCACACTCTCTGGACAATGGTGTACAAAAGGAACCATATACTGAGGAAGACCACAATTCCACAATCAGCTATGAAAAGGATCGTTGATATTTTTCATCTTTTCACATTCATCCTCTCTTAAACTTTTGGGGTTCTAAGATAACTTTGGATCTCAGACGTTATCCCAATCTTCTGATACCAAAGCCTAGTTTCTAGGAGAAACCATGTTTAACACTTTCTAATCTGCCGACTTAGTGTAGGGCCATGAAGGTTTAGCTGGAATGCCCGGTGTTGCATAAGAATCTTGGGTGTAGATATCCATGCAAGGCATCTGCATCCTTCATTCTTCAATGCTTTTGGTGGTGACGGACTGAGTTGGGCTCTCTGCAATTTTAGCCATTTTACATGTGTCTTCGAAGAACTTTGCAACTTAGTTTTTTGAAAACCTTTCTCTATCTTTGCAAATGATTCAGGCGGTTACAGGATTTTCCAACCTTGCACAATTAATGCCCTCTGCACGATGCTCCTATCTATCTTTTTGATTTTTGAGAATATCAGATTAGCAAGGGTACATGTTATCTTTTCACATTAGTTATGCCATGTGCCACTAACCCTTTCATGCATGTGAAGAGACTGCCCACTTGCCAAAAGATTACACACATTAAGAGATATGACCTCACATATGGTGGCTCTTAATTTTTTCTTGGAAAAAGTACTAAATTAGCATCGCCATATCTTTTCATGAGCTTTTGCATTTAATGATTACTTGATTGTAATCGGGCACATCAACCAACGACTTCATCTTAAAAGATTTTCTTTGATTTGACTAGGATGAAAACCTTATATATGGTGACAATTGACTCCCTCTCATTCTTCATTTTTAAACAAAGGCTCAATTTGAACAAGTTGAAATTGCATTTGATTATCTTCATTATTTTGCATGCTGCAACACTGCTTGTTAGGGCTCGTCATACCATTTGGCTCTGACGTAGACATACCTTCCTCAATTAGGGAGGCCTTTTCCCATCTATGAAAAGGACCCTTGGCACTTTGGAAATTCATATTTGCACTTAGTATTTCTTAGCAATTGGCCCTAAGACATCGTTGGTAATTTCATTATTTAGCGAGAATAGTTTTAGTCATGGAAACACCAATTAGGCTTACATGAGAAGACCTATATGAAAAATTAGGTGTAGGCGTTTGAAACGCATGACTGGCATGAAAAACCTTTTGTATGTGAAAGCCATAAAGTGAGTGCTAGGCAAAGACTGCATAGAATATGAGGACCAATATAGAGTGAATACCAGTATCAGTTCCTACTTTGAATCTTCTTTGTTAGACATTGGCGTTTCTAAGAGGAATATTCTGAAGCTGACAAAGCAGGTATTTCCCAAATGCTACTTGGAGGGGTTGGAGAATGTTGTGAGAGTTTTCGAGATCGACCGTGGAATTCCATCTGTTCACAACCTATGTCGACATATCGAGGAAGGAGGACCTGTGCCAACTAAGTCCTTTTTGTATGGCTTTGAGCTTGAAACTCATGAGGAACATCGCCGCAAAGTCCATGCCGCCTGCCATTTTCTGATGAGGATGCACAATGTCGAACCCTTTCACGAGGTGCAATGATATGAGAATTTTGAGAGGATGGTGTTTCCTCATCGTGCACCACCTGCTGCCATTGCCGGACCCTCGAGTGCCTGAAGAGATGTCAAGAAGATCCTTTCTCTTTTTTCTTTTGTATTTGAAACATTCTCTGCAACACTTGTGAGTGACAATATATATATGTATTTTGGAACATGGCTAAGGGCCCCATTTAATCAACATGTATATAGATGTAAATATCTCCATAATTAATAAAATATATGTATCTTCCTATATTCTGGCTCATTTCTTCATTTTATTTCAATTCTTTGCATCAATATGGTTGTTGATCTAAGAAACCATTGAGAATGACCCAAAACTAACAAAGCAGGGAAAATATACACATATTTACACACTTACTGCAAAAGTTGAATTAATTGAATTTTCTGAGGTGTATTGCATTAATTGGAATGCGCAAGGCCTTGCCCTCTATTGTTTCTAACTCAAATGAGTTGTGTTTCTTGCACTGTGTGATTTTGAATGGTCCTTCCCATAGACTATCAAACTTGCCATGTTGACCGGGCTTTGCTTTGCATTCATTAAACTTGAGCACCAAGTCTCCACATTGCAGACCCTAGTCATAAATATTCTTGTTGAACCATTTATTTACCACCTGCTAGCAGTTGGTCATTACCTCAAGAGCATGCTCTTGTTTCTCCTGAACTTCCCGTAATTCTAAAAACCGCACCTCCATTGCTCCATTTTTCTCAATCTCAAGAGACTTGAGTAGTTGGATTGCAGGGATTTCCATAGAAATTAGCAATATTGCCTCCTTCCCGTATACTATCTCGTAAGGAGATGTTTTCAATATTTTCTTGGGTGTGATACAGTCTGCCCATAGAGCTGTATGGAGGTGTTTATGCCACTCCCTTTGATGTTCTGAACCTATTCTCTTGATCAACTGAAGAAGATTCTTGTTTGTAGATTCGGAAAGGCCATTTCTCTTGTGGGTAGTAGTTGGAGGATGTCTTTAGGAAGAATCCATATTTTAGTGCAAATTGGCTAATTTTGGAGCCGAGAAAAGCTTTGGAATTATCTGAGATAACTATCTTTGGAGGGCCAAACTTGGCTACCAGTTCCTCCAGGAAGTTCACGATTTCTACCTCTATTGCATTCTTCAATGGTACAACCTCAGTCCTTCTGGTGAAATAGTCAGTTGCCATTAGGATCCACCTGTGTCCGACCGATGAAAATGGATTGATCATGCCAATGAAGTTGAGACCCCATTGAGAAAATGGCTCTTCCACTACAATTGGTTTCAGTGGCATGGCAAAATTTTTCCTTTTCCCAACAAAAAACTGACACTTGTTGCAAGACTTCACCAATGAATACGAGTCCTTAAATAACGTCAGCCAAAAATAACCAACACACATAATCTTAATTGCAGTAGTTTTTTCTGAAAAATGTCCTCCAGCTGGGCCATGGTGGTATTGCTCCAATATCCTTTTTGATTGTTCTTATGTTACACATCTTAACAAGATGCCATTGAAGTTTCTCTTGAAAATAATTCCCTCCAAGAGTACATAATCATTATTCTTCAATCAATAAAAATGCCTTTTAAATGAGGGGAGGTCGGGTGGATACCTTCCTATTTGCATGAAATTAATTCTCGTGTCCAACCAGTCGTATCCAGAACTCTCTTCATTTAGCAGCATGGGTTCCGGGACTTCAAACTTAGTAATTGCTTCATTGTTTTCAGCCAAATATTCACACAACCCCTTCCCTTTGATAGTCTTGACTGGCTTGATCTCGATGTCATACTCAAGAATCTTGGTTATCCAGTTAGACTGCTTCTCAGTGATTTCACCTTCCATAATATATTTTTGCACGCTAGGGTGCAACACACAAACAATCACTTTGTTGCATGATATGAGGTGTCAGAACTTCTTCAACCCCTTTACAATAGAAAAATCTTGTTTCTCCACAAATTTGTACTTTACCTCATAATCTTTCAGACTGCGTGAATAGAAGGCAATAGGTAATTCTATTTTATCTTCATCGTCTTTCTACATCAGGACAGTAGCAATACTCATGCTACCACCAAAGACGTACATAAGGAAGTCTTTCGAAAAATCCGGATTAACCAACACAAGAGTAGAAGAGATGACCTCTTTAATCTGTTCGAAAGATTTTCTGGCTTCCTTTGTCCATTTGAAAACTTGGTCTTTTTTCAACATCAAGGTGATGGGCCGAACAATCCTTACGAAGTCTGCTATGAACCAGTTGATGAAGTTAACCTTGCCCAAAAAATATTGAACTCCTTTTCTGTTGATGGGTAGAGGGAGTTCCTTGATTGCTTTAATCCTTTTCGGATTGATGGCAATAACTTTCCTTGAGACAAAATAAACCAACAGCTTCCCTTGCAGGACCCCAAACACACATTTCTTTGGGTTCAAAGAAATCCCAAACTCTTGGCACTTCTGGAAGACAAGCTTAAGATGATCAAAATGATCTTCAAAAAATTTTGAGAACACCGTAAGGTCATCTAGATAAATAAGAATGATCTTATGTGTCAAATCCCTAAAAACAATGTCCATAGCTCGTTGGAAGGTGGCTCTGGAATTTGAAAGTCTGAAGGGAATTTTAGCATAAGCGTATTTTCCTCACTTGGTAGTAAACGTCATTTTGTGTTGGTCTTCCTCTTTCGCACGAATCTAATTATAGCCGGAGAAACCATCCAGCATTGAAAACATCTCGAAACCAACAACTATTTGTAGAATTACCTCCATTGAAGGTAGGGGGTAGTGGTCCTTCAGGGATGCTCTATTCAGGTCTCGAAAGTCAATGCATATTCGTATATCATTGTTCTTCTTTCGGACCAGCACTAGGTTAGACACCCAAGTACTATGTTTGATTGGGAACACTATCTAAGATTCTATCAACTTCTTTAATTCTTGTGACATTAGCGACTTGATCTTTGGATTTACTAGCCTCTGCTTTTGACGCACAGATTTTTCTCCTTCTAGTAGCTCAATGGTGTGTTGGATAATCCCATGATCATAACCCTTAAGATCATCATATGACCATGCTGCCACCCTTGGATAATTCTTGCACAAATGTTTCAACCTTTATTCTTCAGCGAGACTCCTTTTCCAACCTTAAGCTTTTTATCTTCTCCGATGTGTAAATTGGCATAATTGCCTTTATCAGCTACGAGCTTTCTCTTGTCTTTCTTCGCATCATCAGAATTAAAAAGACTCTTGAGAGTAACTAGACCCTTGGGAAGATTATTTGATTTAAGCTGGATTACTTGATCCTCGTAGGCCTCAACGATCTTTGGTTGTAATTGGTCGACAAATTCTCCAAAAAATTGGAGAAATGATGCGATATGAGCATCACTATAAAAAACTTGCCAGTTTTGATCATTATTTGGGACTACAGGCCGTACGATCACTCACACTAAATGTTTGTTGTTAATTAACTCAGAAGCTGGCTCAAACTGAGATCCAACACTTGTTATTCGGTCTGCTTCAGAGTTCTGCTCTCTAGGTACAACTTGGATGTTGAATGCCTTAAAGCCTTCAATCAAATCCCAGACCCTATGTCGATATGATCACATACAGACATTCTTGGCGGCAGATAGGCCCTGGATATTCTTGACCACCTATTTTGAATCTCTGAACACCTGTATTTGCTTTGCACCCATTTGTTCCGCTAAACTCAAGTCGTGGACAAGGCCTTCATACTCTGCTTTATTTTTGAAGAACGCGAACTGGAAGCGGTAATAACTTAAGGTCTTTTCTTTGGATGGAGATATTAAACATATTCCTATGCCAACTCCTACTCTGCATCTTGCTCCGTCAAAGTGAAAGGTCCATAACTCTGAGGACCCTTCACCTTCAGACTCTTTAGTCACTCTGGGCATCATCTGGTCCTCTTCATGTATGACATATGTACCTTGCCCAATTGCATGATAATTTCCAAAAGGATATGTGTCTATAAATTCATTTAAAAGAGCTTCTTCTTTCTCCATCAGGGAGCTACTTGCTTCTTCATCCTTAAGGAGTTTGACATTGAGCATCTCTTCCGAAGTGATTGAGGTATGTGCTGCCTCTAAATTGATCATGGCTTCATCAACCACATGCTCTGAATGTAAAGATTCTGATAGTAACTTCATCTTAGCTCCATGTTTGGTTCTTAGGATCAAGTGTGACTAGTCCAATGTTAGGTAACCTCCAACATTTGCAATGAATTCTCAAGACAAACATATCCCAAACAAAGGAGGTACGTTGATGAGCACAGTATCTTGATTCACAGTAATGCTGGGACAAGAAAACAATGTCACGGGCAATCCTTTGATTACTTTGACGGTTTCAACCTTGTTCCCATTGAGTTGCATGACTCCCTTCTTAAGAGGCTCGTATTCAAGTCCCAGAGCTTCAACTACTTGCTTAGGCATGACAGTGGTGCTAGCACCAGAATCAATCATACAACTATGTAGTAGTTTGTTACCAATGATAAGTGTTAGAAAGAAAGGCTTGGGTTTAGGCTTACTCTATTTTTTGACCTGCTTTTCTTGTGGTTTATTTGCTAGAACTCTATCCAGATCTAGCTTGGATGTCTGACCTTCTGAGGGCAGCTCAAGCATCTTCATGGCCTTCTCTCCTGATAATGCCTTCTGTAATAGCAACTTTTGCTCCGGGATGGCCAGGATATTCCACAAAGAAACATTCGTAGAGGATTTCTTTAGTCATTCCACCATGTTGAATGGAATTCATGACTGATGAGCTATGGTAGTTTGCTCCTTCTGCCTTGCAGCCAGTGCATCTGGCTATTTGGCAATTGCTAGGGTGGTCATGGGAGCTCTTTCTTTCAAAGGAGGTGGATTCTTGGGACTTGGAACAACCACCTTAGGCTATTGTGGAACTGATGACATAGTTGTCGATGGAATGGGCATTGAATTAGGTGACCCTTTAGTCTGCAAAGACATGAATTCTCTAGTGAGCCTCTGCTTGGAACGAGTATTGTAATACGACTGTACTTGCGACACTTGGGTCACCAGAATGTCATTCGGGAATGTTGACTCCTCTCCTTCCATCCAAGAAAAGAGTGCTTGGTATTACTCTATAGACATTCCTTGCATTTGAGCAATGAGAACTACATTCTCCATTTGCTGAGAAGCATATGTATGGCCTTTGGGATTAGGCATGATGCCTTGACTACATTGCTTTGCTATCTTCTATTGTAAATTCCCTCATAGATAATTTTGGGGCATGTGTGCATCATTGCAAGGGAAGCACCATGGATTAATCTCCCCGATGAGATTATTTTGTCCTACTACTAGCTCCTTACTTGAACTAGGATAAACGGTCTGCATCAGCATAGTCACGGGGATGACCTGATTGTTTTGTTGAGCTTGGGTATTATTGTGCGATCTATCTTGCCACTGGATCAGCTAGAAAGGAGCCTTCCCACCTTGGTAGTTTTAGTAAGCGGGCTTTTGGTAGGTATATTGTTGTCGCTTCATACTGGTTAAGTCATTTTTCATGGTTCGCATCTGCTCCTTCATGTCATTCACTTCAGCCACCAAGGGATTAGACACTTGAGCCATGCTCGACGTCATTCACGGGTACACATACATAGACTAGGGAGGTGCAAGAATGTTGGTTGAAGCTACCTCTGGTTCTATTGTAGTTGATTCAGGGAATAATGGCATGATAGGTCACAGTGCCAATTTTCTGGCAGCAATAAGATTGTCCTTTGTAGTGACGACAAGGCTGTATGCATCAGGTAAGGTATTCTCACCGAGAGCTTGTACCATCATAGAAATATCTGTATTTGTGGACTTTAGATAGAACATGAATGCTTGTTCTGCAAGTGGTCGACTACTGACATGAACTCTCTGCCAAGTCGAATGAAACCGAGCATTGAAATTAGCCAAAGCTTCATGGGGAGCCCACTTTATATGAGCCAGCTGGTGATATAGCAAAGATCTGTCACCATTATTTGAGAAGCACTCGTAGAAAGGATCTCTGAGCTGATCCCAAGTGGCAACAATATTAGCTGAAAGAGTACGATACCAGTCCAATGCCTTCCCTCTAAAAGAGGTGGCGAGAAACTATAAAGCCACATTCTCATTGGTAATGCTATGAACCAGACATACATTAGTCACATCTTGCAAGTGCTCCGCTGAAGTTTTTGAATCATCTTCAGAGAACTTAGGGACAAACTTTAAAGCGTAAGTTGGGATTTGAGCCCACATTGCAGGAGGTACAGGTGCTATCAAAAGACTACCAACATCCCAAGCTACATAATTTCTAGCCATTGGTGCAAGGGACAGAGGAGAAAGAGGTGAAGTATTAGCCTGCCGACTTCTCTCCTAGATTGAAACCAACGGTGGTACAAGCAGGCTAAGAAGTCTCATAGTTTGAGACCTAGTGATGGGCCTATGGATCATACACTCCTATTGATTTGTGAATGTGTTATTTCGTGTCCCACCAAACATGCCAGAAAAAGAACTATTGACGCAAAAGTTTGCAGGCAACAACCTTATGGGAAAATTAGCTATTGGGGGACTTATGCGTGTAGCTAAGTAACCTTCGGGGTTTTATTGAAGCCGACTCTTTATTTTTTCTAATGGGGGAAGAAAAAGGGGAAGAAGATAAACATACAATAAACAAACCTAAGCTAAGGTGATGCACCAGATCTTAAATGAAATAAGTAAGCACAATGTGTAAACAAAGGCTCGATTAATAACTAGCATATATGAAATAGATGATTCCTAACACTACAAACATAAGAACATCAAACCATTTGCATAATATAACTCATACATCATAAGCTAACAAAAAAGAGTAGCAACATGATCTATATTATGCTAGGCTGCATAAAAATTACAAAAAGCTCACAACAGATGCTCAAATGATTCAAAAAATACAAGCACAGTTTTTGTTTTATCAAATGCATGAAAATAGAAAGGCCGAACATAATGGCATAGTCTGTGAGTTCATATTCAATAGCAAACACTATAGAGGCTAATTCCCAGTTCTCGAGAAAATTTCATCCATCTAACAACCAACATTAAAATGAAGAAAAGGTTGCTTAAATAATCCATCTCACTACCTGGAGACCCCAACAAGAAAGATGCTTGCACGAAGCCATCAACGATCAAGATTTTCTTGAGCTGGCACTAATAGAAAGATGCTCTAGCAGCATGCCAGCATGCATGTCCTAAGGAGATATAGGCCATGCAATAGCAGCAGGAGAGAACACAAGGCACCAAAATGGAGACTGTTGCAACAAATGTCGAACCCGAGATAACAAAAGCATGAACGAACACCACAGGAAAACTCCTAGCAAAGGAATCTACTGTGTGGGCCCGAACTAGAAAGAAAAAAAGTGGAGGCAACATGTCAAACAAATGGAGCCCGACAAAAGGAAGAAGAGACATCCCAAAAGAAAGCTCTAATAGGATGCCATATGGTGGCTACTGAAAAGCTATGAGCAGTACCAAAATAAAAAGGCAAAGCCACACAAGAAATAGAAACCGAGAAGGAAAAGAGCTGTGTGAATAAATATTCACAAGAATATGGAATACCTATCATGTCTGTGTGTTGTAATGTCATGGGGACTCTATACCTAAAAAAAATAGGATCATCCTCATGCACGTCTGTCAATACAACCAATGGCCTCAAAACTATAGTGTGCTCATAGGCCCATATGTGTAAGAGTGGAACACCTGCTCCAATGCTTCGACCTTGGAAATATACAGCCTGATGCATGTCATGATATAAAGAAGCAAGCGAAACTAGCCCACATGAATACATAGTGGTCCTCTGAATCATACCATGCTATGCCACCCCCTAGCCTAGACTGAAATCTTTGCCCCGTCAGTCGGAGGAAATCACTCCAGCAATGAGTGCCATAATAAACAATCTGAATATGGGTATTGAGGCTCTATATAGGTCCAAGTCTATCTTTGAACTAACCAAAATGATGTTGTTAGTCCATAAAAGTTAACAACACACATCTCTCCCAATATTTATGTCATAAATAGTGTGCTCCCCATGAATGGGAAGCCGTAGGATCTGCCACACGTCTTCGAGTGTGACTGTGGCCTCACTAATGGGTAGATGGAAAGAAGATGTCTCACTATGCCACCTCTCAATGAGCATTGTCATCATGTCTAAATGGGTGTAGACCTCTGGCATGAACATAATGAACCCTAATCCCAACATCCCCAACCACTCCACCTCCAAGTCATCGAAGTCTTGTATTGCTGCCAAAATCTCAGAATGATGCTCCTATGATATCAAAGGTTGAATATCCTCCTACATCACACACACAACATCACTTTTCCTAAAAATCTGAAAAATTGATCAAACTCTGAGATTCTGCATCCTAAAACATCAATTGCGTCACTAAAATAAAAAGTGTTATTGTTTATAGGGCGTGTCACTGTAATATTTTATGGGGTGCATCACCAATTTGGTGATGCACATTGCAATACTCAATTACACATTGGTATTTGGGCACATCACTAAAACTAAAAATGCCAACGTGCCGCTCTTTAACAAGTGCATCACTCACTGCTTTTAAGCATCACTAAACCTAAAAAACCCTATGCGTTGTTATTCTAACTACATGACACCCTAATCAAATGTGTCACTAAGACAAAAAATCCTGGTGTGTCACTAAACAAAAAGTGTGTCACTAAAATTTCAATAGCGACATTGTCGATGCCTTTTGTGCATCACTATACAACGACGCCCTAGAAAACCTAATTTAGATATGCTAATAAATTCACCAAAATGCAAAAATTGAGGCAAATTTTGAGTCACATACCCGAGCTTGTACGTCTGATCGACACCGGTACTCTCAAACCCACTCAGAAAGGTGAACTGAAAGTGCACGACGGGCCATCTTGTTAGAGTGTTAGATCTCCAAATGCATAAATGAATTGGAAGTGCACCTTTTTCACCTATTTATGCAAAAAAATTAATGTTTTTTCCCTAATTTGAGCCAAAAGCTAGGGTTTTAGCATGTTTTACCTATTTCTGCACTTCACAAATTGTTTTGTGCCATTTTTTGCATTTCTAAGGTCAATCTTTGCATCTTGGGGCATGTTTTGGCACTTGAACCAATATTTCACCTTTGTTGAGAGATCAACCCAAAATTCAAAATTTTCGCCCAATCTCTCAAGGGGCAGGGAACTAGCTTATTCCTTCTGCTGGGGCAACAATGAAGCATCCAAAAATCATAATTTTTTAAATTTTTTGATCTAAGCAACAATTTTAATCCGAAAAAGCTCCAGTCTTTGAACCAAGGCAAATAGTACCTCACTTCAAAGAGGTGCAAAATGTAGACACTTAAAAATGTCATAAATGATATCACACACTCAAATATGATATACTAACACCGTTTCATCCTAGAATCCATCCTTTGTTCACTTGTTTGATTAAATTAGCCTAGCTATTTAATTAAAGGCTTCATTTTCACCTATTAATCTAATTAATCAAATTAGGTTAATTCACTCTCCATCATATTCACCTTCATCCTGTCTAATCGAATAATGCAAATTATTTAATTGGCCTTCTTATATCTTCTTATTTAATTAAATAAATCCTAGTTATTTAATTAAGTATCCTAATATCACCCCTTTCATTAAATAAATTAATTATTTAGTGCTAAATCTTAAATTCCTCTAAAAGGGAATATTCCTATGGAATATCCCTCCCCTTTGCACATTATTATTATTTTTAATTTGCTAAATGCTAATTTTCCTCATCCACTTGCATGAGAATATTCTTTATGAATATTCTCCCTCTTCACTCATTCAAAAAAAGGAATATTCTTCCTTGTAACAAACTTTCAACAAACTTCTTGAGCAAGCTTTGAAAGTGTGCTTCTTTACATGATTGTGAGCCCTTGATTAAATATCAACTTGCATTCTCAACCCTTGATGAGAATCCATGATCCATGCCTCCATCTTGTTTCCATCCTGACCATTGATTGATTCTTTCAATCTTGACCATCGATTTCCTTTTTCCTATTCTATAAATTTAGACTTTTCATCTATTGAATAGGGATCCACCTTTTTAGAGAAAACTTATGCTATTGAAAATCACTCTCATTTGCATCCATGTTTTAGGTTTAAAAACATTTTAGGTTAATCTTCATGCATAATTAGCTTAAGCATCCATTAATGGCTTCCATGATAACTTAGTTTGCATCCATTAAATACATTTTGAATCTAAGACTTGCATCTTTTTAATCTTATACACATGTAGCTTATATTTGCATATATTCATCTTAAACATTGTAGTATTTATCATGTTTCACACACATCTCTCATCGGTTTCGTCACTTTTCTTCAATAAAACCGATTGAAACAAGCTCATTATCCAAGGGTTTGGGAAAGGGTCACCATTCCACATCAATGTGACACCACTCCCCCAATAGGATAAGTTTCAATGTCTTTGAATAGATGTTTGTCAAGCTTTCATGTTTTAGCATGCTAGTTTTAATTGCTTCTTCATTTTTATTGATATTGAATATCTTATTGGGATTGATGCTTAGTGGAATAAATATGCCTTGAATCTATATGGATCAGGTGTAGTTAACCTATACTATTGAGGTGGAGGTGGAGGATTTAAGGTGACCCTATCATGCCCATGAGGCATTAATTGGTGTTGTGAAACAATATTATGAAAGAGAATACCTTTCCCATTAGGAGAGGTAGTGAGAGGAGGAGATCCTTGATATCCTAATCCCTTGGTATCTTTTGATGGTTATTCTTCTAGAAATTGATTGATTTCATGTTCACTAGTTATGTCACATCCTTGTTTGCTTAATATTTTTAAGCCTTGACCATAACTCTCTCTTAAGTGGATGAGTGTATTGGTAACTCAATGAGCATAGGATAAAAGAGTATCATTGTTGTCCTTGTTAACAGGTTCTTTCATGATTGATGGTTGAGGTTGGATTTGTGTTTCAATTTTAGGATGCAAAATGTTGAACATACCAAGTGATGAGATGATATGACATGTTTGCATGGATGGGTGGAAGGATGTGGTGTTCTCAAGGTTATGTAAGGAGTCTTGTATGAATTTTTGCTTGCTATCTTCATCTTGGCCTAAGATATCCACCTCATGGGGACGTTCTTAGGAGGTGAATATTCATAAGTGTTATCAATTGCATTAGGGTCATATCCAAATATACAAGTTGAAACATCAACCACAGATCTTAAGGTCATCCATATGCTACCAAAACACATATCCATAATGAAGCTTAATGCAAAGTTTTAGATCTGAAATGATAATTGACTGATTGTAAAATGCAAGATCATAAAAATGATATCTTTTGAATGTGAAATTTATGTTTGAAGCATTTTTTTTTTTGACCAATTAACTTGAATGAAAAAACTTTCAAAAAATTGCAATCCCAGAAAATAAAATCGAGATCTAAAAACAACCAAAAATAAAGTAAACAAAGACAAATTTATGCCCAAAAACTTGGAAAATGACCTATATAAGGATAGATTCACCCTAGGGCGAATGGGTCCTTGCACAAGGGTTGAAAAATTAAAGTTTGAGTTTCTAAGTTGATGTTTAAGGTTATTGTTTCAGGTTGCAAATAGATAATTTTGGTTACAAAATTCAAAAATTTTATGTTTAAATGAAAATACAATTTGATGACAAACAACAAGAAAAATGACAACTTTTTAGATTGAATTTTGTTTGAATTTTCTGATGTAAATGAATGAAAAACACTAATATGTAGACTACTATGTAAATTGAATGTAAGATGTATGCAAATTTTTGGATTTTTGAGATTTTAAAGGATGCAAAATGCACTTTTAAAATCCCAAATAAAATGCAAACTAATGCAATTTTGAAAAACCCTAAATGAGATGCAATGCAAAGTAATGTAAATCCTAGATCTAGGGTTTTGAAATGCTACCAAATCAGAAAGCTTATAGTGTAAGAATGTTAGGCTCACCAAAATGAAATGAAAGGAAAGAGGGGTGGTTGAAAGGAAATGTAGGTGTTGTTGATGATGATTGATGGAAGGGGGTCACCTAAATGTAACACTTTAAATGCACCTTTTCCCTAATTTCATTAGAAAAATAGAACTCCCAAGGATAGAATTGAGTTTTAACCTTGAGGTGAGTCAACCCTATTAGGAGGATCTATTGTTTTCTTATGATAGAAATGACTGAAATGCACTTTTGGGAGATAAAATTAAATGCCTTAATAAACTCAATTATGTGACCTAAGACTTGTATTGTAGATTATCATGATAGCACAAAAAAAGCAGTTACTTTTAGGAAAATCTGAGAAGGGAAAAATAGTATGTACTTGGCTTCAAATATGGCTTTTGAACACCGTTGAAGGATAGATTTTTCCTAAGGAAAATGTGTCTCTATACAAGGGTCCAAAATATGATTTCACAGTCCTATGATCTCGGATCTAGGCTTTTGATTTCTCTAGATTCCATTGTTGGAAAGTCAAAAATAAAATCTGTAGGTGAGTTTCCATGGCTTGACAACTTAGAAAACTTTATAAAATTTCTTTTTTGATTGATTTCTAGTCCTTCTTCACTTGCAAATCTGCACATACAAAGAGAGAAGGATTTTTTTTGTTTTTGGGTGAATAGGGGTTTGCCTTGGTCAAACCCTGGTTTGATAATTAAACCTTAATGATGAATGAACAATACTATGTCATAACTCACCAAACCCTTAATGGTTTCCCTTAGAGGATTGATGTCTAACACATCACTCTAAGGATTGGATCTTGCTTGAATTGGCTTGAATGATTTCTTGATTTGATGCTTGAACGCTTGAAACCTACATCACAATGTTAGCTCCAAAAAATAATATAAACACACATTAATCTTGACATGATGATATGATCTTGATTTTTGTTGTAGATGACTGATAAATTTTCTCTTCAATTCTCTTGAAAATAATATTTTCTTTTGTGAAAGTTTCCTCTTAATTTTGTAATGCTACAAATTTGTACCCTAGGAAAATTCCCCTTTTAATTTCCCCTACCTTAGAAAATATAAACTTGATGATGTAAAATTCATCGCCACCACCTTGTCCCTTCCACCCGGTCGTGTCATTTTATATTGGTGGAGGAATATTTATCGAGGATGCGTGTGTGTCGCATGGAAATCCACATGCCACACTATCATCCTAACAAGATTCTTGTCCCTAAGATCTATAGAGAGATTATGTTTCCCATTGGTTGTGAAGAGAAATGTTCCCTACCTCCCTTAACTGGAAAAATTCAACCTCATGCCTCCTTTTTGATCATTCAAACTCAATTCATTCCAATTCCTTCACTCTTGCTTCATTATTGCATGTTCTCTCTCATGTTCTAACACTTCATTATCCATTCTAACACTCTTGCTTCACTCTACAACATTGTTCTTCTTGTTGCAAGATCTTCATTTGGATCCAACAACGTACTCTCATTGCAACACCACTCTAATTATAAGATCGCCAAGCTTCATATTCTCTACGTGGTGGTGTCACTCTATTCCTTCCACTATTAGCCTTGAGATCTCGTAGTTGGGAAGGTAACTTTGTATCTTTCTATTTGGTTGCATCATCATGATTAATGGATAACATTTCAATTGTATTTTCTTTATAAATCTAGTTGTACTACTTCCTTTCCACTTTCTTTATCAATTTCCATTTCTTGTGGCATCTTGGCTATCCGTGTAGATGGGAACACCAAAATCGGGGTCTGACTAAGGAAAACCTCAAACACAACCCAAAATTTTTCTCGTTCCTATGTGTGTAGGAACATTCAAGTGGAGCTAATTGAAGAATCAAGTTTTGTGAAGTTCAGTATCCTTCACTATCCTTTCTTTGTCATTTCTAGAATAGTTCATTTTGAGTATTTTGCTTTTTTGAATTTTCAGTACTTTCTATCAAACAAAAAAACATAATCAATCAAATAGTTAGTAGGATCGTAGTGTTTTATTTTTTCTTTTTGGACCTTTGTTCATACAGGATGCCAGTGTGCCGCACTGGAGTCTGAGATCTATGCTATCATCCAGAGAGTGAGCTGCTTGGGTAGCAGACCAAAACCTTTATAGCTGAATCTTCTAATTTTGTAAATACCTAGTTTAGTAGAAGGAAAGTGATGTGTTGCTTTCACTTCCTTTTTAGCCTCAATCTTTCATCCTTTCAAACCTATATATTCAACCTGAGGTAGTTTAGGGAAGTCCATTCCTTAGGAATCTTCCATGACTTGGAGTTCTAAGGGTGATAGATCCCCCTCTTCTACATTTTTGGTGACCGATGTGAAAATATTTTGTTTCCATTTCTTTATGTTGAGAACTCTTCTCTTATGTCTCAGTTGTGTTGTAGACTTGTGCATTATAAAGCTTTATGAGATTTACAACTCAATCTACAACTTTCAGGGACATTTGTAGAAGAAACTTGTGACATATAGAGACAGATCCAAAGAAGGTCACTACAGGTCCCTCTTTTGATTAGTTAGTCTTTGGAACAAATACAAGTTTTTATGGTCCCTTTGGGGAAGACCCTCATTTTCCTACTCCTCCCACTTCTCCTTCTGCTTCATCTATGGAGGAAGATGATGCTCTTGAGATTCCTACAAAGCCAATTTTTGTCATAAATAGAAGGGTTTCAAAGTTTGGGTAGTACTTAGGAAAAGAAATAATTATGACTAAGGCCGCTAAGTTTGTTAATGACTTGAGATTTATGTTAGACAAAGACTAGGTAGGTCTTGAATTTCTTTGGGGTATTGTTGACATAGTGTACACTCATGTCCCATTGCACAACCCTAGGTTTGGCATTGCCTGAGATCTTGGGTCTGAGACTATAGAAAGATAGATAGAAGTCTCGATGCCCAAGGTGTTAGTGTACATGGTCGAGACCGACCCATCCATCAACAGTACCACTATTCCTCAGCCCCCTATAATTAAAGTAAACAAGGTACCCTTGGGTTTCAACTCTTCCAACTTTAATGTTCTTGGTGGTGGTTTTGGAGCCCATGCTAGTATTTTTGGCGGGGTCTCTACTAGAATGGGGGTTGGTGGCTCTGGTGGCTTTGGTGGTAGTTCCACTGGTCCTGTCTCATCTTTCGATCCTGTTTTAAATGCCTTGTTGTAGAAAATGGGTCAGATGTAGAAATAACTAGAAATTTTTTCCAATGCTACTTCGCAACATATATTTCAACCCTCCTTTCATCATAGTCCTTTATCGATAGCTATTCTAAACACTCCTATCCCTCAAGGGATGGCGATTCTGAAATTTGAAAAATATGGTGGTAAAGGAGATCCTCATATGCATGTTTTTATGTTTAACACGATGTGCACTAGCTTCTTCCATCACGATTCTATAATGGGTAAGTTGTTTCCCAGGTCTCTTAAAATTACTACCCTTGAGTGGTATTGTTGCTTACCAAACAATTCTATCTTTTTGTTTGATCAGTTGGCAAATTAGTTTCTTCGGTAGTTCCAAGAAAATATTAGACTGAAGATGACCTTTTTGGATCTTGTCTAATGTAAGCAAGGGGACAACAAGAAGATAACTTATTTTATCGTGCACTATCAAGAAATTTTCTCAAAAATATCTTATCCTTTTCTTAACTCAAATGTTCAAAGGGTCTTTGTTAGAAATCTAAAGAGGCCTTGGTAGGAAAAAATTTCCTTCATAAAGTATCCCTCTTTCACACATCTATTTTTCATGCTACGAGAATACCAAAAGATGGTTACACAATTTGGGGGATCTTCCTTGCACTCTCATTCAAATGGTCAATCTGTAGTGTCGGTGTCTAGTAAAAATAAGGCCATTTCAAACTTGGTTTCTACATCTAATGAAAAGGGCCTGAAGCACAATCGATGTTTTACGAAGCTATCAAATTCTTACACTTCTATGTTGAAAAGGATAATAAAATACAAAGTCCTAACATTACCAAATCCCTGACCTCTTATTGAGCCTTATCCCAATTGGTATGATGAGCATCAATTCTACCAGTACCACTGAGTACACAGACATGATACTAAAAGATGTGTTCACCTACGTCATGAGATCCAAGACTGCATTAATGTTGGTACCATCTGAATCAATGGGAAAAAGAAGAATTATAGCATGTCTATGGAAAGGGATAATAATGAATTACAAATCTATATGGACCCATTGTTGTCTCATTCTGCAAACTTAATTATTGAACCTCCTATGTCCTCTGATTTTGTCCCATCAAGATACATGAATATGGTCTCATTCTCACATATTCCCCCTACCCAGTCTATGAGTGCATCATAGGTAACATAAAATTTACCTCACAAGACTTGCCTCTAAATAAGGAGCCTTCTCCCTTGTACATTCCCGCTCATATCAATGGAAAAATTGTGACTAGTGTCCTAGTTGATCCTATGAGCCGAATGAATGCTATAACTGAAGAAGTTGTATTTATAATTAAACACTTTTCACATGGAGTAATTTGAAGAATCAATTACTATCTATGCACATGATGGACTCATGGTCCCCCCTCTTGGCTCTATTGCTCTTTCAATCTTGATAGGACCTAAGGCCATTGATACTTCCTTTGTCATAATCTCGAAATCAAACCTATTCAAAGTGAGGCTAGGAATCCCTTGCCTGGTCTCCATGAATGGAGTCGCTTTAGTGGTTCATAAGTGTCTCAAATTATTGCATGAAGGCTCTATGAAAATAGTGCATGACACCAATTATAAACCTTTGGTATCGTGAGGAGGATTTTCATTGGACCATTTTTGGCATGCTCTAGTCAAAACTCTCCCTCCTAGGGCAATTTGATTGGGGGCAAGGTGCCAAAAATGAGCTATCCAATGTCTCCCTACACTACCTCCATGAGAGGCTCCATGATTATGTAGTAGGAAGCTACCTCCTCCTCCTAGTGAAAGGGTAAGGGGAAGCTTTCTCATGCCTGAGATCCTTCCTCTTCTATGTCTTCTGCTCCATCCACTTTTGCTTCCCACCCTACTATGCCATCTTTGGCTCCTACTCCAATGCCTCTAATGAAAAGCTCAATGGTGACCACTTGTCAAAAAGCTAAGTGTTAGGTTTTCAAATTTCCTATCTTGCCCATAGTTCCTAGATCCATTGTATACAAAAAGAGAAAAGATACTCATGGGGACACTCTTGTGTCTTGGACTCCATAGCCTCCTACCACTCTTCCTCCTACCCCTCTGACAGTGAATTAGAAGAGGCCCTCTACTATGGTACCTATGTTTTCTTCTCCACCTATTGTCATCTCTGCTCCTGTGCTCCTTACTCATGCTCTTGTCTAGGAGGTTGTCCTTCCATTGGCCATGGTTGTGGAGGACACTCCTATGGTAGAACAGGAACCTCCCATTTCTTCTCAAGCTATGACTTCTAGTGCTTGAAGCCGATGTAACTAGCTTGCACATGAGCGTAGGCACAAGAGAAAATATCTGGCCACAAAACAAGTCACCTTGAAAAAGATAGAGAGGGGGCTAGTAGCTCATATTTTTGCATCTTCTTCTACTATGTCTCTTCCTTCTACTCCTTTTTCCTCAGTTCCAATCACCTTCATTCTACTTTCAGCTCCCTTGATGGGTGTTGATGATCCTCACCCCAAAGGATGCATGTCTTCATTGCTCCTTTTGTGGAGCCTCATCTTTTTTATTTCCCTCTTGGATATCCCTCCCTTTTCTGAAACCATAGACATGTTGAACACAATAGTGGTGTCTATCATGGCTCTATCTTCTCCCTCCTTTGCCTCCACTTCTTTCATGGGGATCCAAAATCCTCCATTGAAGCACAAGCCAAAGGTTGAACTCACTTCGAGTAATGGTTGAAAGAAGGGATCACCTTCTTCAGGAGCTAGTCCTACTTTGGCTTTAGTCATACTTGTGACAAAGGTGGCCCCCACATCCCCTGATTTTATCATTGCTCCTCTTGATGTGGTCAAAATTGGATCTCGAGAACCACCTTCTTCTCCCACCCGATTAACACATGTCACTTTGGTGAAATGCATGTTTAACTTGGTGGATGATGTTCAGGCTTTATCCATGATCTTTGTGAGATCTAAGAACTTCACCTCACAAGATCTTAGTGAAGAAGACCTTGAGGGGCCTTCTTCCTTGGCCCTTGTTGTAGGAGAGTTAGAGGGTACTGACCTCACTATCCCACCCTTTTAATTCTATCCTACCTGCCCCTATAATGATCTAGACTGGGAGCAGGATGACCTACTAGTCAATGAGGAGTAGGGTGGTACCTATTATTTATTTGTAGATTAGATTTGTGTGTGTGTTTTTGTTCCCCCGTGCCCTTTTTTTGTGTTTTTTATCATTCCTAGAGGACCCTTGCTACCCTTGTAGGTTCTTGAATACAAACCTGGAAAATTTGTCGTAAAATTATTCTATGTGTATCATCATTCTTCTATATGTTGTAAATTTTCCTTTTGACAATTGGGGACGATGCAAAGTGTTGGGGGCATTTAGGCCCTCTTCCATTTTCACCCAATTTTTTATTTTTATTTTGTCTTCATGTGCTCTTATTGACAATCTAGGAAATTTTGGGATTGATGATCTTTTGTTCATACATCATGTGCTACCTATTTATATATATGAACAGATCTGAGCCCAAACTCCTAGATCCCTCTATCTCTTGATTTCTTTGTTTCTACTTGTCTCTCATTTTCTTTGTCTTTGATTGTCCCTCTTTATCTGCTTAGTGATGTTATGCTACTTATGTGTTGTCCCTCATGTGTGCGAAAGCATTCCATGATTACACATCATTATGTCTCATGAGCCACATCTTTACCTCTTCTTTCTCTCCTTAGGATGCTACGTGCTCCACTATGTAGCACACACCATCCTAAGGGGGGGCTACCATGCTTTTCTAATTTTTAATAAGGTGAATTCAGTGGCCAACAAATCCCTTACTGAAAATTTTTCCATTTTCCAAATGATGCATTCTTCAACAAGGACACCTTAGTGAAATTTTTATTGTGAAAGTGAATTCGTAACGAAAGAGTCTTAAAATTTTCCTTTGAGAAGGAGCATTCTTTCTACTTGATTCCTTGATGAAAAAATCACTTGTGGAAAATGTCATGATTTTCAAATTGGAGTGTCCCTTTGAGTGGGCCTCTTGCTATCTTGAAGGGTTCCTGAGGAGATCCCTTTGAAAACTTCTCCTTCAATTGCATGCTCTATGATGTGTCTATATGTTTTGGCTTTTTCACCGAACATGGTTTATCTATAGCTTAACATGTTCCTTTGTAGTTCTGAGAAACTATAAAGCTCCTTTACCTTCAAGCTTTCCTAGTAGGACTGAGCACCTTGTCAAGCTTTCCTTATAAGACAAAGAACCTGTAAGGATCTTTCATATCAAATTATATAGGACCAAGAACCTATAGAAGCCTTTCATGTCAAGCCTTGTAAGACTGAGAACCTATAGTGCTTCCTTTGCAAGACCGAGAACCAGTAAAGCTTTTGTAAAACTCTATAGGACCAAGAACTTGTGGTCCATCTCTCTCTCTTTCACATCAAGGTTTCCCTATATGACTGAGAACGTATGGAGCTATCTCCTTTACGTCTAGGTGCACTAGATTGAAGATCTGATTCCTCGATGGTTAATGTATATTCTCTTCAATATCTTTCTACTTTACCTCACATATGCACTGACACGTATGCTCGCTAAAGTGGGGGAAAAATGTAATGAAAAAAATTTGCACCCTAGGCCAATTCCCATTTAATTTCCCCTACCTTAGAAAATATAAACTCAATGATGCAAAATCACCACCGCCACATTGTCCCTTCCACCTAGCCGCGTTGTTTTGCATTGGTGGAGGAATCTTTATTGGGGATGCACTCGTGCCAATGGATGTTCATACACTGCGCTACCATCTTGACAAGATTCCTACCCCTAGGATCTATAGAGACGTTACGTTTTCCATTGGCTTTGAAGAGTAGCATTCCCTACCTCCCTTGACCAGTGAATTTCAACCTCGTGCCTCCATTTTTCTCATTCAATCTCAATTCATTCCAATTCCTTCACTCTTGCTTCATTCCTGCATGTTCTCTCTCACATTATAACACTTCATTCCCCATTCTGACACTCTTGCTTCACTCTACACCATTTTTCTTCTTGCTGCAAGCTCTTCATTTGGTTCCAACAACATAATCTCATTGCAACACCATTCTAATTGAAAGATCACCAAGCTTCATCTTCTCTATGTGGTGGTGTCACTCTATTCCTTCCACTATTGGCCTTGAGAGCTCATTGTTGGGAAGGTAACTTTGTATCTTTCTATTTGGTTGCATCATCGTGCTTATTGGATAGTATTTCAGTTGTCTTTTCTTTCTATTTAGTTGCATTACTTCCTTTCCACTTTCTTTATCAATTTCCATACCTTGTGGCATCTTGGTTGTTCGTGGAGGTGGGAACACCAAAATGGGGGACTAACTAAGGCAAACCTCAAACACAACCCAACATTTTTCTCATTTTCATGTGTGTAGACACATTGGAGTGGAGCTAATTGAAGAATCACAAGTTTTGGTAAGTTCGATACCCTTCTCAATCCTTTCTTTTTTATTTCTATAATAGTTAAATTCAAGTAGTTTCCTTTCAAGTATTTTTTTTTTTTTGTATTTTCAGTACTTTTGTCAAACAAAAAAACATAATCAATTAGATAGTTAGTAGGCTCGTAGTGTTTTCTTTTTTCTTTCTGAACCTCTATCCGTACATGACACTAGTGTGCCATGTTGGTGTCTAAGATCTATGCTACCATCCAGAGACAGTGAGTTGTCTAGGAAATAGAATGAAACTTATGTATTCGACTCTTCTGATTCTGTAAACACCCGATTTAGCAGAAGGAAAGTGGTGTGTTGCTTGCCCTTCCTTTTCAGCCTCAGTCTTTCATCCTTTCAAACCTGTCTAGTCAACTTGAGGTAGTTTAGGGTAGTCTACTCCTTAGGACTCTTCCATGACCTAGAGTTCTGGGGGTGAGAGGTCCCCCTCTTCTACAAACTCATAATGTTGAATTGATAAAATAAATATTTATTTATAGGTGTTTATCTAATTTCCCAAAATTAGATTCCACAAGCCGACATTTGAAACTTGAATTTGAATCATTAAAATGCTGCCAAAAAACATTAAAAATTAGGTCTTGGCACTTAAGGAGAACCCATTTTCCCTTTGGAAAATTAATCTTGGGATTTAAATCCAAGACACACAATTTCCAAGTTGTTTAAGTTAATATTAGAATTTTTTTAATATAAGTTTCCCTTTCAAAAGATGGGAATAATAAGGCTTTAGAATACATAATTTAGGCAATTAGAAGCTTAATTAAGTCTAATCAATTAATAGGATGCAAAATAGTGTGAAAATATAAAGGAGTACATTTTTCTACACTACATAGTATAAAAATCAATATTACTTATGGTGTCCCTAGGGGATCTAAGGATGCATGCATCACATGGGTTAGCCATTCTTGGGGCCACTTTATGTTTTTTATGTAACATTGGGATAAACATTTATGTGGATTTTTAAATTGGGTATATATTTAATATTGGTAAAACTTAGTATAAAAAATTAAATGGAGGAAATGGTTTGGTAAGCTCATGGTAATAGTAACATGGTTTATGTATTACCACTCAATGGTTTTGTGCAAGCTTACGTTTTAACAGAAACCACATGAGTAGTTATTGAGGTTGGCTATTGTGAGGGCTCTTTGGCTAAGGCTAGTTTTAACATCTCTTGTAGGTTGCACATGTGAGGAAAGAAAGCATGGTTTGGGATGTGTGGTTACATGATTTTAATTGTCTTGTTCACATGGAGTGCATGTAGAGATCTTGATGTTTTAGAGGTATTCATAGAGACTCTACAAATGTATTGTTATATTTGTTCATGAGATGATACATGAGTATGGATGCTTTTGGAGGCTAGAATTTTCCCTCTTGAGGGTTTTCCTAGGGTATATCTTGTGTGACCTATGATGCTATGTTTGTCTATTCTTTTGCATGAATTCTGAATACTTTTTTGTATGATTTTCTTCTTGGGTTTATGTGGAAATAGTCCTATATGGCTGCAAATTTCCTTTCAAACATGAGAAATGAAATAAAATATATGTAGTGGGTATGTCATGAATATTCCATATATCTCAAGATTGGGATTAGGAGGATGAAAGTGATTTACTTAACTCTCAAATATTTAGGACTTATCTACTATAATCATTGTGAAGGTAGGTTTGAAGTGTTTTGTGGGTGTAATAAAGTGGTAGATTAGGTTTAGGATTTGATTTTATAAGTGAATGGGTGCAACAATTATATATGTATATACAATTTGGTAATAACATTCTATAGTCAATAAAACATGAGAATGTATATTTTTATTGTTTGTTTGAAAAATAAAATTTTCAACATGTGTTGTTTGATAGATCTTCTAGTATGGATAGAAATATGTGGAATGGTAATGATAAATAAAGGATTTACTAAAAGAAATTTGTTGGTGTAGAACATGGTTATTGGGGCCTTCTTTGAATGAGTGTTGATCACCACTTCTAAATTATTTTTGTGCACAAAACAAATCATCCCACATTTGTGTAACTACCCAGATTCCCAAATAATAGATTTAATCTCTTTACTCAAATACAAAGACATGTCAATTTTTTAGAGATTTTGATGTACTATTTAAAAAATTCAAGGGTGTAAATTTAAAATTCATGGTTACTAGATCCTCTCCCCTAATCATATCACATAGAACTAGAAAATTTGCACAACTTTCTGAACATGAAAGATGCATATTCAATCTAGAGCTCCTAGCTTGAAGTGCATATACACCATCATGTACAATATTTTGAATAGAAAATCTATGCAACTAAGGTAGTTCTAAAGTAGAATAAAAAAGAAAAAGCATATGGAATCAATTAAGGATATTATCATTGTATCAATTTTGAAATTATCCAAGAAGGTTTTTACACTCATTTCCAATTATTTTTATTAATAACTCTCAAAGTAATTATTTATAAGAGTTGATTGATGGAGCTATTGGAAAATATATCCCATCTAAAATTGACATGTAACATCAATAGTTTCTTAATAAATCATTTATGATCAAAGAGTTCAATGTAGATTTAAAGGCCATGCCTAATGAAAATTACTTGGAATATATGTGCTTCCAATTGAATTATTTAATTCCTTGTGGCCTCATATTATAATGGATTTATTTGAAATGTACTTGGAATTCTATGAACATTCAAGTCTTTTGGCCTTGATATTAGCATAGAGGGACTCATGCAATGATTATTCTTAAAGGTAAAAATGTAGAAATAATTATAGAGTGGAGACCTATGACACCTATGAATATTGTGTATAAAATTATATCTAAATCCATGGCTTGACATATCAATTCCACCACTTGATTTTGTCCATCAAGAACAAGTCGAGTTCCTTGAAGAAAGGTTTATTCAAGATAATCATATTCTAGTTTGAGAGTTGGTTGAATTGACATGACAATCCACTCAAAATGCTTTGTTAATCAAAATAGATTTTTCTAGAGCTATGATAGAATTATATGGTAGTTCGTTTGTAAAATGCTTAGCTGGATAAGATTTGGTTAAAGAATGATTTCACATGTTCAAATTCTTTCAAGGATCATAATGCACATTTGATCATCAATAGATTGCTACCTATTGCTTTCTTGCTCTAAATATCTAACAAGGATGACCACTATATGTGTATCTCTATATGATCACAACTAATGCCATTAGTTATCTTCATTCAACATAACCTAATTCGAGGCATTTTTCTACCTAGTAAACTCCCATTTATTGATGGCAATTTTTTTTTTTTGCAAAACTCAACTAAAGATATATCTAATACCCATATTACATTGTAAGGCGTTCCATTGCTGCGGCATTTTTCCATGTATATCAAAACTCAGAATGCCATTTTTTATTATTAGGAAAATGTGGAAGTGGTGTGAATATTTTTTAGAGGACGTTAGCTGTGGTGAATGCTAAGAAGAAGACTTTGAGTGTGATGCAGGAACTTCTTGTTAGCATCCGCCATAGTAATAGATGAAAAGACTTAAAGGAAGCCATACATTGGTCACATGATGAAGTCCATAAAACCCAATTCAATTTACATGAGCACTAGTATGCTTCCTTCTTCAATGGCCTCACTTCTGCTAAGTCCCACCCAGAACCCACTATTCTTCTATGCCGATAAGCGTTCTCCTCTTAGACAAAGCGACCTCCTGTACAACCGGCATGAGAAATCAATCATCTGAAATCCATCATAAAATTAAGATGACCATAGAGAACATCTCAGCTAGTGCCACTCAACATTTGATATTGAGTATTACTACCTACTTATATTGAATGCTCTTGATATTCGCCAAGATGATTCTGAAGTTTCAATATAATTAAATGCACTCTTATTGGTTATGGTAAATATGTTGCCTATAATATAGGATATCATCATGCTACTTAGAGATTATCTATAGATCTTTTCACTATCGAAATATCTTTTCCCTGTCAAGTTAATTGTGTGCCCATACATGAAAAAAAAACAATGTCTTTACCTTTTCAAGATTTCTCTTATTTTAACGATGCTCCTTTTCATCTCGAATTAGGGGAGAGGATCCAGTAGTTGTGCACCCTAACTTCGTGCTTCTAATTATTCTATGTGGAAATTTCAAATCACTCCCAATTTTTTATAGCAACTTACTTAGCAAGTCCCTTGTTTATAACTTTTGTGTCAGGGATACATCATCATGCTTTTTTTCAAGGTGTCCAAAAAGGCAAAAAAAAAAGTGAGACCAATACTTGTGCATTCACATCATGGGTAGTTGAGCACTGATGTGGCATCACATGATTGGTTGATTTTTAGATCAAAGGAATACATTTTGTTTAATTATGGGTAGTCAAGTCACAACTATTGGGCATTATATAAACAACTACTATCACAACTATTGGACATTATATAAACTACTACTATCACAACTATTGAGAAATTCTCAACTATTGGGTCCTCTCCCCTACCAAAACTGGTTATCGATACCCACGAACCACGGTGCCTGAGCACGATTTCCTTGATTCCCAGGGGCAAGAGGATGCGGGTGCTACAATGAGTAGGGCACAAAACACTAGAATTGGGGACATGTATTGTTGAGGGACATGTATGGTTGTTTTTTGTCCTCTAACTCCATCCTTTCTATGCTATATACATATGGAAGATGGAAGATGAGACCATTGCTCTTCTATAGGTGATTCTTTTCCTTTTGTATACACCTAAAAATGGTCTGGAGAATTTTGATTAATTAAATATGAATTATTTGATTAATTATCCTAATTTCCTCTACTGTTTGAATAAATAGAAATATTTATTTATATAGTTCACATTTAATATCTCATCTTAATTAAATAAACAAAATTAAATACTTTGTTTGATTTAATTATCATTTTCCTATTTTATTCTATCACATCGATCTTAAATTAATTAAATAGAGATCAAACACTTTATTTATTAATTGCCATATTCTTCTGTTTAATTTAATAAACAACTTCTATAGTTCATTTTATTAAATTATTTATTTCTCTTTTGCTAATTTAAATAAATCAAAATATTTGAATTAAGGCATAAGGAATATTCCATCTATATTTCCTCAAAATTGAGTTAGATATCCTATGTCTAATTTATGTCTAAAATATGTCAAAATTAATGCTTTGAAACTTCACAGGAAGTTTTGGAGACAAATTCCAAATTCTTCTCTCAATCCTCCTCCATCAATCTTTCCTCTTCTCTTGCCTGGTGTTTTCATGGGTAGAGACAATCACCAAAATTCTCTCAATCTCCTCAATCTTTCACCATTCAATCCTCCAGATTGAATCCAAGCCTCTCAATGCCATCCTTGTGCATTTCTACAGCCAAGAAATCTATAAATAAAGCCTCATTGAACCAATAAAAGGATCCCAGGTTATCAAGTTTACTCTATAGAATTTCATCCAGCATCCAAGCATCCAAGCATTCAAGCATCAAGCATCAAGTTTTCATATCATGGTTGCCTCCTATAGCTACATTTGTCAATTTTCATGTCAATTCATGCTAGTTTAGTTTCTTTTATTCATATACATATTATCAACATCCTTCTCATTCTCTAAATTGTCATTTTAACAATCATAGTGCTCACACAATTTGAGAGCCACAGTGATTTAATAAATCTTTGAAGATAGAGAGAAATATGACGCTTTCAATAGATTATTGTTTTGAATTGGTTCAATTTGTTTAATCTTTGATATAATGTTGTATTAAGAAGTGTTTTGTGCTTTACACCTTATTCACACTTACAGTTTGGTGCCCACCGTGGGGCATTAACCTCAATTTTATCATTTTTTTTAAAAGTGTCGCGTAGGTTTCTGGTGTGTTTTGTTTCAGCGCTTTCGTCAAAAACTATAGTGCATCCGTGGAAAACTATAGCTTATCCATGCTCTATTTCGGTGCTTCCGTGATACTACAACACATCCATAAAATATTCCAGCGCTTTCAACTCAAGCGCTTCCATGACTTGTTTCGACGCTTTGGTGATTCATTTCTAGAAAATCTGATTTAGTGCATCCGTGGAAAAGTTCGACGCTTCGGTCTTTTGTTTCGGCGCTTTCAAGTTCAGCGCATCAGGTAAAATTTATAGTGCTTCGGTGGACTGTTCCAACATTTTTGTAAGTTCAGTTTGGATCTAATGCGACTGTGGCCAAATTTTATTTTTTTCACTGTTAGACTAAAATTTATCAATCCTAGGATAGTCACTTCTGGTTTCTAAAATGTATCAATCCTAGGGTAGCCACTTTTTTTTTTCTTTAAAGAAAATTTATCAATCCTAGGATAGTCATCACATTTTTACAGTATAAGTTAAAAATAACAACATGATTTCTGTGAAGCAACACCTTCACATAGATTAGAAAATTGTCTCTATGGGCTTAAAATAGAATAACTTATATGTTGTGCTTGTGGTGATTAGGCTTATGCTCTCCCCTTAATTGGGTGATCAAAGTGCCAGATTCACTTTTACTTCAAGCTATTTATGCTTTATTAAATCCTTTAGAAGGCCTACCGTAGTGGGAAAAAGTACTCACCCTACGGGAACGGCCTAAGTGGGAACGCCTAAAGCCAAGGATTCCAACCCACTATAATAAAAATGCAAGTTGTTGATGAAAGTCCAACTTGACGGTAGTGTGCAAGATAACCATCCCCAAAATCTTTCTTCTAAAGATTGGGAGGTCTTTTGAGGGAGTTTATCAATTACCGCACCGCACGGAAGCCCTATCTATGAACCATAGAGTAGTATCCCGCCAAGTCAGTATCCATACATTGTCATACTCACGGTGCAAGGGGAGGGAAGAATCTGCCCCCAAGACACTCACCATATAATTGCCAAGGACCGTTTTCTCAGAGGACGAGAAATCTAACTTTGAGTACACGCTTGGAAACAACAAAAACATGGGCGCCCTCTAGGGGGTGACAAGGCTGTGTGCGTTAATGCAATTCAAGATGTGGGCTGTGAGTATAATGATGACCTATTTGTCCTTAAGTGTGAGTCTGTTTGATTTGTGTACAATTGTCAAAGGAACTCGTAAAAATCAATAAGGACCATTCATGGTTCTTGAACATACACAATCTATTCAGTTTAAAACAATTATTCACAATTGCTTGCTATGTTTTCACAAATTCATTAAAATCAGATTAAGGATCATCCTAAAAAAAAACAAAGTCAAGTTAAAGTTAGAAAATTCATG
The DNA here is from genome assembly GCA_007115665.2 of Sequoiadendron giganteum. Taxonomy (NCBI): domain Eukaryota; kingdom Viridiplantae; phylum Streptophyta; class Pinopsida; order Cupressales; family Cupressaceae; genus Sequoiadendron; species Sequoiadendron giganteum. Next base: position 240,767,131 of record CM021109.1, read on the forward strand.
CTTCGAAAGTGGAAGTCCACCACATGTCTCAAGAGAAAAATCAAAATCACAAAACCCAAGAAACCTTTTAGTTATCGAGATAAATTAAGAAGAGGGCATTTTCTATATCAAAATCGAAAAATCTTTTTACAACATAGAACATTCATCCACAGATATCATGATTTTGCTAGGGGTCACACTTTAGATTACATAGTAGAACCACTCTATTCACGAGCCTTCTTCCAAAGGAGAGCTCTCACACAGAATCACAACCGTAGTCAACACATATGCCATTCTTATTTTCCGCAACCTCTGATATAGTATGCCACAAGGCCAGATCAAATTTTACAATAGAGAGTCATAAAAGTCCTATTTTTAGCACTCTGGAAAACCTATTTCAGCGCTTCAGGTCACTATTTTAGCGCTTTCATAAAACAACACTTTCGGGCACTATTTTAGTGCTTACAGTATTTTTCGTCAAATAGAACTTTCATCATCTTTTCCAGCGCTTTCGGGCACTGTTTCAGTGCTTCTGTCAAGATAGCGCTTTTGTCAATTTTTCCAGTGCTTTCGAGCACTGTTTTAGCGCTTCTGTTGCATGTTTCAATGCTTCAGAACTATGTTCTAGCTTTTATGTGAAATAGTGCCTCTGTACTCTGTTTTAGCGCTTTCAAAACAGAGAGTTCAAAAATCTTACCAGTCAGTCTATCTGTCATTTCTCCACAGTTTTTACCAGAACATAAGTTTCTTTTTTCACTGTCTAGGAACCGAAGTTAGAAAGGGTTATACAAATTTCCAATCTTATCAACTGAAACAAGATATTGCAAATCAGAAGTGTCAAATCAAAATACACAATCGATTACTACACTGAAGTTTCATCATTAGGATACTATCATCCTTTATCATGAAACCAAGTATAGTAATCAAATTTTTAACATAGTCTCATCAATAAGATAAGTCATCTTATTCGACTTTGTTAAAAGTTCAATTGACATCTTTTTCCAGCATAGAAGATCAACATTTTAGAAGAAAGAGTAAAAATTTGTATGCCAATCTTCACTAGGTCCCAAAAACAGAGACTCTTAGAACAAGAACTTAAAACATCCCAAACAATGGTAGAAGAAAATCCTTGGAACAATCTGAACCAAAACCTTAAGAACGATATAACTCCAGAGGATATTCAAATAGCTCAACAAGATCCCAAGTTCCATAAATTTATGGAAAAGATCTTAGAACAAGACATGGAGAAATATCTTTTGATGTTGGCTGAATCGGGTGCTAAACTTCCCAAGGACTTTGACGTGAATCATCTGAAGGAAGCACCTAGAATAAGTGAGATTGAAATACTGCAAACCACACAAACAATAGATCCAGTTGCTGCTTTGACATCTCCAATGCAAATGTTACAACAACAGATACAGGATATGATGAAAGGGAGTACCAAAAGATATGCAATACAAGACATTTGTCCTTATCCTTTCTACGCAACAGTCGACCTGATACCTTTTCCAAGACACTGTGAATTCCCAAAGTACGACAAGTACAATGGAAGAACGGATCTAATAGATCATATCTGGGAATTCAAAACAATGAGCCTTGAGTTTGCCCAAGAGGAAACCTACTTAATGAGATTATTCCCAAGGAGCTTGGGAGGTGCATGTATGGAATGGTTCTCAAAATTACAACTAGGTATCAGGACTTTTGAGGAACTTGTCAACAATTTCATCTCCCAGTATTCCTTTAACATCCAACATGATGTTACAATAAAGGATCTTTATAACCTAAAACAAAAAAAAGGGGAGATGTTCTTGTCTTTTCTACAAAGATGGCAATGACTGTTCGCCAGATATCCTCGATCCATTCCTGAGGAAGAAAAGATGGAGTTATTCATTGACAATGTGATAGAGGAAATGAGTTATAGACTTGAATTGCAATGTCCTCCCACATTCGAAAAAGTAATAGAAAACGGTCTTAAAATTGAGGAAGCACTAGTCAAAAGAGGAGTTATCAAGCATTTCAATGATAAAATGAATAACACAAATAACTCCTCCAATCAATACTCAAGCAGTGATAAGCCAAAATTTTGGCAAAAGAATCGAAACACGACTACCAATGAAACAAAAAATGATTCCCAAAATGTCAAACCAGTTTTTAACTTGACAACATCTACATCAAAGAATCAAAACAATAATCAAATTGCCAAGTCAAATATCATACAAAGCAATGAGATTGTAAAAACACAGTCATATCATAAACCATCAAATTGGCGTAGGTTCACACCTTTAGGCCAAACGATAGAATCAACAATGAAAGAATTAGTCACCAGTGGCCTTATCACTGCATGGGAAACCCGATTCTGGGATCCAAAGGTCAAACCACCATGGTGGAATGACAGATTACTGCAACTTCCATAATAACAAAGGCCACAAAACCAACGATTGTATGGAGTTGAAATACGCAGTACAAGATTTGATCGACAAAAAAAAAATATATGTGGAAACACCCCAAAACAATAAGGATCATTTGGCCTTCAAGGACCCTTTGCCAAACTATGACAAAGGAGCATCATCATCTTCGAACAACAAAGGTAAGAACATAAATCATGTCTATGAAAAAACAATCCTTTGTCTATCTGAAGTAGAGAGTGATCATACAGTTGGTCATACCATTAATGAACCCAAAATCAACAACACCACCCCTTTAGATTTGCTCCCAAGCATACAAAACTCTGAAAATCAAATCAATGTCTTAAAAATCAAAGACTGTTAGGAACATCAACCAGAAAATGTAATGACTAGGAGGCAATCCAAGGTAGTGTTAAAGGGAGTTGGGTCTACACATGCAGTTCCACCTCCATCTTATTATAACATTGTCGATCAATTGCAAAACATTCCTACATAGATATCAATACTAGAACTCCTTAAATTATCACCATCGCATAAGGAGGTTCTAGAACAAGCACTAGTAGCCACTACGGTACCAAAGAATCTAGATGTTTTCCAGTTCCAAGCTGTGGTGGGGCATTTGACTACCCCACATTGTCTATCATTCTCTGAACAGGATGATGTCTCACTAAACCATCCCCATAATACCGCACTCCATATCGAAGTCTTAATCCACAATCATCGAGTCAAGAGAGTCTTAATAGATGGGGGAGCTGGTCTAAAAATTTGCACTCTCAAGTTAATCCATGCACTAGGGTATTCAAATGATGCTATTGATGCTCGAAGAAAAATTACTGTAAAAGCATATGATGAGGGAGAAAGATCGTCTAAGGGATTAATTGTGTTACCCATTCAAGTGGGGCCAATGATGAAACACATAGCATGTCAAGTGTTGGAAAAAGAGTTAATATACAACATACTCTTAGGACGACCATGGATCCATGAAATGTAGGTTGTACCTTCAACATATCATCAATGTTTGAAGTTTCCAATAAATGGACAGGATGTGACTATATCTACTGATTCTAATCATCCTCAACATTGTGACACAATTAGAATCTCCCAAGATACCTTGGTGCCTCACAACAGGGAAGCATCCAGTTCAAGATCATCCAACGAAGAACAACGTCCAAGTATCACCACCAAGTGGGTAGAGAAGAAGGGTAAAGAAAAAGAAACAGGTCCTATTGAAACTCAATCAACAGATAATATGGATCCACAAACTTCTTTATCACAAAAATTTCAAGAGCAAGTCCAACTGACAAACAAGGGAATGGGACAATATTCTATGGAGCAATTGCTTAACCTTCCACAGTTAATGCCATCTCCTAAGACATATGGTCAACCATCTATGATCAAATCTCAAACATCATTACCAATCACAGTTCTTGATGAAAGGTTTGTCAAAATAGGTACCATAGAAGATGAGTCAGACAACAAAACAATCTTGGATTGGCTATACAAAGATGAGGAACCCTCTACATCAAATACCAATATCAAAAATGTCAATATCAACACCGATAAATATGGCAAAGGGAAAGAAATCCTAGAAAAAATGGGATATGAGGGACAAGGACCTGTTGGATTAAGGAAGGATGGAATCATAGAGCCTATTCAACCCCTCACTCTCCATTCAAAAGAGAAGCCAGAACTAGGATACTCTGAGGAAGAAAAACAGGAGATGACAAAGAAGGTTGTAGAAAGAATCCTTCAACTTAGAAATAACTTTGAGACAGATTCAAATGAATATGAATGGGATTCATGTTCCGATGTATCTTTCACTGATAGTCATATTGATGTCATCCAACAATATACACCTACACATGAGGAGGGCGAAGGCTCTAGGTCTAGACCATTCGTGGCAGGGTCACTAAATATCGATGATTCAAGCGGGGACGAACAGACCTCAAGTGAGCTAGATGATCTTGAAGAGGGTACCATCATTGACCTTGATATTCCAATAAAAAACTATGACGAAATGGCTGTCCAAACCCTTACATCCATCAACCCAAATGAATCCGATGACCTCATGCCATTAATCCATCCAGAACTCATTGAGTGGGAACCTATCGAACCTTTGACTATACCAATATTTACATACGATGATGCCATTGTAAATTTCCTATGTCATAGAAAACATGGTACAAGTTCTATCTATAATACTCATAACAACACAAATCGACAGGAGGGTGTCAAATCTTCCAGTTGCAAAAATGAAAACATGAAAAATAGATCTAATGGTGAAAACCATTCTATGGCAGCATTAGATCTGGAAAAAGAAAAAATAAAGAATGCATTTAATAGTGAAAACCTTTCTAAGCCACTGAAGGATGAAATATTTGACACTCTTCCGAAACATTATCATGAGCGGTCATTAGTTCTAGTAGAACCAACACAGTTTGTGAACATCGGCATTGAAGAAACGGAAAAAATCCTACATCTGGTAGAATCCATGACAGATCAAGAGAGACCGAAATTCATCAATTTCTTTAAGGAAATAAGCATCAACTTCACTTGGTCATATTCTGATATGCTAGGCTTAGATCCAAATCTGCTCATGCATCATTTGTCTTTGCCCCCCGAAATCAAGCCTGTCAAACAAAAATTGAGAAAAATTCATCCCCATATCGCATTGATGGTAAAGACAGAGTTAAAGAATTTGTTGGATGTTGGATTCATAAGGTCTATAGACTACACCGAGTGGATATTAAACATTGTACCTATTTCAAAGCCAGACAATAGCATCAGGATATGTCTAGATTTCAGGGACCTAAATAAAGCATGCCCGAATGATGATTTTCCATTACCAAATATCGACATCATCATGGACTTGACGACAGGACATGCCATGTTGTCAATCATGGACGGTTTCTTTGGGTACAATCAAATAAAAATAGCTCCAGAAGATCAAGAAAAGACAGCTTTCACATGTCCATGGGGAAATTTCTGCTGGAACATCATGCCATTTGGTCTAAAAAATGCAGGAGCCACCTATCAAAGAGCAATGACGACAATCTTTCATGATATGATGCACACCTTCATGGAGGATTACGTGGATGACATCTTGGCAAAATCTGGTACTAGGGAAGGACATCTGCATATCCTAGACAAAATCTTCACACGGCTGGAGAAATTCAATGTCAGGTTAAACCCCAAGAAGTGTGTATTTGGGGTCACATTAGCAAAACTGTTAGGGTACATTGCCTCAGAAAAAGGCATTGAAGTGGATCCTACAAAATTCAAAGAGATAATGGAGATGCCACCTCCTAAGAATATTAGTCAACTCAGATCACTACAAGGAAGGCTCCAATCGATCAGAAGATTTATCTCCCAGCTGACAGACAAAAGTTATCCTTTCAATCATCTATTACATAAAAATGTGGTTTTCAAATGGGAAAATGGGTGTGAAACAACATTCAATCAAATAAAATAGTATCTAATGTCACCATCTATTCTCATACCACCAACAAAAGGAAGGCCTCTCATATTGTACAGTGCCATGACATATATCTCTTTGGGGGCACTATTAGCACAAGAGGATTATGAAGGAAAAGAACATGCCATCTATTATATCAGCACGACATTAAATGGGTATGAAATAAACTACACTTTCATAGAGAAGTCTCGCTTCGTAGTGGTGTTTTCTACTCAATAGTTGAGACACTATATGCTAACTCATACAATCGAGCTAATAGCAAAGATCGATCCCTTAAAATATCTACTCAGTAAAGCTACCTTAATAGGTAGACTAGCAAAGTGGGTCATGCTATTAAGTGAATTTGACATTCAATATGTAGAGAGAAAAGCCATCAAGAGTCAGGCAATCACTGAAAAATTAGTTGAGGCTCCTCTACAAGATGATTGGCCAATGACAATGGAGTTTTTAGATGCAGACATTCTGACAGTGATGCCCCAACAATGGGTATTATATTTTGATGGATCATACACAGAACGCGGATCTGGAGTAGGGATTTTGTTCATCTCTCCACAAGGACACACCATTCCAAAATCATATAAACTGATGTTTCAGTGTACAAATAATGTGGCAGAATATGAAGCATTGATCATTGGGGTCAAAATAGCAATTCAATGGAAGATCACGAACTTACAGGTATATGGGGACTCTCAACTAGTCATTTATCAAGTGAATGATGAGTATCAAACAAAAGATGAAAAGTTGATGCCCTACAAGCAAATAATAGATGATCTGAAATAGTTCTTTGTCCGTATCAAGTTTGATCAAATTCCAAGGGAAGAGAACAAGGTTGTGGACGCTATGGCCACAATTGCTTCATTATTACAATTGTCTAAGAAACGTGGTTGTTATGAGTTTTTGGTAGAACAAGTATCATGTCCTTCCCATTATAATTCAGAATCCACTACCATCTGCCATCTAGAAACCATTGAAACCTCCATCTATGAAAAGACCTATGCTTACCTAAAAGACGATATCCTTCCTCCTGATCTTTCTAGGAACCAAAAATTAAACTTCATCCGCCAATCCGCACGACATACTTTAATCGTCGACATACTTTATCGTCGAGGTCTTGATGGTACCTTACTCCAATGTCTAGAACACGAAGAATCTGAAACAACCCTATGAGAGGTTCACGAGGGTATTTGTGGCACTCATTCGAGTGGGATAACTCTAGCCAAGAAAATCCTCCATTTGGGATATTATTGGCCATGCATGGAGAAAGAATCCTATCAGTTTGTCAAGAAATGTCAAAAGTGTCAGATTCACAACAATTTGATTCATGCACTGACACAAGAATTGCATCCCTTCACATCAACATGGCCTTTTTGTCAATGGGGCTTGGATCTGGTAGGAAAAATAAATCCATCTTCATCTAATGGACACAAGCTCGTTATCACAGCTACAGAATATTTCACAAAATGGATAGAAGCAGTGCCTCTTACAACCATCACTAGCAAGTAGATCTCCTCTTTCATCTTGAATTACATAATATGTGGTATGGAATCCCTCAATCTATTATCACTGATAATGGATGACCTTTAAAAATCAAGATGTCCAAGAACTATGTGAAAAGTTCCATATCCAACATCATTTTTCAACACCGTACTATCCTTAAGGGAATGGCCAAGCAAAGGCCTTGAACAAAACAATTCTAAAAATTCTCAAAAAGATGGTTAACAATGTTGGACATGATTGACATGTTCAACTCAATCCTGCACTATGGGCCTATAGAACAAGTATCAGAACACCAACAGGAGCTACACCATATGCCTTGGTATATGGGTTAGAAGCCATATTGCCCATCGAAGTAGAGATTCCATCCCTTCGTGTATCACTTAGAGGAATCATTTCAGATGAAGACTATAGGGTATCTAGAATGCAGGAACTGGAATTGTTGGACGAGCATCATCAACAAGCCGTTAATCATCTAACAGCTTATCAACAGAGAATGTCAAGGAGTTTCAACCACAGGGTAAAATAGAGGGTCTTTCAGGTTGATGATTTGGTTCTAAAAGAGAACCCTAGGATTCAGCAGGACAAGGAGAAGAAAGGGAAATTTGAGCCTAACTGGCTTGGTCCTTTTTTTGTCATATCAGTGTATGGATTAGGGGCATATCAACTATCAACATCAGAAGGGGATTTATTTGATGAGCCTATCAACAGTATCCATCTCAGAAAGTTCTATACTTAAAATCTCCTAGTGCACGGGTCAAACTTTTGAAAATGGTTTCCTTGATGAAAACTTGGAAAATAGGCATCTTGGCAACGCAAAAATACAAAAAAATATATAGAAAATACAAAAAGGAAAAAAAGAAAGAAAGAGAAAAATAGAAAAATACATAAAACAAAGAGTGTAATCAAAACATATGGTGAAAACTTGGAAATAGGCGTCGTATGTGATTCTAAGATCAACTTTCTCATCTATTTTGATACGCATCAGGATCATTAGTCTGGCAGTCAAGACCGTTCCATATCATGTCAATAGTCTCGCCATCTTTGCATCCATATCAAAATCATTTCACATAGTCAAGTCTCACTCCAAAGCTTGCGGGAAACATCTGGATATCACTAGGGGCAACAAAAACATCGATTTCACCAAAGGGCGAACAATAGTATGGCAGGAACAATGAAAAAAAAGATCAAAGCGCAACATCAATCACCATCAGAGAGGCATCAAACATATGTATCATATCGAAAATCCAAAAATGTCAAAAAGTTAGTCTGGAAAAGAAAAATCCAAAAAACATAGGTCTGTGTCAATCGAACTACGTGGTCTCTGCATGTGTAACGTAGGCAAGGCTAATCTTTGATCAACCCCCGAGACCCCTAGGATAAGTTAGTAGGTTAGGTCTTTGGTCAAAATCTCAAAAATCACAAAAACATCACAAAATCAGGATGGATGATCTAAAATCTGAATAATGATTGAAACACTCTAAGTAAAATAATGGATACATTGTATTTTTTATTATCATTTCTTTGGAATAACTCGATGATGTATTGCACTAGAGAAATAAGGAAAAAGAATGATATTTTTATTGTCTGCTGTCTATAAGTTAATCATTTAAATGTATGAATTATCGGGGATGTGCTATGCAAATGTATCACCGATGACATTCAAAATTCACACATTGAAATGATTAATCACTTCCTGTTTACGCAATGAGTGCTCAAGTCATCTCGGTTAAATCATACCTAGATGCTTGTGTTCACTTCCAATATCAAAAATCATGAAAGAAGTACTTAGGTCGTCATTGGTCTAACACATACCATTGACGCTTGTACTCACTTTCAACACCAAATAAAAGCTCAATGATGACAAAAAGCACAAAAGTACTTTTAAAATGACAATGGTTTTGCATATAGCTACATGATAAAATTAGACTGCATTCATCATAATTCATTATCTGCAGATTATTTTTTGCATAAAGGGTTCCAATCAATGATTATCTTATCTACAAATAGGACTAAGTATACTTGACATAATTCAAAAATCATCAAAAAAATATAAAAGTCATCATTTCATCATTAAGTTTTCCTCATTTCATCATTCATGCATTTTTACATCAAATAAATTATGAATTAAATTGTACCATAAGTACATCATGTTCATTTTACCATAAAAACATTCATTACATTATCATCCATCAACATCATATGCATTTGATCACTTTTTAAACCCATACATCATTTGTCATCCATACATTTTATCACATTTAAAATAATTACAACTCATGTCATTATTATCATTACATCATCCATCCATTATCATTCATCATAAGATCATCATTTTTATCATTATCACATTTAAAATAAAAAGCATTTATCCATCCATCCATACATCTTTATCACATTTAAACATTCATTAATATATCAATCCTCATTTAGAGATTCATACATCACATCATACATCCATGTATCATATATTATACAAATGCATTTATCATAGAATCATTACATAAAATAAAAGCATTTATCATTACATCATCACATTTGAAATAAAATCATTCATATAGAACATCACATGATACATCATCACATACTAAAAAGCATCCATCACATAGAAATCATAAACTATCATAATATCACATCAACTGCATCTCATATATATATATATCATCAGTGTCAAGTATACAATGAAGTCTGAAAAATAAGGATACATCATAAAAAATGAGGTAAATCATAGTATACATCATGTCTCAAAAACAAAGAAATCTCGTAATCACAATAGCATCTATGATCTGCTACTACCAGAATGTGCAGGCCCAACAAGACCAGTTCCACCAACACCCCCGAAAGAACTAGGATCTTTGGGATCTCTATGTGGAGGCTGTGTCACACCCTCACTCACTGTCTGAGTATGAGTCCATTGGATCTCGATGGGGCATAGTTGACTCTGCGATCAGTAGGCACTGCATCATGATATCTGCCCCGATAAAACTTAGCCTCTCGACCAACCCGCAGAACCTCTCTCATATAATTTCCCACCGAGGTACCATCGGCCACTCTCTATAGGGTCTCAGCTATCTCCTGTGCCCTCTCGGCAATGTGACGTGCACTGTTTCACTCGGCTATCAATGTGGCAACCTGAGTCTGCATAGCGGCCAACTGTCCCTGTACTTGTGCTAGTGGCTGAGCCTACATCTGAGTCTACATTTGAACAAGCAAACCTCGGGCTTGTACCAACTATCCCTGTAACATCTGTATCTGTGCCTGGAGACGTGCAATCTATCTCTGATGGTCCACTAATGGTACTGCCACTGCTCGCCTCTTGCGAGGCCTACTGGATGATAGACCAACACTGACTGGCCCTGTCCCTCTATCACCACTACCACCATCACTGTCATCACCATCTCTGCCATCACTACCACTCTCCGTGCTACTACCTATCGAAGTACCACCCTCACTATCCATAGAACCCTCAGCCACATCCTCCTCTACAGGTAATGGTGCTGGCTCATCTGGAATGGTGATGCGAGGATGTGGAACCAAAGCCAAAAATGCAGCGTACTCCTCTATAACCAGTGCCTTGGCAATGTCTCCGCGCATGTACCAGGGTGACGGCTGTAGTGCCCTGTATCCCTCTACTAAGAACTCATATGACAAACAAGGCCCCCAATCAGGTATATCACTCCGCCACTTAGCATAGTGGGCTACCCCCTGTGGCATACACTGAACGATGCCATACTGCCTATACACTCGTCGAAGAAAAAACCTCTCCAAAACAAAGGGTGTCCTACCAATCAAATACCTAGAATTATAGAGATATCCAAGCACTGCATCATCCTCATCCCACTACTCATAGTCTAGATATGGCCGCCAGGTAACAATCTCTTTATCATCAAAAACTCACCTCCAATGCTCCAACTAACCCATTTGAGCCTGGGTAAGATGACCTCTATATCGAAACACATACGGTCTGCCTACTGGTCTGTCCACCACTGGAAATGGTCTAGCAATGGAAAAGTGCTCCCATGCCCACACATGTAACAGGGTCATCCCTACTGATAAGCTGCGTGCCCCAAGGTACACCACTGAATGAAGATAATGGTAGAGATGTGCCAGCATGCACATCCCCCATGCATATCTCGTACCATGTATGATCATGCTCTCTAAAGTCCTGCCCCAACCCACAAGGAATCCCTTTGACTTGCGATTAGGGCAAAGGAAACCTCCAATAAATCTAGCAAGCACTGTTGGTAGTGTCGTATATGAATCAACAATCCTCTTCCATCAGAAACTCAGACCTACAATATCCTGATCCTGAAACACTTTGCAGAGAGCATCTCTCCCACCAGCCTCATGCGAATTGTACACTATGATCTCCCCCATAAATGGAATGCACAAAATCCGCCACACATCCTCAGGTGTGATCATCATCTCACTAGTGGGTAAATAAAACGTGTTGTGGTCACTATGCCACCTCTCAGCCAAAGTAGTCAAAATACCCCGATTAATCCTAATCTGGGGCATGTCTAGTAAATTGGTGAGGCCACATCGTTCTATAATCTGAATCTCATCTAGTGTCAGATGAGGTATCAAATCGGTCGTCCAAGGAAACCGCTCTCGCATCTGGAGATTACCCAAATGCTCCTATCATCACAATGAAAAATCTACAATCAATGCACAATGTTTAGGAATCAAAAGTCATTCTACTATCAAGTCTAATCCAAAAATTGGTATGAATTTTCGATCAAAATTCATGGGCAAACATCAACAAACCTCACCTATCATGAGGTTCATCAACATTATCTAATCTCGCCTATCATGAGATTTATCAAATATTGAATCATTTCCTCGCCTATCATGAGGATCATCACAAATAGGCTTCTTGCCTATCATGAGAGTAAGTCTTATTTAAATCATCAAAATCCAACATCAAGAAAATGGATTATCAACCATACCAATCTGAAGAATGGACATGATCATAATTAATTAAATCAAGGTTAACTAAGTCAAAATTTGTAATTCTAACATGGATGCACTAAAATAGGCATCCTAAGCACTAAATCTCAAAAGCGCTACTTTATCACATGGATGCGCTACAACAGGCACCTAAAGCGCTATTTTATTAGAAGCACTACTTCACCACTCCGATGCGCTATAACAGGCATCCGAAGTGTTATTTCATCCTAAGTGTTGTTTTACCGCATCGAAGTGCTAAAATAGTCCATCAAAGCGCCACTTTACTAGAAGCGCTAGAATAGACCATAAAAGCGCTAATCTACCAAATCAAAATGCTAGAACTCTCTAGGCGCTAAAATCCGGCATTGACGAGCTAAAAGTAACTACCTAAGCGCTAAATCATTGAAAGCGCTACACTATCCTATGGAAGCGCTAGGGAAATTAATGCAAGCACTGAATCTCAAAGCGCTAAACCACCTACAGAAAGCGCTACAACATGACTTGGAAGCGCTAATTCAACTAAAAAATGTCAAAGGCCATAAAAAAGCATATAAAAAAATGCACAAAAAACGAGGAGGATAATGGGTACATACGGGAGGTCCATACGTGGCCGGTCGTCGATGACGTCAAACGCGCTCGAAACGGTGAGTGTGGTAAGGGATTGGCATCCTGATCCAGCTGGCTTAAATGTCTCTCTCACAAGATTTTTAAACTCAAAAAGTACAAATGACTTTGAAAATGACCTTTTGGACTATATATAACTTTTGAAAAGGGTTTTTTGTGGGTTTTAAAATTATATTTTGATTAATTTTATCCGTGAAATTAATTAAAAGACAACTGCGGGCTATATTTCTTCATCATATCTTCATCAAATCATCATCAAAATTTTAAAAAATTCTAAAAAAAATCATCAAATCATTAGTTTATCTCCCAAGGGGGCATATTATCGACAATCATCTGAAAATCAATATCTGGGGCATGTCTAGGGCATACAAAATTATTTTTTATCATCGATCTTGGTAGTAGCAGCAAAAATTTTCTTCGAAGCAACGCGTAAACACATCACTTCGAAGAGGGGAAAAATGTATACACCTAAAAATGGTCTGGAGAATTCTGATTAATTAAATATGAATTATTTGATTAATTATCCTAATTTCCTCTACTGTTTGAATAAATAGAAATATTTATTTATATAGTTCACATTTAATATCTCATCTTAATTAAATAAACAAATTAAATACTTTGTTTGATTTAATTATCATTTTCCTATTTTATTCTATCACATCGATCTTAAATTAATTAAATAGAGATCAAACACTTTATTTATTAATTGCCATATTCTTCTGTTTAATTTAATAAACAACTTCTATAGTTCATTTTATTAAATTATTTATTTCTCTTTTGCTAATTTAAATAAATCAAAATATTTGAATTAAGGCATAAGGAATATTCCATCTATATTTTCTCAAAATTGAATGAATATCCTATGTCTAATTTATGTCTAAAATATGTCAAAATTAATGCTTTGAAACTTCATGGGAAGTTTTGGAGATAAATTGGAGACAAATTCCAAATTCTTCTCTCAATCCTCCATCAATCTTTCCTCTTCTCTTGCCTAGTGTTTTCATGGGTAGAGACAATCACCAAAATTCTCTCAATCTCCTCCATCTTTCACCATTCAATCCTCCAGATTGAATCCAAGCCTCTCAATGCCATCCCTGTGCATTTCTACAGCCAAGAAATCTATAAATAAAGCCTCATTGAACCAAGAAAAGGATCCCAAGTTATCAAGTTTACTCTGCAGAATTTCATCTAGCATCCAAGCATCCAAGCATTCAAGCATCAAGCATCAATTTTTCATATCATGGCTGCCTCCTGTAGCTGCATTTGTCAATTTTCATGTCAATTCATGCTAGTTTAGTTTCTTTTATTCACATACATATTATCAACATCCTTCTCATTCTCTAAATTTTCATTTTAACAATCATAGTGCTCACATGATCTGAGAACCACAGTGATTTAATAAATCTTTGGAGATAGAGAGCAATATGATGCTTTCAGTAGATTATTGTTTTGAATTGGTTCAATTTGTTTAATCTTTGATATAATGTCGTATTAAGAAGTGTTCTATGCTTTACACCTTATTCACACTTACACCTTTAGATCATGTTTTCACTTTTGTATTCAAATTTTATTCAGATAATTTGTTTCAAAGCTTAGAGTACAAAATCTATGTATCAGGAACTAAATTTTAAAACAAAACAAACATTAACTAAATTCAGATTTTATAATATCTTCATTTTTATGTTGTAGCTAGACGCTTTAGTTAGTGATATGATTATATCTTGGTATTGTTCATCTGCAATGATTTTGAAATAAATAAATAAACTCAACATTGTATGACAAAAGTAACTTTATTTAATTAGAGTGAGCCAAACAATTTATGTTGATGTGGATAGTGCCAGCCAGACGATGAGGTGAGAATGAGTTGATGAGATGATCTTTACTACTTGATGCATCTCATTGATAATTAAGAATGTGATGAACACGAGAATATTCATCAGAACGGTCAGTAAAAAATAATTTGAAATACGCGGATCTATTATAGTTGCATTGAGCTAAACAATAGGGGCTTGGTTTAACTTTGATCCATTAGCATTGAAAGCATGGTAGGTAAATAGATTTGTTTTAGGGAAACTTCTTAAATCAAACTACAAAAGTAAGGAACAATGATTTTTTTCTTAAATTAAACTGCAAAAGTAAAGAACAATGATTCAATGAAGAGTAGATTGCATACATCGTTAGCAAGAATACATTAGTTATTGCACATATCAAACTAGATTGGATGTCATATATCACCAAACATAGAAGAACTATATGAGATTGATAAAAATACTTACCTATGACTAGAAATTCCTTCAAATATAATTCATTATGTAACATGGAATATATACTCAATTATTTTTTGTGGTTCAAACTATAATCCCCTAATTATAATTTGATCAATTGAGAATTACTTCTAATGATTAAGGGAAAAATAAATATTTTTACAATTTTGTCTGAACCATTCAATGCTTATGACTAGAAATTCCCTCAAATACAATCCATTATGTAACATGCAATACATTCTCAATATTTTGTTGTGTTCCAAACTATAATCCCCTAATTATACATAGTCAATATCTTCTCTTTATTTGTCACATCACCTTAAACATCTTCAATACATAATTTAATTATTTTAATATATTAGAATTACAATTATGCTTAGATCAAGAGTTAAGGTTATAATTAGAGCCAAAATTAAAATTTAGGTTATATTTAGGGTTAGGGTTATATTGAGGGTTAAGGTTATATTTAAATTTAGATTTATATTTAGGATTAGCATTATATTTAAGGCTTTACTTATATTTAGGGGTATTGTTCACTTAGGGTTATATTTAGTGTCAACGTTAGAGCTCAATTAGGATTATTGTTCACATAGAGTTATGTTTGGGATTCAATTAGGGTTAGGATTCTACATGATAAAAATTTGTGTGGGAGTTAGGGTTTAGTTAGGGTAAAGGTTAAAATATAACTAGGTGATGGGGGTGCCAACCCAAGTCACAAAAATCCACGCACAAAACTAGAGAATCTTATTATATTCAGAATAATGAAATTCTTACATGCAGAGGATCTCAAATTCTCAAGTTCTGCAATACATGCAAATTACAGAAACTTTAAAAATTGCCCCTTTCGCAATATGCAATCTTCTTTCCCCAAAAACTACCCAAAAAAATTAGAAACTAGCCCATAAATAGCTCCTTTCTCCCTTTGGAGCCAAAAACAACATTCTAATTATGCACTAACTTCCGAAAGCCCTAACTTAAGATGCGACCGTTGGATCTTCAATCATAATACATTTTCAGAATGCTCTCGAGAAAACAAGTTGTGCAAAGTGGGGCCTAAAGGCGAACAACTTTCATTTTTTGCCAATTTTCAGACCCATCCGGAGCCTCTAAGTACCTTAAAATTGGCTTCAAAGATTTTATAGGGCAAAAAGTAGAAATTGAAACTTGAATAACTTTCAAACCGAGAATGATCTTAACCTAATTCTTTCGCCAAAGTGCTTATTTTTCTATCTTGAATCTTCCCTTAAATGTTTTCCTCCTCACACGTTCAAATCCACACCTGCTAAAAATAACAATTGAGCAGAAAAAGCAGAAAAGCAGTTTTGAAAGTTGGGAATTCTACTTCGACGAAAAGGATATCTAGAAATGCAACAACATCTACAAAAGGCTAAATGAAAGTAAAGATATTTTTGGGTGATGTAAGATTTCCCTTACACCACTGGATGCTCCTGCATCACTAGGGTAAGTGTTCACTTAGAGTTAGGGTTAGGGTTAGGGCCAAGGTTATCATTAGGATTAGAGTTATTTTTAATATTCAAATAGGGTTATGATTAGGGTTCTAGGATAAAGCATGAGGTTAGAATTAGGGTTAGGATTCTATAATAAAGCTTGGGGTTAGGGATAGGGTTTCATAATAAAGCTTGTGATTACATTTATAGTTAGGGTTAGGGTTAAATTTGGGTTAGGATTTTAAGGTTAGTGTTATGTTAGGATTAGGGTTCAATTAGGTTTATAGTTCAATAAGGGTTAGGGATATGGTTATTGTTCTATTGAAGCTTGGGGTTAGTGTTAGGGTTAATATTATAGTTAGATTAGGGTTAGGGTCCAATTAGGGTTTAGGCTAGAGTTAGGGTTACAATTAGAGTTTAATTATGTTTAGGTGTTTTTAGGGTTAGGGTTTAACTAGGGTTAGGAATAAAGGACAATAAGGTCTAGTGTTTAATTATAATTAGGATTACAGTTCAATTTGGGTTAGGGTTTAGTAAAGCTCAGGGTTAGGGTGAGGGTTCAATTAGGATTATAATTTAATTAGGACTATAGTTAGAATATAATTAAGGTTAGTATTCAATAATGATTAAAGTTAGGGTTCAATTTTTGTTAGGGATAAGTATGGGTTAGGGTTAAGTTTCTAGGATAAATATTAGGGTTACATTAAAGGTTTCAATAGGGTTAGGTTAGGGTTAGGGTTGGGGTTTAATTAGGGTTAGTATAGAGGTTAGGGTTCCATCATGTTTAGAGTTAGTGTTCGATTTGGGCTAGGGTTTACTAAGGGTTAGGGTTCTAGGATAAAGCTTAGGGCTATAGTTAGGGTTTAGGTTTTAATAAGGGCCAAGATTAGGATTAGGGTTATGGTTAGGTTTTAGGTCAAGGTTTAATAATGGTTAGTGTTAGGGTTAGGGTTTAATTAAGGTTCGATTTTCCTTATGGTTAGGGCTAGAGTTCAATTAGGGTTATTATTCACTTATGATTAGGGTTAGGGTTAGTGTTTAATGAGGCTTAAGGTTTAATTAGGATTATGTATTAGCATTCAATTAGGCTTAGTGTTCATTTATAATTAAGTTTAGGTTAGGGTTAGGGTTAGGTTCACTTGGGGTAAGGGTTTAATTAGGGTTCAATCGGGGTTGTCATTAGAATTATGATTAGTGTTAGAAGTAGGATTATGAATAGTTAGAATTAAGCTTGCGGTTAGAATTAGAATTATGGCTATAGTTAGGGTTAGTGTTACAATTAGGGTTAGGGTCAGAGTTAGGGTTAGGGTTAAGGCTAGGTTAGGATTAGCTTTCAATTAAGGTTATAGTTCAAATAGGGTTACAGTTAGGGTTCTAGGATAAAGCATGAGGTTAGAGGGTTAGGGTCGGAGTTAGGGTTAGGGTTAGGGTTAAGGTTAGGTTAGGATTAGCTTTCAATTAAGGTTATAGTTCAAATAAATTTACAATTAGGGTTCTAGGATAAAGCATGAGGTTAGAGGGTTAGGGTCAGAGTTAGGGTTAGGGTTCGAGTTAAGGTTAGCTTAGGATTAGCTTTCAATTAAGGTTATAGTTCAAATAGGGTTACAGTTAGGGTTCTAGGATAAAGCATGAGGTTAGAGTTAGGGTTAGGGTTCTCTAATAAAGCGTGGGGTTAGTGTTAGGGTTTTATAATAAATATTGGGATTATGTTTAGGGTTAGGATTTTAAGGTTAGTGTTATCTTAGGATTAGGGTTTAATTAGGGTTATAGTTCAATAAGGGTTAGAGTGATGATTGGATATGGTACAATTAGAATACAATTAGGGTTAGTCTTCAATAATGATTAAATTTAGGGTTCAATTTGGGTTAGGGATAAGTAAGGGTTAGGGTTAGGTTTCTAGGATAAATATTAGGGTTGCATTGAAGGTCTAATTAAATATAGATTAAGGTTAGGGTTGGGGTTTAATTGGGGTTAGTCTTCCATGTTGCATCATGAATGCTACTAGCATATATAGATAGATATATAGTGGGTGGAATCACAAAGCTATGTCACACTTTCAACCAACTTATCATTATTATAGGGAGAACCCCAAGCAATATGGTGAGTTCCTCTCATCTATTGAAGAATGTGGAAACATTGTTAGCACTTGGTGGCCTTGGTAATCTAGACTTAGACAAAGCCAATAATGAAAACTGTGTAAGGTTTGATGAGCACTTGGGATGGTGCCATGTTAGATCTACCCAAAATGAGCTAGAAACATTTGTGTGGTTCTCATTGAACAATGATCTTGCATATCATGGCTATTCTCAAGAAATATTGCATAATATGTTATTTCTTATAGGCTTGAAATTAACGTCTATATCATGCCAATATAGTTCATTTCATGATGGAAATATTAATATTCTCATTTCATTTTACATACCTTATATTATATGATGTCTTTCTATATTATTGATTTGAACATATTTGATTCTAAAAAAATTGTCTTAAGTTATCCCATTACAAGGGAAAAGTGCAAAGGAGATATCTTACGACATTAATTATATAAGTTTTATATAAAGATAGATAAACTAGTTATATTAGATGTATATTGTGTTATTTTAAAATCACAACTATTCATTAGAAAAATATAATATGTTATGGCTTGTTCCAGCCCTCAATTAATGTGGATTCCTCTAGGCATCCCCTTTAGTCATGGTAAAATGTATGATGAAGTCGCTAAAAATTTAAACCTCTTATGTTGTCTGTTTTAATTCCAAGTGGATTTTCTGAGCAAGAGATCACATCTGAGCAATTTGCAATGGGTTTCCTGCAAATTCCATTGTTGATGTGGTTGCCTTAAGTAAAATAGAGTTGTCTTCTATCTGGATGAAATAATATCGTTATGCACATATATTGTATTATTTATTAATTATATCAAACTTCCCTCGCTAATTATTAATGCAAAGAAATTGAAAGCACACCAACAAAGTTTCAAAGACAAAGTGAGCTTCTAGTGCAATCAAGCGGATATGTGAAGGTAAAGATATTATGAAAAGGATATCATGGAAGGTGGTGTCTCATTGTTATCATCCAAGTTTGTTCTTTGGAATTTGGCTAGATAACATTTTTTAAATATTAGAATAGGTCTTATAAAACATATTTTATTTTTTTAATGTGTATAATATTGTTTTACATAAAGATTTATGTTATAAATATTTTAAAAAGTAGGTAGAAAAAGTTATACATTTGAGTTTAAGTAAATGAAAAATTCAAATAAATAAACAAGAAATACAATCACTAAGTAGTAAGATTTAAATTTTAAGGAAGTGGAGGAGGATCATGGTTACAAGACTTTTTTGACTACAAGACTCTAGCTAGTAATCACACCCTCTTCATTTTAATCTTTAGTACCTGGTTGAGTGTCATAAATAGAAGAAACATGGCCAAAGAAAGTTGAGGAGTTTTTCTACTATTTACCTATTCAAAGGCACCTTGATCATAAGGCTCAAAAGGGATTGAAGGTAATTGGAAAATTTTGAGATCAAACACAAGCAGATCAAACCCCGACTCTTCTTAGAGGAAGTTAGGAAGCATGTGACTGAGAATCATGTCTACCATGAGAATTTTGACATTAAAACATATCATAGCTTTAATACAAAGAGATAAGTGTATATCCATATAAAAACCACGAATATAATTGAGTTTCTATCTTTCCAAATGATAAAAGGAATTTTCACCTTTGAAACATGTCAGGTCTAGGTGAATTTGGTAAGAATACTAGGCATATTGTCTACAAGAATCATATACCATGAAAAATATTTAGATCCAAAAGCCCTAAATAAGTTAGCAACATAATTCCAAGCAATGTGAGGTCTAGGAAAAAACTTCAATATTTGTTAGAGTCTTCTATTGTCCACAAAATAAACAACACCTAACTCTGTTAACTTGGTACTAATAGGGAAACCTTCATAGAGAAGACATCAAACTAAGTAGGTAAGTTTTTAATCAAGGATAACTAAAAAAATAGTTTGAAATTCACGAAGTGGATAGATAAAAATATAGATACAATCCATGATAAAGCTTTAGAACCATGTGCAAGAGTAGATAAATATAATCATATCCCACTTCTAAGACATCCTAATTTTTTCCTAAAATGACAATTTTCTTAGAAGATTTAATGATTTAAATCTTGATGGGTTCCATATAAATGGTTTTAATTGAAGAGGGTTAGATCAAAACCCCTTGGATAAAACCACCTTATTCTTAAATCAAACCCTCAATGGAGTCTCCTTTGCACTTCTCAAAATGATGACAAAAAACCACTTTTACTTCACCTTTTGGGGTATCAAATGAAGTAATATAGGAGATCTATTTTGCAAGTATGTAGCCCTTATTATAAGCTTTCCAAAAAGTATAATTTTAAATATATTTAATTTGATTATATTTATTTTCTATTTTTTGTGAATGTAGTTTTTCACCAAACATCAAGGTCTTTGTTTCACACATTTGATTTTTTTTTTTAAATAGAGAATTAAAAAAAAAAGTGCACTAGGTATTGATGTCTTCATTTCAAAAAAAAGAGAAGAAGTTAATTTGGATGAATACAAAAATAGTTATGTGTTATCAATGTAACCTATGTTTGAATTATAGTTAATCTCACTTAAAAAATTTATGTAAAAATTGTGCACTAGATATGAGTGTTACAAATCTATGTTTAAAATTTTATAATTTCATCCTTTATACAAATAAATTTATTCTTTATTGAAGTAACATCACTTTTAAAAAATACTTTTAACTATAAAAATAAGTTATTAAAATGTACATACAAAAACTCAAATTATTTCTTAGTTTTTTAAAATATAATCTACAAAAAAATTCTCAAAAATAACTAGTTCATATTATTTTCAAATTCTTAACAATTTAGTTTCTATAGGTGTTATAAAGTGAAAAAATCTGGTAAAAATGTTGATTTCAATGTCCCGCTTTTGGCTATAAAGTGGGACACACTATTGTGGGTTAAACCCTTGTGATGAAGGGTACTCCCCTTATAGACTAGAACTCACCACAAAACAACTTTTCATAGCAAAAATGCAAAGAGAACAGTGATATTTTATTGATACTAAAATGACAAAACAAGTTACAAAATTATATGGGCCACTTCATTACATACATAAGATACAATCAATCGCGTGTACAACTTCAAGCATTCAATCTCTATTTCGCTATCTCCCAGTCTACATCCTCTCATCACACCCATCTCCACCTCCTAACTTGAATTATCCCCCACTTCTCATTCATGTCGGTTTCACCATTTTGGCATTCTTCTTCTCATGCTGTCATAGTATCATCTATCATCCAATCAACAATGAGATCTATAGATGGTTATCTTGTTATTAGAAGCTTCCTATTATTTGACCAATGAACAGGTTGTTTAACAACTATGATGTAAAACAACGAGCATTGTTGAGCCAAGTGTTGCTACCATATTTGTCTGTTGCCTTTGACCATCTCACATCACTATTCAACCTTCCCGTCATCGCCATCTTGAGGGGACAACAAATCCTTTCTTCCCAAAATAGCCAAGTCTCCCCGAAATGAAAGTCCCTTAATGTCGTTACACTATCAACATATTGTGGGGACGAGGTCTCATGTCCACTCTAAGTTTCAATGTCACCATGATACACCTCGTTGCCCCATTGAAGGGACTCCCAAACGTCTCCCTTTGATAACACAAGGTCACCTCGATACTTCCTATGGTGTGTCTACCGCTCATCAGGATGTCAAGGGGACATCAAATGTCATCCTATTAACATGAAAGACTCATGCCAATGAAACTTCCTCATGTATGTTAACTACTACCGCTTCCGCCATCGATACTTTGAAGGGACATGAGAAAGAGTCCCATCGAGACCGACTTGTCACATCAATGCCATGTGAACCAAGGTGGTACAACTTGGCTATGCATACTAAGACTAAATAGCCCTTATTGAAATAAAACAATCATATTGATGCAAGATTTTTCTTCACCCTAGATGCTTCTGCATCAAACACCCGGGGTAATTTTGAAATCTTCAATAGTCCTTCCTTTCCACTTCACCAAGTATTCACAATATTGCTTGTTCCTTTTACTTCTTCCCACTCGACTATCCAAAATTTCTTCAATTTATTCTTTTTCTACTATCGGTGTTGGAATGCTCCACTATGATTCTATTAACTAATTTTACTATCCCCTTCATGATATTATATAAAATTAGAAATGTTAAACATAGGTAAAACTTGAATCTCACTCGATAATTCCACCTCATACACATTTCATGAATCATGCTTCTTAAGGATCTTGCATGGTCCAAACTTCTTCATCTTTAGCTTATTGTAGGTTCCAACTAGAAACCTCTCCTTCCACAAATGAACCATGAACTCATCACCTAATTGCAACTCCTTATGTCTTATTTTCTAATATTCCTTAGCCTTATATTGTGTGTTCATTTTATGAATATGTTTCTTTAACTCTTCATGCATGTTCTTTATATGTTCTGCAAAACCCTCACCTTCAACACTACGCTTTTCTTCCTTATCCATATTCCTTAACTCAATGGTTGTTCTAGGACTACTGCTATACACAATCTAGAATGGTGATTTACCAGTACTCCTATTGATAGAATTGTTATAAGAAAATTATGCCTATGGTAAAATAAAATTGCTTCCCTTGGGTTTGTCACCTACTAAGCATCTCAAGAAGTTACCCAAAATCCTATTCACCACCCTGTTTGTCCATTTGTCTATGGATGATGTGATGAGCTATACTTCAAATCAGTTTTCAACTTCTTCCATAACGCCTTCTAGAAATACCCAACGAACTTGGTATCTCAATATGAAACTATGCTCTTAGGTAGACCATGTAGTCTCACCACCTCTTTGAAAAATAACTCGGTAATGTGCACTGCATCACTGGTCTTATGACACGGGATGAAATGTTCCATCTTTGAAAAGCTATCCACCACAAAAATATAAAACCATGACCTCGTCGTGTCCTTGGAAAACAAAGAACAAAATCCATGTTGATGTCCTCCCATGGCTTCTCTGGTACAAGTAACAACTGATATTTAATATAGTATTCTGACCGATGCCTTTCGCCATTTGACATACCTTGCAACCTTGTACAAATTTCTTCACATCATTCTATAACTACAACCAATAGCAATACCCATTCACAACAACAATTATCTTATCCTGACCAAAGTTTCTAGCTAATCTGCCATTGTGCTTCTCCCTTATCAAGCTCTCCCTCATGGAACTCCTTGGAATGCACAATTGATTCCATCTAAACAACATACTATCTTGGATTGTGAAATCCAACCATCTTGTCCTATCCAATGTGACATGATCCATGAAATATTTCCAAGCCTTTGTGAAATTAGGGTCTTCAAAATCTTGAGTTCATGGAATCCAACGACCTCAATCTGCATTTCTATTAACAAGTTCTTCCTCCTACTCAAGGTGTCTACAACTCTATTTGATCTTCCACTCCTATTCTTCAAAAAAAAAGTGTAACTTTGCATAAATTCAATCCATTTCAAATTCCTTTGATTCAACTTTCCTTAACTATTTAAATACTAAAAATCTCGATGATCAGTAAATAAAATAAACTCCTTTGGCAACAAGTAATGTCTCCATTTCTTCAAGGCTTGAATTATAGCATAGAAATCCTGATCATAAACAAAATATTTCTTCTTTGCATCATTCAAATTTTCACTAAAGTAGGCCATGGGTTTACCTTCTTGACTCAAAATAGCTCCAATGGTGTTGCCACTGGCATCATAGTCTACTTGAAATACTTTGTTGAAATCTAGAAGTGCCAAAATAGGCCACTCCATGAATTTCTTCTTTAGAAAATCAAAACTTTTTGATACACCTATACTCCATTTGAATTATTTTCTATCCCCTCTCATTGAATCTGTTAAGGGTGCACAAATACTATTGAACCCTTTAATGGAATTCCTATAAAAAATTGGTAGACCATGAAAATATCTTACCTCAATAGCACTCCTTTGTGTTGGCCATTCAACGATAGCCTTTACCTTCGCTGGATCCATCTTCAGATCTTCTGTTGACATCACAAATCCTAGGTACACTAGCTCATGTTTCACAAAACTACATTTATTCAAGTTGATTAAAAACTTCTCCTCTCTCAGCTTCTTAAGAACTTCTTTGATATGCATCAAATGCTCCTCCAACTTCTTACTAAAAATAAAAATGTCATCCAAGTAAACAATGACAAACTTACCTATAAATTCTTTTAATACCTCGTTCATGAGCCTCATGAATATGTTGGGTGCATTGGCCAACCCAAAAGGAATGACTAACCACTTGTACAAACCTTCTTTGGTTTTGAACACCATTTTCCATTCATCTCCTTCTCTAATTTGGACTCCATCTGGGCTAAATACCTAATAGGACAACCTCTTGTAAAGACAAAGCTTGGACTGCTCCTACTATGCTTATGGACAACTGCTATATATTCTAGTTGATGTTCATGGATCTCCTCCTTGTCAATCCAACAAGGCACCTGGTCACGTACTTGCTTTACATACCATTGCTCCAAAATATCACTCATTCCTTCAGTGGAGGAAGGAAAATGTCCAAACAATGAGATGGATTCTTCCAACACACTTTCAATCAACACATCAACATCGAGCTCTTTTATACACCAAAAAGGAAGCTGCTCATAATCCTCATTATTACTCAAAGAAAGACATTCCAATTCAAGCTTTTCCTCCTTAACGAAAGAAGTCAAGTGCTCAAAAAATGAAGAAGCCTCAACCAACCAACCTTCAATTGGATATCAACTTCCAACTCCTCTGCACAACAAAATGGAAGCTCCTCCAACTAGATAGGACCTTGCAAATCAGGTTCATCAAGAGTCTCTTGTTTTAAAAGAATGGATTCCTCCTTCTCAAGTTCACATTCCTCATGTTGTTTCATCACTTGTTCAAGCTCGTGAACTTGTTGTTCTAGCTCATCATGAGTGACAACTTCTAGTTCCTTGCCACCCAACTTGGAACAAAATTGTTGAATTATGTTTGTGCACACCTCTTCGTAAAGCTCAACATTAGCCTTTTCAATTAAAACATGCTCGAAGATATCAAAGCTCTCACCTTGGAGGATAGTATCAAGTTCAGTTTTAGGTTCTTCTTCCTGATTTAAGTCTCTATTGTCTTGTTGATCGTCATCAATAAGCAACCCACCAATGTCTTGTTGTTGTTCAGTTTGAACTATTGAAACATTAAGATCATTTCCAACATCCATAGGGGAATCATTAGCTGGAACAATGGGAGATTCTCCTTGAGAAGTCTGTTGCTGCCCAATCCTTGTTGTTGTTGCTTTCTATATTCCTCCATAGCTAAATGCAACAAGTTGATATTTCTAGTCTCCTCTAAGTTGAGTGAGTTGTACTAGTCAAAGGTCTACTCCTCTTTTGCATCAACTCTCTATTTTTCAAAACTCCCCTCAAGCTGCCTCTTTCAAAACTCCTCCATTATTTGGTGTTGATAATCTAAGTAAGCTTGACTAGGGTGATCCCACAATACTGGATTACAATTTTTGGGCAAACTAGACACTGAACTGATTTTTTTTAACTAAATTTCCACTTTCAAGCTCCTATAGCAGCTAAACCATGAGGAATTTGAAGATGATAAAAACTAGTGATTTGTGCAGTTTTGTCTATAGATTCTAAATATATTTTTTGAAAAAAAATTGGAATCAGATTGCACTTTTTTTTTCATCTCCTTTGAAAACTAGTTTTTATAAGTAAACAACATAATTTTTTTAGTATGAAGGATAAAATTCTTTTTTTTTCAAATTTAGATTTATAACTACGATATCTAATCAGTTCATTTGGTTTCATAGTGTTTTATTGAATATTTTTTCCTTAATCAAGTTTCGAAGTCAAACCAATTACAATTCTTACATAGGCGAACTATATACAACATAACTTTTTTTGTATGCATCAAAATTGAATGTTATTTTTTTTAATGGATCAAGGACATCAATACCCAGCCTGAACATATTTTTCAAAATTTTATTTTGATAATCTACTATTTTTCCACATGCACAAAATAGAGAGCTTGATTTTCAGTGAAAAACCTACATTCACAAGAAATAAAAAATAAATATAATAATGAAATTAAATTTAATTAAAATTATACTTTTTTGGAATCTTATAATAAGGACTACATTCTTACAAAAAATAGATTTTAAATGGACTCATTTGATCCCCCAAAAGGTAAATCAAAAGTGATTTTTTATCAGCATTTTGATAGGTGCAAAGGAGACTCCGTTATAGGTATGGTTTAAAATTAGCAGGGTTCTATCCAAGGGGGCTTGGTCTAAGGTGGTTTGATCAAATCCTCTTCAATTTGAATCCTTTAAATGGAAATTTTCAAGGCTTAAATCATATATTTTCTAAAAATATGTAATTTCGGCAAAAATCAGGATCTCCCAGCAAGTGTAAACCACTATTGTGGCAACACCCACTACTCTGCACCCTAGCAAACAACAACTTCCTTTGCTCCTCCTTAGTAGCTATATCTCATTCAAGACCCTCTTCAAATTGCATCCTTTGTGTCTTCAAATTTTGGTCACAAAATAGGTCTATTCAGCCATTTCTTGTTGCTGCATAATGGTCTTTTTCTACTTCTTGACATCAACCAGCATTCTATTCATGTGTGAGTAAAACCTTGCTAATATCACTAATCTTCATACAGTCAATATTTTGGCTCAAATCCCACAACATATGGTCAAACTGCTGGATTAAAACCAATACACTCTGATAAGGGTGTTCTTGAGGCTAGTTATGTGAATAGTCATGTTAATTGGCATCAATAACCTCCTCTTGAGACTGATTTTGATCATATATTGGCTGCTACAGAGGTTAAGCAGGAGTGGGAGGGCAAGAAACATGATGAAAATTCTAGTAATCTACTATTACAAGGTCATTTGACATAAAAACAACAAGTTTTTTTGTATAATATGGGTGATAAGAGGATGTATTTACATGACTCTCATGGAATGGAGGTGGAAAACAACTAGATTGTTGATAACTAGACATTGCAGAGATAAGACATGAAACATAGCAAGCCTAAACAACAAACCTTATTAATTGTAGGTAACTGGACTACTGAAACTAGTTGTTATGAGGTTGGAGTGGCCATGGTGTTGTTCAAACTACCTCCCAAGGCTGATAATATTGAGAAAAACACCAGATTTCTCAATATTTTGAAATTCTAAATGATGCACTGGTACACAGAGTCACCATGATATGCTGATATTAACCTCTGAAAGGCTTGAAACTTACTGGCTGTGTATCAAAAACCAGTAATACACATATAATTTCCAAATTGTTTGTTCGACAGTCCCATCGGGTGTGCCAAAAATTGTTATCTCTTAAACTTGCACCCAAACTAAGCTGTGAAACTCAGTTAGCTAGAGAAACATGAGAACATTCTCAGGTTGTGAGTCACCCAAAGTGAAAATGAACCTCTAGATAGGCCGGCTTCCCAGCTGGTTATCACCTATAGCTACAAATGTTTTAAGGAAAAGGGAGAAGGAATGCTTGAAAAGGAAAATCTGAAAATGAAAGTATAGGGTGATACACCTAACTGACTAGGACTATGAAATTCCAGATTTTGAAACACTTGAATATTGATGATAACATCTAAACTGTACAATTCATTTCTATAAGTTTCTACATCGATGTTTCATAGGAAAGTTTGAGTGCACTATCTTCGAAAAAGGAAAATAATATTTTCACAGTTTAAAGGATAAATGCAATTTAAACATAACCTATAACTTTTATAAGTATACTTTATAGAAATGGTATGAAAACATGGTACAAAACCACAATGAGATTAAAATACCTCACTAACAGCTTGGTCAATCACTTGGTTATGCATAATACTGCAATAATGAAAAGGAAACACAACACAATCAATGGTATCCAATGTATTATCTATATATCATATCCCAAAATACTGAGTTACAAAGCATGCTCAAACTATCAAAGGACTGTAAAAGTCTCTATCTCGAGAATTTACATAAGAAGAACTAACTCCAAATGAGTTACAAAAGTGACTAAGTAACCAAGCTCCAAACAGTTGCACCAAACAAGGAATTTCCAACCTCCTTGGGTCGGATGCCTCAACAAGGCCTAAAATAAAGCCACTATATTTTATCCAAAAGGGCTCCAAATAGATGAAAAGGTCAAACTTGACCATGTCAAACCATAAAAACACCCCAAAAAATTCTCCAAGTTGAGTCAACATGCCTAAATTCGCTCCAAATGCTCCAAAAATCAAAATAGAGCTCCCTATATGCTCTCCCCTTGTCTGCAAACTACCTCAACCATCTCCAACTTCTTCCTAGATACTTGCAAGACTAAATTGAAAAAAATCCTTATATTTTTATGCATTGGAAACTTTCATCATTAAATTTTGCATTAAAAGAAACATTTAAGTCCAAATGATTTATAAAATATCACTAAAACTTAATGTTTACAATTTCAAAAAAGTTGCAAAATTTTACATAAAGCCCATGATCCAGCCACAAAGAAGTCAAAACAAGGATTTGAAAAGTCACAAGGACTTAACAACCAACAAATGTAAGTTATATAAGCCTAAGTCATATAGAAAAACTATACAAGGCATAAGACTTTAAAAGTCTAAGCTCATGGGGAGTATTAATTTGCAATGTTTTTTTTTTTAAACATATGCAAAAAATGCCCACAATCTCCATCGGCATGAAATAGGGTAGAAACCCTAAAGCAAAAAAAAGTATACAAGGCATTTTTATTTGTAACTTTGAACATTCCCAGCTGCCAACATAGGGTTTGAGGAAGCTACGTAGAAGGCTTTTAATGGTTGTTTTTTTTATGTCTCAGAACAACATAATCGACAGATTTCTTGACAAAAATACCAAGAAGAACTCGAGGTAAGATCCTTGAAAGTGTTTCATCATTGTATTTCTCTTCCTATAGTGGAAAAGAGGCTCAGAATTGAGCATAATAGAATATGGTCTCTTTATTCTTGCTTCTCTCATCCTTTTCATGTATATATATTCACATAAAGAAACTTGATATTCTTTGTAGAAATCTGAAGATTTAATAAATAAAAACTAGGTCGCAGGTATGCATTGTATTCCTGGTATCATAGGCCCTCGTGGCTTCTTGCATTTATGTTGCTCTTAGTATGTATTATGGGTGTGCACTTTGTTTATAATTATGGGTTATCAAACCCGTGTCACCATTCATATATTTTGTAGGCCATGATTTCTCAAACATAGAAAACCCTCCATTTCCTTTTGGGTTTTACATTTCCTTCTTCAACACAAGAATACTTGCAAATTCTTCAATCTATCTTGCAAGAAAATGTATATGTAAAAGAACTTAGCATCTCCCCTTACTAGGAACCCTCATATAGATAAAATACCTTCTGGTGTTGTAGCTATGCTCCTATAGATATATGAACTTCTTTATGTTGAAAAACCCTCCATCATAGCATTGGTGATTGCACATTATCCTAGCTCTACTAATTGCATTACTCATTAGTTGGACACCTGGAAGTTCACTTAGCACAATCAACATAGAACAATATGTGTTTTGCTTTTTGGGATGGCAAATACAACATGCCTTAGTTGGTAGATGATACCATTATTCATAACAATGTTGATGCTCTATAGCTGCAAATCTTCTTGTTGCCTTTCTTATCATTAGAACTCTTCTCAAGGATGAATGGCATTGTAGAGTTGATTCTATACTTTGGCACTATTCCTTTATTGCTTTCTAAGCTAAGGCTACCTTACTATATCTATCACTATCAAATTCATCTCACAACCTTGCTCACTATATTGTAAAAAAACCATGAAGAATAAGATCATCTACTACTACTTCATATATTATATTATCATTGTATGATCCCACCATTCCTTATGAATTTGAAACTAATGTCCTTCATTGTTCACCTCTGACTGCACAAAACTAAGGAACAAGATCTCAATGTCATTCAAGTGGATTATACGACCAATATTATGGTGACTGTACTAGCTCCTTACTATTATATCTTCTATTCGTTGCTCCACCTTACTAAGAGTCCTGATCCTTTAATGGTATGATGATGCACTAACTCTCCTTTTCCTCTTACATAGGTCAATGTCTTTATGACTATCATCATCTTTGTATATTTGCATCATTTTTAATGACTGTCCACTTGAAGTGTTTGGACAGAGATTGCTTAGTCGAGCTTTTGAGTTAGACCTATTTGACTATGGGTTTATAATACTGCTCTATGTGACATAACCAAGGTATTATCTTTGCAAGGTTGTTAAAGCTTCCAAAATGATGAATCCATAAGACATAGATGGTGTTTATGTGACTAATCAATGCTTCATTTTGTTGTTGTTGTTGTTTGTCCTCTTTCCACAAAACTAATGCAACAAGAAAACGAAAACTAAACTCTCACACTACCTTCTATGACCAAGAGAACTCATATCACTGAATTACCCTGTGACCTAAAGTACTTGAATAATAAGGTATTAATACTGACCTCTTTACAAAGTGTGAGTACCCCTTGTACATTATAAGTCACTATCTAAAGCATCTTAATGCTGCCAAAATAGAGTCATTGTAGGTTGCTTTCCTTTGAAAACCCTATACATGAAACCTTCTATACTATTACCTTGTTGGTCATCAAGACATGAATATACCTTGAATGCTAGGCCTCTTATTGATGCAACCATGTCTGCATTATAAATTATGTTATATTAAATGTGATCATCATCCCCAAAAGACCCTTATTATACCTGCTTTGAACCACAATCTTTTGTGATTTCCATTCTATCCTAAAACACAAAAAGATCATACTTTGGGATACAATGCAATATGCTACTCTTTAGTGCATATACAAGTACTGCTTTGTATCATTGACAAGAATACACTAAAGCATCATATTGCTCCTTAAATAACACACTAGCATGATGACCCTGGTTATAATTTTCAGTTATCACCCATAGCTACTCCAAGTTTATGATTAGATGTCTGATACTCAATTCCAATCCCTCTTAAAACACAAGTGGGAAGCATGTTGGGCTCAACCCTCATGGGAGCCACATTTTAATCCACTTGCTGAGATTCTGAACATGATGAAACAATAATGAACTAGTACCTGTATCTGCACATGAAGCAAACAAATTAGCAAGAATAGTGAAGAAAAATCTTCCAATATGATGAATTTTTGCGCTTTTGAAAGTTTCTTAACTCTGATCATGTGTTTGAATGCCTCATAGGAAGTAGATTATATTCTTGTTGATAAATGGATATAAGGAGAAGTCTGATCCCGAGCTCTAACACAACCATTACAATTTTGTAGGTAACTTCTGGAGCGAAGGTGGAAGGAGATGAAACAACTGAAATAACTGTACCATGAAGACACCTCCACAACTGCAACTCGTGATTCATCATTCCAGGCAATGACGTATCACACTTCCTTTTATGTTCATTTTTTCATCTTCAATTGTGTAATGTGCTTCATATGTTCTTAGTTATTTCAGTTACTCCCACGACTTGTGTGGGATCTTTTGTACAATAATATAAATAAAAAAGCAATTTCATGCAATTCATGATATTATTTTAAGATGTTCTTGCATAATAAAATTGAAACTTACCTAAAATCAATCTTTTGCACAATAATGGATACCTAGTAGGAAAATTGTGTACTTGGTGTACCTTTTATCTTGAAATTGCAATTCAGCTCTACCTATTTTGAGTTGTAGCTAAAAATAGGTAACACTAACATTTGGGGAGATCTATTTGAATGAAAGGGTCCAATCATTGACAAGCATGATTCTCCTTCTCTCCATACCTCTCCTATTTGTGAAGAACATCTTAAAAGCCCTCCTATTAGGGTAGATATTAAGACACAACAAAATAAGGATGAAATCATGGACAATCATAACTGTATACACCTAAAATTGGTCAAGATAATTGATTAATTAAATACAAGCTATTTGATTAATAAATCTTTTTAATTCATCTACTTATAAATGAACTAAAAAAATTATTTATATGGTTCACTTTCCTAAATTATTTCTAAAATCACTTTCTTCATGATTTAATTAAATAAACAAATCTAACTAATTTGTTTTATTTTATTAATTCCCTCTCATTAAAATTGAATTTCTAAATTCAATATTTTCACATTTCTACATAACTCTCTAACCTCCTTCCACCTCATCTTTCACTTCATCATGTGTCTCATGAATTTAAATATTTCTAATTTCTGAATAGGAATTTCCATCAAGAAAACTCCTAACAAGATTGAAGAAACATGGCTTCTCCTTCCATTTGATGCTCTTCAACACTTGGCAAAGTGTTGTTTTAAAGGGAACCACCTCCATGATTCCCTCCAACTTCCTCACTTTCTACCATTGATCTCTCTGGATCATAATATTGACAATTGAATCTTGCCACATCACAATATGCCTTGAAAATACTATAAATACAACATCATTCTCCAGCTTTTCATTACACATCTTTGAGAAAACTTACTCCACATAAATCATTTGAGAGCATTTTAATATTAGAGCATTCAACATTTAGTATAGTATTTGCATATTAATTTAGAATCATGGCTTAGTTCTTAGCTACATTTCCATTATCACAATGATCTTATACATCATTTGCATCATAATCTCTAGTTTCATCTCCATTATCATATCACCATTGTCACTTGCAGCATATCACATAGTTTATCAAATCATGTAGGAACTAGGATTCTTGCATTTTACAACATCCATTCTCTAGGTTGTCATTCTAAAATTCATAGTGCATACAAAACATTTGAGAACCATTATGATTCAAGGAATCCTTAGAGCTAGGAAACAATGGAACATCTTTAGGGATTGAATATGTTTTGAATTCAATTAATTATGTGATTCAATTCTCTAATGTAATACGTCTCACTGGTTTTGTGTTGATTATTCACTTTACACATATTCACATGACACAATAACAATGAAATTGGACCTTCTCTTAATACATCTACTATGGGTAAACAAGATACTTTGATGTTAGAAGATCAAAGCAATAAGATTCATAAGACTCTAAGTTTCCTCTCTTCCCCTCGAGAAGACATTATTGACCAAGAGAATTCTATCATTGATAAGCAAGACAATCCAACCATTGGTAACTCCCTTACTTGCGATGAAATCATTTTAGAAGAACCAACCTTTAAATATCATGACCATCTAGTTCGTAGTTCTCCTAAAAAATATCCTTCTAGGGAGGATATCATGGTGGAAGATAATGACAACAATAGTGATTGATCTCCTTAGATGATGGTAAAGACATGACACTAGATTTACCTTCATTAAAAAGACATCAAACTACAACCATTGAGGTCATGAATCCATAAGTTTCCATTAGATCCCCATTAATTATTGGACCTCCTACATACCTTATGGGACATCCTAATAATCCTCTAATTATTTACCTACCCTCACAACTACCACAAACTTAAAATAAACATGTCCTCATCCTCAAACCACCTAAGAATAATGTTTCGTAGCAATTGAATTATAACATCGTTGCTCATACATATAACACTAGAAATAATCCACAACCAAAACAAACACCTTCAACATCCCTCCCATTTCCTAACCCTATCTTGCCTAGCCCTCCTCATTTTCCCTTAAAAAGAGGAAAGGAGTATGATCCTCTTGAACAATTTTTTTTTACCATTCCTAATGTGCAATCAAAGTGCTAACCTTATGGGAACTCATTCAAACCTCACCTATTAATCATAGCATGCTTCAAAGTGCTTTACAACAAATTGATATCATTTCTAATGTGAAATCATATGAAGTAGCAGCCCAAATTCAAGGTATAAGTATAATTCAAGAAATATTAGACACCACTTTCCCTCAAGATGAGATACCTCCCTTAAAAATTCAGAAAAAAAACATGAATCCTTCAATATAATAGTCCAAGTTAATCGAATCACAATAAGACAAACCCTTGTTGAAAATGGTCTGGTCTTCAATGTATGTACTATGATCCTTTTAGAAAAGATCAGAATGAGAAAAAGAGATATTAAACCCGATTCTTTGTCTATTTGTGGATTTGATAATATAGGAAAACAACTGCTTGGAGTCATCACATTACCTATCAAAGTGGGGAAAGTAAAATTATAAACTCCGGTCCACATTATGCCTGAAGATATTTCTTATAATTTCCTTTTACAAAGACCTTGGATTCATGAAATGAATGGAGTTCCTTCTACTTTTCATAGTGTAATGAAGTATGTCTATAACAAAAATATTTACACACTAAAAGCTGATCCTAAACCTGAAAGTTGCTTGATTTTCGAGAGAGAAGGATGAAATATGGAATTAGCTACAAAAAAGGAGGAATAGCACAAAAAGAAAATTGATGAAGTCACTAAGCTATTGGAAGATGATTGGGGTTCCTTAGATTTCACACCAACATTCATGGGTGAATACAAGATCATAAAAAAAGAGTATGAAAAGGGAAAATAAAAAGTGGTAATGTCAACACAAAATTCGAAAGCATTCACCTCAACCAATTTAGAAGATCAAGCTAATTACACAATTTTTTTTGACAAAGTTAATGAGCAACCACCGAATCCTAAAGAAATGAAAAATCTTTATGGAAGAGTAACTGAACTTATGAGACAACTTGGCTAGAGTGGAAAAGTATGTGGTGCTAGAGAATAAGGTATTTGTGTCCCTATAGAACCTAACACGCAAGAAACAACTCCTAGTCTTGGTTATTATCCTTTGATAGAAATTATACCATCAAACATGTGAACCCCAATCCTATACCTACACAAAGACAAGAAGAAAATACATTAGTAAGCTCATATGCAAGATAAAACAAGGATTCCCCATAAAATCCATTTGTAATGCTCAAAATAGGAAAAATGAAGAACAAGACATAAAAAGCAATGAAATCCTAATTAAGCAAGCAAAATCTTGATTCCATGGGGGAATTGGTGCCAATTGGTGTGTCGAAATTGGCCATTTCCCAACTCCTTTGTTGAAATGTTGATGATTTGATGAGTGATCCACCTTGATGAAGATTCAATCAAGCTCCATGATGAAAAATCTACATAACTTAGCTAAGAATTTGATGAAATGGATGAAATTAGATATGCTTGAGGATGAAGTTGAGTATAGTAAGTTTACTCAAATTGTGGATGCTAGAATGAGAGGAAGAGTCTCTCATTTATAGATTTCCAAATTGGAAAAGAGAGTGAAATTGAGCAATGTGGGATCATTCAACATCCAATGGCCAAGTGCCACTTGTCAAAATGTGAATGGTTGAAGGCTGTGCACATTTTGGTCAATGTGCATGATAAATGCCATTAGGTGGAATTTGAAATTGAGGAAATGACATGTGAGAGGGAAAAAGGAATGAAGTTAATGCCACTTGGATCAATGCACAAGGACATATAAGAGGAGTGAATGCTTTGTTGGAAGGACAAATCCACTTGGATTTTGAATTCAAATTTTGAAGGAATATTCCTCCTTTATTCCATGTTGAGAGAAAATAGGCAATTTAATAAATCAAAGTAATTGATTTATTGTGCAAGTTGCATTCTCTAGAGGATGTGACATGGATTAAGATTAAATTAATCAAAAGGTTAATTAATTTAATGAGAGATTTAGGAGATGTGACAACTTAGACTTAAATTTTTGAATTGATTTAAGTCAAGAATTGAGAGGAAAGGTTTAATTAAATAAATGTTTTGATTTATTTAAGTAAAGGGGATAATGTTAGATTAATTTATTCAATTTAATAAGAAGAATTTAGGGATTTAATCAAATAAGATGAGTTATTTAATTAAAGAGTGATTGAGGATTAATTAAATTAAATTGATTAATTTAATCAACAAGGGAGAAAGACCTAATTAAATAAATAATGATTTATCTAACTAAGAGATGAAAAAGTGATGATAAGTTAAGAAGACAATTTAGGAATAAATGACATTAGTAATTAGGATCAAGTGTGCATGTATATTTTCCATGTCTACATTTTGCCCCTCTCTGAAGCAATGTACTTGTTGTATTGGTTCAAAGAATAAACTATTGTGGTCAGAGCTCAAAAAATTTCAATTTTTTTGAATGCCCCACTATTGCCCTAGCGAAAGGATTATGTTGGTATACTGCCCCCTCGAGAGATCAAGCAGAAATGCTAATTTTTTTATCAAGATCGCGATAAAATGTGAGAGGAGTGGTTCTATTGATTAGAGAATGAAATATAATTCTTTGATGTAGATAATTTTGATGATGTATAGACAGTCATTGGCCATGGGTAGCCTTGTGTATATTTTGAGATCTCACACCTAATTTAGATAGGAATGTTAGTAAAGGTAGAAGAATCAGAAGAATAAGATGGATGGAAGGAGGATCCAACAAGCCTACGTTATGATGATGATGATGATGATTTGCTTACTAGGAGTTGGGATTTTCAAAGGGCCAATTACTTTATGTTTGATAACACACATAGGTACAATGCATCAAGGTATAAAGAACCAGGATGGCATTGTACCTAGTGTGATGGGCTTTGATTCGACAATCAGATAAGAGTGCTCTTGTTCACACCTAACATACAAAAACCATTCTAGGATGGACCTAACAAAGCAAGTATTCGCCAAGTTATTTTACAAGCACAACAAATAAAAAAGATAATGATAATTTACCCATTCCTTTCTCTCTAAACTTGTTTTTTGTTAGGCATCATCGAGAGGTCCTTGGAATGAGCGCAAAATAAGATAAGTCACAAAGACCAAGGAAAAAGTAAACAAACAAGCTAATGTTCTTGATACCGCTAGCCAAGGCTAAACTACTACGAGATACCTAATGCTTATGTCCATCGTGGGAAGGATACATCCTAGGACATATTGTGATCAGGGTTTTGATGAGATTGATTGGGTGATAAGCTATTGATACTCTGAGTTGACCAACTTGCTTGCTTACTGACCTAGACTTGAGACTTTGATGATTAGGTGTTCACTTTTGACCCTGCTAGACTTGCTTTCAACTGACTCATCAAAGGATGAAAGCGACGATTGATTTATTATGAGAAATGATTATTGCGGGTGAAAGTGAGATGAGACAGGTGCACCATTTTGGGTTTTTTCAGATATTTTGAGGCTGTTTTTTGGAATTTTGAAATGTTTCACAATTTTTTTTGGTATTTTTGAGATTTAAGATGAATGAAATAACTTAAAGACCTATCTTAGGGGTCTCAGGAGCTGATCCATAGATTAGCTTTGCCTACATTATATACGCAGAGACCATGTAATTCAACTGGTAACATACTTGACTCCATGATGAGATGGAAGGGCAAACAAATTGCCAGATTGCAACAAATGTCTAAAGGACTGATCTAGGGTGTCTCGGGGGATGATCAAAGGTCAACCTTTCCTACGTTCAAGCTCAGAGATGATGTAGTTTGTACAACATGATTTTTGGTGTTTTATGACTTTTGATTAATTTTTTGGATTTTGGATTTTTTGAATGTTTTGAATTTTTTTATTTTTTGAATGTTTTTGGATTTTGATGTTTAAGGAAGATCACAAGAATATATACGAATCTGATCCAATGTAGTTACAGGAACATGCCCCCAGCATAATGTGATAGACTACTTCGATGAAGGCAGGACAAGCTAACCTTAGGAATATGTTGAGTAGTACTATGGTAGAACATGATAGAAGCACAAGATCAAGCTATGGTATGGAATGTGAATAGATGGTGGAAGGATAAATGAGATGTAATGGATAAGTGAGTGTGTGGAAAAGGCCATGAATATCCTAGTGGATGGAGAGTGCTTTATTTAGGCTTGGTGCCTGTTTGCCAGGTTTTCACCAAGGTACTTGTCCAAAGTGCCACCGAAGTGGTTTTCACTAGAGGACGATTTTTTCTTTACTATTTTCAATCATTTTTTTGATATTTTGGATCTTTGCATTTTTTTATTTTTTTTGTTTGTCACCAAGACACCTGTTTACCAAGTTTTCATCAAGGTGACCATTTTTTTAGGACATTTTTTGATTTTTTTTTGTATTTTTTGGTTCTATACCTCACAAGATTTTAGGCATAGAACTTTTTGAGATGACAGCTGTTCATGGGATCCTACA
Organism: Sequoiadendron giganteum; assembly: GCA_007115665.2. Taxonomy (NCBI): domain Eukaryota; kingdom Viridiplantae; phylum Streptophyta; class Pinopsida; order Cupressales; family Cupressaceae; genus Sequoiadendron; species Sequoiadendron giganteum. The sequence continues at coordinate 240,805,957 of CM021109.1, forward strand.
GAGGCTCAACCTCTAGTGTTGACAACTGATATGCCCTTAATTTATAGCTTGTTGTGATGAAGAAAGGTCCCAACCAGTTGGGTTCAAATTTTTCTTTGATTTATGGATTTGGTACGGTTTTTTATTTTCTTTTAGTACAAGCTCGCCCACTTGGAAGGTGGTTCTCCTGATCTTCTTGTTGTAGCTATGCTTTAGGCAGTTTTGATAGACCCGTAGATGGTTGAGGGCATCCATGGACTGTTCGTCTAATAACTCCAGCTCATTTAACCTTGAAACTTGATATTCCTCATTTGTAATGAGGTTTTACAGTGATATCCTTAATGATGGGAGCTTGATCTCGATTGGGAGGATGGCTTCTGATCCGTAAACCAGGGAGAATGGGGTGGCACCTATTGGCATGTAGATGCTAGTGCGGTAGGCCCATAAGGCAAGGTTTAGCTTCAGATGCCAGTCATGACCGGATTCATTGACTATTTTCTTAAGTATTTTCAAGATAGTTTTATTAGTGGCTTCTTCTTGGCCATTGCCTTGGAGATAGTACAGAGTAGAAAAGTGATGCTGGATTTTGAATTTGTGGCATAGATCATAGACATCCTGATTCTTGAAAGGTGTTCCATTATAAGAGATAATGGATTGAGGGACACTGTATCGGAAAATGAGATAGTTCAGCATGAACTTGGATATCTTCTTTCTTGTAATGTATGTCATGGGAATTACTTCCACCCACTTTTTAAAATGCTTCGTAGCAGTGATGATGAATTTGTGTATGTTGGATGAGGTGGGTGTGATTTTTCTAATGAGATTGATTCCCCACTGCGAAAAGGGCCAAGGTGTAACAATAGGATGAAGTTCTTGAGTTGGTGCATGAATAAGTTCTCCATGTTGCTGGCACTATAAACACTTTCTGACAAGGTCGTGTGCCTCTCTTTCCATTGTTGGCTAGTAGTACCCAATTCTCAGCAACTTCTTAGCCAAGGTCATACCACTCGAGTGTGAACCAAAAATGCCATTGTGAACCTCAGTCAAAGTAGTTAGGGATTCCTTGGGTTTTAAGCAACGTAATAGGGTTCCTTCAATGCTCCTACAATAGAGGGTTTCTCCTAGGATGACAAAACGTAAGGATATTTTGACAAAGGCTCATTTAAGGTTTGGGGTTATGTCAGCTGGGAGGACTCCTATTCTCAAGTAGGTATAGATGTCATGATACCAGGGGTCACTGGAACCAACAAGTTCACACACATATTCTGACTCTGGTACCTCGAATGCGGGGATGAGAAGTTGCTCTACCAAGAATTCATGTTTTGGGACATTACAAGGGATATCCAATAAAGATCCAATTATTGCCTTAGCGTCAGCTGCTCTGTTGTTAGCCCTTGGTATCTGGTCAAAGGTGATATCAATGAATGATTCTTTGAGGCTCTCTACTAACTTCTTGTATGGTGTTAGCTTATCATCATTAGTTTGGTACTCACCATTGACTTGGTTGATAATAAGCTTTGAATCCCCATAAACCTTCAGTGCCATGACCCGCCACTGTGCTGCAATCTTGAGACCTATGGTTAAAGCCTCGTACTCCACAATGTTGCTAGTGCATGGGAATGCCAATTTGTAGGATCTAGGAATACAATCCCCCTATGGGGTGATGAAGCAAAAAAAAACTGGCTCCTGATCCATGTTGTGTGTATGAGTCATCGAAGTAGAGTTTCCATTGTTCGGCTATGTTGAGATTAAAGATGGATTCGTCTAGAAACTCTAATATGAGTGGATTCTCTGAGTAGATTGGAGCCTCCGCCAGTTGGTCTACAATTACTTTCCCTTTGATAGCCTTGCGCTCTACATATTCAATATCATGTTTTGTCAATATCATGACCCACTTGGTTGTTCGTCCTGTGAGAGTGGCCTTAGAGAGTAGGTATTTTAGTGGATTTATCTTTGTGATAAGCTTGATCTGATGAGCCAACATGTAGTGTGTGAACTTTTGGGCTGCAAACACAACTTCTAGGCAAGCTTTTTCTATTGGTGTGTAGTTGAGGTCATGCCCTACCATTGTCCTTCTGATGTAGTATATCTCTCTCTCTCTTCCATTTTCATCGTGTTGGGATAGTAAAGCACCGAGAGCTGCCATGGTTGCTGAAATGTATAGAATCAATCATTTTCTTGGAGTAGGTGGCATTAACATTGGTGGCGTAAGTAGATATTCTTTGGTTTTAATAAACGCATGATCACACTTGTCATCCCAATTGTATGTTACTCCCTTTTGGAGTAGATGTGAATATCGAATCTATTTATCTGCCAGTTGTGTGATGAATCTGTGGATGGATTGGAGCCTTCCCTATAGGACTCTAAGTTGTTTTAGTGTCCTGGGTGCTTCCATGTCGAGGATCACCTTGACTTTGGTGGGATCCACTTCTATTCCTCTCATTGAAACTATGTATCCTAGGAGTTTTCCTAATTGCACCCCAAAAATGCATTTCTTGGGGTTAAGTCTAACCTTGTATTTCTCCAATCTATCAAATATGGCACTTAGAGCTGCTATATGATCCTATCTTTTCCTTGACTTGGCCAATATATCATCCACATAATCTTCCACAGTTTTGTGAATCATGTCATGAAAAATTAGTGTCATGGCCCTTTCATATGTCGCTCCTGTATTCTTTAGCCCAAATAGAATCATGTTCCAGCAGTAGGTTCCCCATGGACATGTAAACGTTGTCTTATGGTGGTCTTCCTTTGCGATCATAATCTAGTTATAACCTAAGAAGCCATCCATCAGTGATAGCATCTCATGTTCGGCCGTCATGTCCACTATCATATCAATGTTGGGTAGTGGAAAATCATCCTTAGGACATGCTTTGTTTAGGTCTCTAAAATCAGTGCAAATACAGATGCCCCCATTTGGTTTGGAAACTAGCACAAGATTGGACACCCATTCTGGATAATCAATTGGGCGTATAAAGCCAAAATCCAAGATTTTCTGTAATTCCACCTTGACTAGCAAGGCTATCTGAGGGTGCATCTTTCTTAATTTCCGTCTTACTGGATTTGCCCCTGGGTAGATAGCTAAATGGTGAACCATGACTTCTAGATCGAGACTCGACATGTCAGCATAGGTCCATCCAAAGTTCACCTTTCTTTCTCTTAGAAATTCAGCCAAAAATTATTGTTCTTTTGTCAGAAGTGATTCAACATAAAATGTGATAAGTGTTGTTGCTTATGTTCCCAGATTGACAGAATTGCACTATTTCGCTAGGACTGCTGATTTCTCTTAGTGAAGTGCAGTAGGGGGGAGATTGAATCCTCCATCCTCCAGTGCCTTAGAGAGATTTTCACCGTTGGATGCATCCTTTATTTTTACTATTCTATGGTTAGAGAGTGCCACAGTGTGGTTTTCACTCAATGACCCTGAGCTTATTATCATTCTTTTTCTTTTGTGACCTAAGGACTCAATCGTCTCCCCATAATAAGCTTGTGTGTCTAGTGTGATGTCAAACCCAACCTTGTGATCTATGTATGGTACTGTATCTCTTAGTCCCATGAATTCTGAGAGAGCCTCATCATTTTTTAATGTGTCTAGAACTGGTGGTCCTCATTGGTCGTAATTGATGAGTTGAGGGTAAACTAGGTTTATTTTGTGGGGCTGGTGGTTTGACTCAAAAGATGATGCACTAATCATGAGTAAGGAAAAGTCCTCAAAAATCATGGGAAGGCTTGTTATGGTATCCTCATCATCACTACTACTACCAACCTCGGTTATGTTGAAGGTGAAATTATCTAGGGGTAGACTTGTTGATACGGGTAGTTGAAGAGTGGCTTCCGATAATTGAGGAAGAGACCTGATTGCTCTACTAGGGGTACCTCTACCACATATGGTTATACTCGGAGGGGTACATCCAAGGCCAAGGTTTCTCATTCATCTTTCTAAAATGATAGGCTCCAGCCATCCATTACTGTTCCTTCCAAGGCTTTCATTTCTGTTGTAGCCCATACTAAGCATCATTTGTAGTCCTCTGCTAGCATCATTCATGGGTAGGGTGGGTGTGGGTCTTTCATCTTGGTATAGTGTACTTGAAATGTCTCTTTCATCCATATTTTCCTAACTTAGATCCCCCCAACAACAAAATCTAGAAGGTTCTACCCTAAAAGTGTAGGCAAGTGTTTCAACTGATTGAGGTCATCCATGTGACCTAGGAGATTGAGGTAACTCTCTTATAAAAAAAACATTTTTTTCTCATTCTAGAATCTCCACACCCATTATCTTGGATCATGAGCTTGATGTCAGATATATCGGGGATGGAAGGTGTCTCTGTCATAGAAGTGGAGGCGAGGTTAGATGGATCTATATAGGGAGTGGATGGGCCTTCATCATTCTTTGGTACTTGGGGAATTTTGTAAAGCTTGGCTTCCAATTTTTTACAATAGGCAAATGGCTCTGGATCACCATGTATTGTGACTTCCTCATCCTAGTATGAAAATTTTACACATTGATGAAATGTTGAGGCGATCGCCTTCATTCTATGGATCCATGGGCATCCTAGGAGGATGTTGTAGGGAAAATCAAGGTTGAGGACCTGACATATGGTTTCCATAGTAGTTGGCCCTACTTGGATTGGGATCTTAATAGTGCCTTGAAGCATTCTTTCTTGATCATCATATGCTCTGATGGTAATGCCTTTGTGTTTTTCGATGGAGTCTTCTAAGATTCCTAAGTTCCTTATGAGTTTAAGTGAACATATATTGAGGCCCACACCTCCATCCACCAAGAACCTTTTAACCTTTTTCTTATGAAACAAGACTTGAAGGTGTAGTGCCCAATTGTGGTAAGGTTGGGCGGGAAGGTCTTGATCAAAGAAGGTGAGGAGATTTGGAGTGACGATGTTACCAACCATAGCTTGAAATTGTTCCATATCAAGGGTAGTAGAGACAATGGATGCAAATAATGCTTCATCAAGGAATTTTATATGGGCAGTAGAAATTTTTAATAATTCCATGATGGAGATTTGAGAGGGGGTTCTTTTTAACTCGTCAATGACATTATAATCATAGGGAATGACTTTCGGATTTGAAATGGGGGTCTTAGATGGTTGTGATGCCCCTACAATAGTAACCTTGCCACCGCATGTGGTGACTCCACAATCAATGTTGGCTCTTTTGATGCTAATGACAATGACCATTTCATCTATGCATGCAACGACACCTTCGTAGACAAGGTTTGCACTGGCATACTTTTGTTTCCCTTTATTGTTACCTTGGTTATTTCCTTGATTATGATTGGGCATCAGATTCATGTATATTTTGAGATCTTGATTTCCAGCGGGTTGTTTGACATTTATGATTTTGTCCTCAATAAGATCCTAGATGATGTTTTTCAATCTCATGCAGTTTGTGGTTGTGTTCCCTTTGATTTTGTGAAAATCACAAAGGATATTTTCATTGTACCATGGTGGTTTTGTCATGGGTTGCACATATTGCTTCGAATTGGAAATATTGATAAGGTTCTCTTTAACCAGTTTCTTAATTATAGATTCAATGGGCTCCCCAAGGGCTGTGAACTTCCGCTTGTGAGGATACCTTTTTCGGGGAGGTGTTCCTCCTTGATTGTTTAGATTATTGATTTGATTGTTCAGAACCGGTTGTTGGTGTGCCATAGTATTATTTTGCACATTGTTGTGGTTGTGATTCTTTGGTTGATGATGGGTTTGAGTATTTTTCTTGGGAGAATTGATGACAACCTTAGCATCAACTACTCCATCATTTGTGACATTTTTGTTCCTTGAACAGGTGCGAGGTTTATCGTTATAACTGGTGGGTGTGCAATTATCCTATTGTGTAGGAAACATCAATGGACTCCCTTGCGCAATGAGGGCTCTTTCGATATTGAGCGCCTTTCGGATCAATTGCTCATATGTTGTGATGCATTGTATTTTTAGATAGAACGCCAAGTTCTCATCTAGACATGCTATGATTGTGCAAACTTGTTGCTCTTCTGGCATGGTCCACTTGCTCTTATTGGCCTTGGATCACCATCTTTGCAAGAAGGAGGCGAATAACTCTCCTTTTCTTTGTTTCAGTGTTGATAGTTCCTCTAGACTAACATCCATACCTATGTTGAATGCATAGTTTTTGATAAATGCATCCACAATTTCTTGGAATGTTTTGATGCCTATGGGTAGGCGAGAGAACCATTCCATGGTAGGACCAGTCAGACTCTGAGGGAATAGTCGCATTAGATACGTGTCATCATATGCAACTTACATGCAATGCACTTCAAACTCCCAGACGTGATTTTCAGGGTTTCTCGTCCCATTATACTTATCAAATTTGGGGACTTCAAATCCCTTTGGGAACGATATCATTGTAAGACTTTTATCAAAAGGATAGGGGCACAAATTGCTTGGTGTTTTGGTTGCTTTTCCTGACTGAAGTTCCAACACTTACTGCAATAGCAATTTGATCTGTGGTACAACATTGTTTTGCGGATCAGGAGGTGGGGTGAATGTGTTTTGAGGAGTTCACGGTGTTTGATTGACGAGTGGGGTAGTGATGGCAGTTTTCTGCAAACTCTGTTGTGCTTTTGAGGCTTGTTGATATGCCTACATTTGTTCCAACAATGCTTGTTGTTGGTCCTATTATTGTTGGTCCTACTGCTGTTGTTCCCACAAAGCTTGTTCTTGGTCTAGCTATTGTTGCACCAACAAATCTTGTTGTTGGTCTAGTTGCTATTGCGCCAACAAGGCTTGTTGTTGGTCTACCTACTATTGCACCAGCAAAGCTTGTTGGGCTTCTTGTGCTGCTTGCACAACTTGTGCAGCTTGTTGAGCAACTAGTTGTGTTTGCGCTTGTTGAGCAGCCAGTTGTGCAACTTGTTGATTTTGTTGAAGTACCCTTTGGTGAGTGGCTTTTTGAATTTCCCGAACCATGGTGATGAATGAATTAGTCATATTGACTTTTGGTGGAATCGGTGGTGGATTGGGGGTGGTGTTAACCATTGTGGTGATCGAAATGGTTGTATTGGTGATTGGGATTTGAGTTGTGGATGGTGCGATCGAGATACTTAGTCCTTGGGAATCCATGATTTGAGATATTTGGGGAATGGTGGATGTGTTGACCATTGTGGTGGCTTGAATGGTTTCCATCTGCTATTGCGATACTGATGGAAAAAGGATGGGGTTTAATGTTATGGTTAGATTTCTTTGGTTTGAAAAATTGGCGATGGGTAGGGGGGAAGACCCAACCCAAGAGGTGATGCGGATATGAGTGGTAATGGAGGGAATGGTGGTGTGTTCCCTTGAAAAAGTGATGATGAAGAAGGATCAATGACTCCCTCTGTCTTGAATAACCCACCCTCTCCTTGCGAAACCATGGGGAGAGAAGTTTGTATATTCAATGGATAGATTGGAGTTGCATGAAATGAGGATGAGTTTGCATGATTTAGGAAAGTAAGTGGAACATATGGGTGTAATGAATTTACCAGAACAAAGTTATCTAGTGTGGTGTTGATGTTTATCTATCTGTTATTTTACAAGGCGATGCTCTTGTAATTCATGAAACATGGTGCTTCCCTTGTTAATAGCTGGCGGGGTTGAAGCGATTGTTGATATGATTTGGGAAATATCTTGAGTAATGTTCACAAGTGATATTGGAGGTATGCTCACAAGAGGCCTTTCCATATTGGTACTCATGTCAACGTCATAAGGGATTTTGGCCCCTTTTAACGCATGTATATATAGAGAGTGATTAAGATTCAACATGGCATTGATGATTCTATGATTCTTGGGATTTTGAACCATTTCAATTATTTCCTCTTGTGTCATTCCCAAGTCATCGCCGATGATGTCCTCTATATGACCCTCCTCTAGAGGGTTTTGTGATGGTAGAGAGGAGTTTTTTGGAGGGTTGCTCAATTCCACTAGATTCTTCTCGGGGGTCATTTGACTTAGGTCACTTGAAGTTGATGTTTCTTTAGTGATTTCCATGTTCTTCTTGTGTTGTGATCTTGTTTGAACCATAAAATAGTCGTTTGATCTTGATCTTTTTAGGCACAAAAGAGAAGAACTAGGAAAGTCTAAGGATCAAAAAGTGATGCAGGTGAGTGAAACTCTTTAAGAACCTTGGGGGGAGGAGATGCTAAATTTTTTAGGGCTTGAGTTGATTTGATTTTGGTAGTTTGACTAGGTGTATTAAGCCAAACAAGATGATGATGAACTTGTAAACACTACGAAGTTGTGTTATCCTAGACCAAACTTGTTTGAGAGGGTGATTTGACTAAGTGTGTTAAGCCAAATGAGGTGATTTTGAACTTGTAAACCCTAGCTAGGAAGTTGTGTTATCCTAGAGAAAACTCATTTGAGAGGATTGCTGATTTGACTAGGTGTATTAAGTCAAACAAGGTGATGATGATTTTGTCTATAAGTTTAGCATGAATGATGTTTCAAAGTTCTCAAGATTTTGTTGGTGAAATGGCATTTGATTTTGATGATTGAGAGATGGATGGGAGTGACCGATTTTGATCCTAAACTTGACCTAGACAAGACTCTTTCTTATAGGACCTTGGTATTGAAGAACACACCACACTTCTAAGTGAGAAAAGCAAACCTTTGAAAAAGAGTTGGATTTTGTTGATAATAGAACTCATACAAACTTGGGTTGTTCTTTGAGGCCTTCTTGTAGAAATTATATACCAATCTTTCTCTAACTTCAAGAAGCCTTTCAAGAAGTTCCTCACGAGCTTTTGGGCTAATCTGCTTGAACCTTGGTTTTTGGATTTTGATTTTATGGGAAATCATTTGAGAGAACACATGTGTGAAGTCCAATTGTTCTTATCTTTGTTTCATGAATTCATTTTATCAAAAAAAATTTCTTGATTATGATTTCAAGCTAAATGTCTATGTCTTAAGTCCTTTTCATTCCACAAGGCCCATTATGTGAAAATCAAGGTTTCAAGAGCACAATTTCCTAGGTTGACTTCAATGAAAACAAATGGTGATTAAACCCAAGCACTTAGAAACCTCTAAGGGTATGATCCCTAGGGTAAGCAAGAGCACTTAGATTCATCAAAGGATATTTTTTTCCTCCAAAGGGTTTGAAATTTTAAGCTCTTTGTGAATGTTTGTTTTCAAATATTTCGAAGACCAAGCAATGTATTCTTTTGATTCCAAGCACATGTACAACCCTAGGATGAAGAGACAATATTTTTTCGGTTTCCCACTTGGATAAATCTAGCTATGCATATTCAATGCGAATGATTAGATGCTTGACCACACAGGCTCCCCCTTACAGTGCACTCACTTCTAAGTTCAATCAAGCATCAATACCCATGAATCTCCCATGGCATACTTTTCATCTCTACAAAAAAACCGCATGTATACGTGGGGCGGCTTCAAAGGACATGACCTTTTGCACCAACAAAATAATTAAGGATTTTTTCTTTTGCTACACAAGGGTTTTAATTCAGACTTTCCATTCGTAGGAGTTGACCCATGCAGCAACAGACCATTGTTTCCCTTCTCATCGGAGCCAACCACGTGATACTGGCTTTTGTTCCAATACCCACTTTTATATCCCGGCTGGAAATACACTTATCCTTAGTGTGTTACTAGTTGGGTCGTTCCCTTGGGTGATTAATTTTTCCCACAAGGCAAGCCTGCTAAGATAAACAAAAGCGAGCAAACATATTCATAGTTCAATCAACCTTCATTTAGAAACAAAGGGAGAACACACGCAATATGCTTACTCACACTCGCAAGATGTTTTGTTCAATTTTAAACCCAAAATGAAATGTGAAGGTAATTGTTTTACTCAACTTAAGATCATCAAAAGAGCTTTTGATTCTTAAGATCTCCGTGAGGCGCAAGAGAAGCGCATACGTCCATTTGATATTATTTTGAGTAAAAAATTACAAAACAAAACAACACTTGTTCATTTCAAGCCCTCAAAGAAAAAGTGAATTCTTTTTAAAAGCACTAAATCAAATGTGGAATTTTGCCTTGCTCAATTGTTAAACCTTAAACCAAATCTAGTGAATTGTTTCTAAGGTTCTTTTTAAGCCTTTTGTTTGTAAATTTTGAAAGAAAATTTGTATTGTTCTTTTTAGAGCCCAAAAGAAATTTAGTATTCTCTAAAGCACAAAAGATGACAAATTTCTTAGGAGAGATTGAGAAATCTCTAAGAGTGTTAAACAACACTAGATAGTGTTTAAAAACACTTAGTACAAGATTAAATAATGTCACAATGTAGCCTTCCATTTTGCTTTCCTCCTTGCCCTAACTTGAAAAACGATTAAAACCAGAAGATACAGGGACAACAAATAGGTTAAAAGTTCAAAAAGCTAAAAAAAAAAGGCACATGTTGATTTTTTTTGTTGAAATTTTCACTGTCATCTAGTGACGCAATCTGCAAATGCAGTGCAGTTTAGAAATCCAGTGGCACAATATAGTGTCACATCCTGACTGAGTGTCGCGCTCTGCAGTAGACAGAGAGCGCAAATGTGATGCTATTCCAACATGCGGCGTAGTTTGGAGTTTGGAAACCCGCGGTGAAGTTTTCAAATTTGAAATTTTTGGGCGGGAAAGAAAATGCGGTGGATTTTGAGGTTTGAGCGGTGCAATATAGCACCGTTGGTCTGTAAGCGGTGCAATATAGCATCACCGGTCTATAAGCGGTGCAATATGGCACCACCGCCCTGTAAGCACAAAAAAAATTGTCAAAAACCATGAAATTTTGGAAAAACATGATAAATTTCTTCAAATTAGCCCTCCTTCTAGCGCCAAAATGTGAACCTCGATCCTATACCTGCACAAACACAACAAACAAACACATAGTTAGTTTCATATGCAAGATAAAACAAGGATTCCCCATGAAATCCATTTACAATGCTCAATAATAGGAAAAATGAAGAACAAACATAAAAGATAGGTGAAATGCTAATTAAGCATGCAAACTCTTGATCCCATGGGGGAATTGGTGTCAATTGGTGTGTCAAAATTGGCCTTTTCCCAACTCCTTTGTAAGCTTTTCTGATGATTTGATGAGTGATCTACCTTGATGAAGATTCAATCAAGCTCCATGATGAAAAATCTGCATAACCTAGCTAAGAATTTGATGAAATGGATGAAATTAGATATGCTTGAGGATGAAGTTGAGTATAGTAAGTTTAATCAAATTTTGGATGCTAGAATGAGAGGAAGAGTCTCTCATTTATAGATTTCCAAATTGGAAAAGAGAGTGAAATTGAGCAATGTGGGATCATTCAACATCCAATGGCCAAGTGCCACTTGTCAAGATGTGAATGGTTGAAGGTTGTGCACATTTTGGTCAATGTGCACGATAAATGCCATTAGGTGGAATTTGAAATTGAGGAAATGACATGTGAGAGGGAAAAAGGAATGAAGTTAATGCCACTTGGATCAATGCACAAGGACATGTAAGAGGAGTGAATGTTTTGTTGGAAGGAAAAATCCACTTGGATTTTGAATTCAAATTTTGAAGGAATATTCCTCCTTTATTCCATGTTGAGAGAAAATAGGAAATTTAATAAATCAAAGTAATTGATTTATTGTGCAAGTTGCATTTTCTAGAGGATGTGACATGGATTAATATTAAATTAATCAAAAGATTAATTAATTTAATGAGAGATTTAGGAGATGTGACAACTTAGACTTAAATTTATGAATTGATTTAATTCAAGAATTGAGAGGAAAGGTTTAATTAAATAAATGTTCTGATTTATTTAAGTAAAGGGGATAATGTTAGATTAGATTAAATAATTTTTAATTTATTCAATTTAATAAGAAGACTTTAGGGATTTAATCAAATAAGATGAGTTATTTAATTAAAGAGGGATTGAGGATTAATTAAATTAAACTGATTAATTTAATCAATAAGGGAGAAAGAATTAATTAAATAAATAATGATTTATCTAATTAAGAGATGAAAAGTGATGATAAGTTAAGAAGATGATTCAGGAAGAAATGACGTTAGTAATCGGGATCAAGTGTGCATGTATATTTTCCATGTCTACAAAACAAGACCTCACTTAATAGCAACACTATTACAAATATTCTTCCAATACAAGTTTAACTTTGGTGCATCCTGAACTGATATACTCTAGTGGTCTTGATTACTATCCTTTGAAAGAAACAAACGGAACAAATAAATCATTTCTTAATATCAAATTTCATCACACAAAACACTAATTATTCAAATATGATAGATTTTACACCCTCCTATAAAGGAGAGTACAAAATATCGCAATCTAAAGAGTCTTGTCTAAGTATGACACCTTGTACTAAGCAAGATATATCTTTGTCATAAAATAAAATAACATCTAATATTTGATCAATAGAGTATCTTGTCAAGACTCCTCCAAGATCATTTGATATCTCTCCCTCCAAGAACAAGAAATAAATTTTATTACAAGAGTTCATGGTCATTCTACTAACGAATGAAAAGTTTTGAGTAACAAAATTCAACCTCTTAAGCCGTGTGGTGCTCTTCCTTGTGTTGAAGTACCTCATTCCTCTAATTGATATTGATTTTCATGTTTCTCATCAACCATATCAACTCACCCTTGTCCTGCACTCAGTGGGAGAAATGGGTTAGGTAGTAGGACACTTTGTGACAAAAGTGGACGGTTTACACCAATTTTTATCTTTGTCCTCATATGCCACTTGTTAATTCTCTTTTGGCTAGTTGACTTCCTTCGATGTTTATATGAGAGAAAGCTTGCCCGATGTGACTAGCATGTCGTAAGTTGACTCGTATGTGACGTACTGAGTTATCTTTAGTATTGTATTTGTGGGGGAAACCCTTCTCTCCTATTTCATGACATCGCTTATTTCAAAAACATATGACTTGGCATAGGATTTTTTGAGGAAAACTCTCATGTCTTAGGAACAAACATTGGCTACTTTAAAGAAATTACTCACAGTAATGGTGTAGCAACTGCTTTAAAGTGGGGGCATACATCAATAAAATTTTTTGGCATATTTCATGATGTGATTTTTCTTTTTATTGTGACATGTCCTTTACTTGGTGGTGTCATTGGGTTTGATGTCCTCTAAGAGTGTGATATTTCTAAGAATATGATATCCCTCTGTGTCATGATGTAAATGAGGCATCCCATAAGTGGCGATCTAATATCCTTGACTTGTCCTCTCTTGGAGACATTAGGAAAAATGTTCCCTAAGAGGAAGACCTTACATGAACAAAGAAAAATACCCTTTCACAAAAAATTATATACACAAAATTCAAAAGAATACAAAAGCATATAATTGGGGTGCCTTATTGAAGTTATCAGGAAGATAGCTTTGGTATGGTTAGTATGATGAGAAGCTAACACACTCGCTTGAATTTCTCATTATACGGTGAGAAGCTAACACACTGGCATGCCTTTCTCACTAAACCACCTCATTGGGAAAACTCACCAAGTGGATAGAGTGAGGTTCCATATATCCTAGAGTGAGCGACACATATTTTGGGATAACTCACCTAGTGGACAGAATGAGGTTCCACTACCCTAGAGTGAGTAGTGTATGTTATGAACAAACAACCCCCTTCCACATCGCATTAGAATGGTTGTGCTTGATCCTTTTGTTTTTCTTTATCTTTCTTGGCCTTTGGCAGGGTATGATTATGTATATTTTTTATTCTTTCATACTTAAATGTCTTGAATGTCTAATTTAGTGTGAGTTTGACTTGGGGTCATCCTCTTACTAAAGTGGGGGAAAAATGTAGTAGCAAAAAAAGTATCCCTTTTCCTTATTTAATTTGGAATAATTGTCATTGATTTAACCTAATTTTGCCTAGGTCTAATGTTGTAATGTGTTGTACACATTCACATTGATCTTGGGCCCATTTTTAATTTAAAATACACCTAAATTATACCTTATTTAATGTGTTGTAAAGTGTTGTAACACACTTTCACACTTATCTAGGGTCTCATTAATTAATTTTGGTTAATTAGAGTTAATTAGCCCCTTTAATTCAAACTTAAGCCTTTTTTTTTACACCTTCTGAGGATCCATCCCAACACCCATAATTCAAATTGTAAAATATTTAATTGGGAAAAATCAAGGTCCTAGAAATTGGTGCTAGGACCCATTTGCCCTAGGTGGTGAATGGGTCCTCCCTTTATATGACCCCCTTTCTTTGCACATTTGACATGGGTTTTTGATGTTATTTCACCCCCTTGAAGGCAAGGTCCTGGAAACTTGTGCCAACACCCATTCACCCTAGGTGGCGAATGGTTCCTCCCTTAATTAGGACCACCTTTTTGAATTTGATTCTAGCAGGATTTTAATAATGTTCATTTCCAGATTTGGTGTCGGCTTGAGTTGTTTGAATTTTGGGGTTAATCTCTAGATTTAGTATAAATAAGGGGTTATTTCACATTGTTTCTCCTAGGACTTTTTTTCAAGAATTAGAGAATTAAAAGAGAATTTCAAAGGCATTTCAAAGGTATTTCAAGGTAGATTATCAAGATTTTATTGCAGCAATTCAAGATCAATTCATCATGTGTAAGGCATAGTGCATTCATGCATGTTGTTGAGCTAAGATAGTTGATGTAGCATTGAAGATCTGCTTGCGAGAATTGCTTCGCATATAAGATGCACATTCTTCATGGACACTTCATGTTATTTTGCATATTTACACTCCAAGACAACATCCAAGCTATCATCAATTACATATTTCATGTTTCATGTTTCAATTTCCTTATTTCATCATTTGTTTTAATTACCTAAACAGGGTTTGACATAGGAAAACCCCTATTCACTAACAATAAACAGTTTTTTCTCCTCTTCAGTGTGTTTTTGCAGATTTATAGGTTGAATATCAAGTGGAGAACAAGTTTCAAGAAAAATTGTCAAAGTTGTCAAGTTGCAAAATTGTCATTCATAGTGCAAGAACATGGGAAGAAGGCTACCAAAATAGTTACAGGTTTTTAGGAGTTGTTAATCGAGGATCCGAGAGTGCGAACATCAAGGAAAATAGCCCAGATCTCAGTTTCAAAAACCCTAATAGGGACCCATTTGCCACTAAAGGTGAATGAGTCCTTTGTGCCCTAAAAAAAGGCTTCTTATAGCAAGGTGCACACCATTTTGAGCTCTAAAACTTCCCTCATAGTTTCTATAATAGTTAGGGTTAGTTTTTTATTGTTATTTTAGCATTTTGGCCTTCATAATTGAATGTTTCATAGTGAAAATTAGTGGTTTATCATCTTGATCCATTCACTTTGATAAAACACTATATTTTTCTATGTTTCAAGTAGCATGAACCCAAAGAGTCTTAGCAAGGGGCCAATCTTGGCAAGGAATAACAAGAGATCGCCAAATAGATGAATGGTTGATAAATCAATTATTCTCACAAAATCCATTACTTGATGTCTTCTCAATATTTCCAAATGATTTTCATAACAAAAGTGTGAAGGGAACACCCTATACTAAGAGGGGGGATGAATCAATATATTTTAATTTCTACTAAATTTGAACTTCAAGCATGGACCTTAAAACATCAATGCAAATCTCAACCAATATTCTTATTGATGCAAAAATTAAGAGAAAATAACATACACATCCACACAATGAACACTAGATATACTTGGAAACTCAAGATGGGAAAACCACGGTGAGAAAACTTGCTTGGATCTACTACCCAAATCCAACCTTACAAAGCAAGAATATAATAAGGGATTTACAATATGAATTAGGCACCAACCTACCAGAGACACCAATCCATTATGGTATTTGAAAGCACCAATCTATAGGAGACACCAATCCCCTAAACCAAGATCTAAGCACCAACTCAACTGGTGAGGCACCAATCCCACTAGAATACATAATAAGAACAGTGAACCTTCAAGGCTAAATACTCCACTCTCTTCTAATCTTCAAACAATATCAGACCTATTCCACATAGTGTATATGATCTTTTGATAATGGTGCACAATGACTGGAATACAAATCACATTACACCTCTCTGGTATTCATATTAAAATACTAATCACATAACATTCCCTTTTTAACACCTCATACTTAGGACAAATCCTAGAAAACTATATATGTATTACAAATATCATTACATTTATATGTCGGCCTATGATAAATATTATTGAATCTACAAGTCTACCACAATATAAGCCTTAATCAAACATGTAATAGGACAGGTCCAATAGCCCACACACTACACAAAGAGAAGGAGCACACCTTTCATTTCCCAATGAGGACCTATCTAGTCCCAATGATCATCCACATGCTACCTTTAGAGAGCACCACCTCTGTCACATGAATTCAAAACAATGACCCTCCTAATAACCTTGTATAATGATCCTTCTGTCACTTTAAAACATACTTTCTGCTACACGCCAAATCTAGAAACTCTGGATCATGATAAAACATGTGTAGATATACCCTCCATTCAAACCACAAGACATAACACAACTGAGAAGAAATCCATATAATATCAACCCACCAGTGTAAACATACAACCTTTTTGGATCATTTAGGATCATGCTTCCAGATCACTTCCACCAATAGGAAAGGATATATGATGATATTACAATCATACTCCAATTGATACTGCAACCTATTACTAAATTCCCGTAACACAAGGAACACAAATTCATAGAAAACATTCTAGACAACAACCTTCTGGATACCCTAACAATAATGATAGAACTGAATAACACCTTTGACATAAATGACAACCTCTTTCCAACAATCTCCCCCTTTTTCATTGATGGAAAACCAAAAAACTATCCCCCTAAGAATAATACTTTCCATCAACAAGTTATGTCATTCCAAGCATGTTGGCTTTCTCTCTCCCCCTTTGACATCAATGGAAAAGGGAAACACTCCCTTGTTTGTAGTCATTTTTTATTTCAAAGTCCAAAAACCTTTCTTTTGGATAGACTCTCCTTGAGTCCAAACACCATCAATTTTTTTGATCACTCCATTCTTGTCCAACAATGCACTGAAATATTCTACAAGACCACCAAGTCTACTTGCATCAAGGAGTCAACACTCCCTCTCAACCTGTGCTTCCTCTAGAACATTAAATAGGAGAGGTCCCTCTCTCTCATCTTCTACCTAAATAACTCAAACGTATTATTGTATTCTTCCTTTTTATACCAGACCCAATTTTTGTTCTTCTTTCCCAACTAGCATTCTATCTCTTTGATTTCAATGAGTTCATCACCTTCTAAGCTACAACTGAAAACAATAGGCTCATTGTAACTTCCTTCTATGGATCCACATTTTTCCATACTAGATGTAATATTGTAGCTTTCAATTCCAAAATCATCACATATTATAGATTGATCATAAAATATGGTGTGAGGGATTATTGATCTTTCAAGATTTTGTTCTTCCTATTTCTTCTTCCAAACTTTACTAGAATCACTATTTTGATTTATCAAATTACTTCCATTAATTTTTGGCTTAGAAGAATTCATAAAATTGCTTCTATAGTCTCTCGCAATATGTCCAAAGTTGTTGCACTTATGACAAATGATACTGGAAATAAATAATGGAGCAAACACATTTCTGCTAAGAAAATTATTTCTTCTTACCAAAATTTTCCTACAATCCACCCTCGTATGACCAAAATTATTACAATTGAAACAATAGCCAAAGAAAGGATGGTTGAACTTGGTATTGCGTGCTTGTCTTCTTGGATTTTGTCTTCCAGATCTTCTCTTATGTATTTGAATTTGAATGAATCCCTCATCATCTTCCTTGTTGTCCTTGGTCACCTTGCACTGATCACTTTTCTAACCATGTTCATCTGGATCTTCTACACTTTTCTCAAACATATCAACATGATGCCATGTGATCAAGCAAGCTTATTTTTTCCTTTGTTAGCTACTTTCAATTACTAATGGACCCCTTGCAGAATATCATCCTTAGAGAGAATTTTTTTATCAAATTTTGTATTGAATGGAAAGGTGTGATGCTTGAGACCACTAAAATATAATTCTATCTTATCATGTCAATGTTGAGTCATAAATCAACATTTTTCTTATCTTCATCATATTTAAATATTAAGACACATCCTCCTAATGGGAATGAATAGATTAAATGTTGGAATAATGTCATCATATGAACTACTTAATTTTTATATATTTATGGTTACTAATTAACACAATTTCACTGTCATTCATATAAGGCCAACAACTTGGAACTCCATTATGTCACCATTGAGCTAGAAAAACTTCTATTTTCTCCTACTTTATAGCTATGTGTTGCTTAATTTTCTAACAAAAGTAAATAATAGATATTCACTCCACTCAGTGAGCTCAAATCAAGGCATTCCTGCATTGGCTTAAATCTAGGGATAAAGATTCAAAACAAAATTTAATCCTTTTGAGATTTCCAAAATCCTTAAGAAAAAAAACATATTATAGAAGGCCACTAGGTCTTCTCAAAACTTCATGATATTCTCTAGGATTTAGTCCACCATTGTCTATATTATTTTCAAGCTAAGTTTCCTTCCTTTGAGATTGAACAAGCCCTATAATAATGTGTGATTGTGGCTCCCTATTAGCTCTCCATTATACAATGAGTCATATGTGGCCAAAATATCACTTTGGCATATAATTGTGAAGTGGTTTTTTCTATAGCCAATGCAACAACTCTCATATATGATGGTTTTCCTTATGAATTTTATCAATCCATATGACACACTATTGGTCCTAATCTCTTCTAAGTTTTATTGGAATCTTTTGAGTTAGGTACCCTAGTTGATATAATAAATAAAGGTAATTTTTAATTCATACCTAAAGTAGGTGATCTTGAAGAAATTTATAATTGGTTTTTAATCAAGTTCTAAATGATTTCTACAAGATTATTTCCAAATGACTTATAATTTACATCTATCACTTGTGTTTACTTATTGTCTAGCCTAAGTAGACTCATTTCATCAAGAGCAAATATATCCTAGATAATATTATTATTTATTGGAAATGCATAGTGCATGCATGTTGCTCTCAACAACAATATTTTAATCAAGATTAACTTTTATATATCTTTTAAATAGGTTGAATGGTTTTTCATCTTGATCATGCTTCATTCTCTTGTATTTGGTCCTAAATTTCTCTACTCAATTGAGATGCTTTTTATGAATTCTTTAAATTATCTCACCATTAATGGTAGATAATCCTCTTCTTTTGAGATTTTTATATCCATTCACCAAGGTTTCCTTCTTGTTTCATCCTTTACATTCTTGTTATTAAAAGGTTTGGCCACTTGCTATATAATGTGGTTGTTAAGAAGAGGCTTAAAGGTATTTCTCTTTCACAATCACCTCTTGAGCTTGTCAATGACCACTATTCTAATGAATCCTTTTTCACTCTCGTTAGAGAAATATAATGTTACTCATTCCCTTTAGTGCTTGAATACTTTCTACCTTGCTTTCAATTCTAGCATATAGTGGCGAAATAATAAATGCTATCACTAATCCTTCCTTCCTAAGCCCCCTTAGCTTGAATTTTTTGGTTGGAAATGGATTAACCATGGGGAAGTATTTAGGTTTTCTAGCACACCCTTTTATTTACAATCCTTTTCTATAGATATTTGGCAAGCCATTCTTTCTTTCATTGAGAAAAAGATCAATATTTGGATTAACAAACCTCTTTCCTTTACTATAATTTTTTTTTTTTTTCTAAATTATTGGTCACTAAGTTCATGTGTAATATTCTTCCTATTGGAGTCCTTTAAAAAACCTTTCATCTAAAATTGGAGTGTGTACTTAAATATTCTTTGTGCTCCTCTTCAAATCAAGGAATTTATGTTTACACTAAGTTGCCTAAGAATTTTATTGTCTCCCACACAACTTTAGTGGTCTTAGCCTTAATTATCTTCATACACAAGGTTTGGCATTATTTTCCAAGAAGATAGTTCGAGCCATAAGGGTAATGAGGCATAGAAAATTTATCTTAAGAATTGTATTTCTTTTGAAAATCCTTGTGGTAGACAATCCTAAAAATATCTTGGTTTCCATTACATTCTAATCGTGAAGGAAACTACATAAATTCAAGTAATTTTTGTTGTCAAAAGTATATGGAAGGCCCAAGAAGCCATCAAGCCTTGGCTTATTTGAAATGAGAATGATTTCAAGACTAGGATTTCCATCAACTGACAATAACTTTGATGGTCTCCTATGACTAACTACTTTATAGGATATACCTCTTACCAAAGTTCCATTGGTCCATGCCTTAATTTTTTAAAGAGGAATTCACTCAATTTTAGACCTCTTCTCTAGAGCCATGAATAATTGATTCCTTTGTTAGAATTTAAAGCTAAATTCAAGCTTGGAAAAGAAGATTTTGAATCCTTTCAAACATTGTGGAGTTTGTTCTTCCTAGAGTGCTTCACAAAGCTAGAATAATAAATTTGGCACTTGGTGTGCAAGGCCCCAATGGAAAGACTTGAAATGGTATCCAAACATTCCTTGTAGGAATTATAAACTCTTCAAAATGTATTCAAGAGTGCTTGTGCGTGCTCATTTTTCTTTGTCTATTAAAGCTATTTTACGATCAAATATTATGTTATAGATCCAAGTTTACGTCTATAAAGTTTTTGTATAATTTTCTCACTTGCAAACACTTATCAAGCATTGAGCTAATACCTTTTTAACTATAAATCATGTGGACCACCTTCTCTTGCAAATAGAGATATCTCCTCTTTATGCAAGTGCCATTATGGTCATAACCATAGTGTTTGTTTCATACATAGCTCCAATGGATCTCATGGATCACCTTACCACCTGTGACATGGTTGGTCTCCTCTATCACATGGCTAATCTTTTTCCTCTCAGTATGATTGTGATCTACTAGACTAGCATAACAATGGTAAATCCCTTTAACTAGAACAACAAGAAGAAAAATAAACAAAATATAATCACAAGTTGAAAACCCATTCGTTATGGCTATGCTCTCTCAAATGATTGGGGGATTTTGGGCCAATCCCCCTTATTATGACTCTCCTGATATAGCTTCAATTGGTTAGCAATTCGACAAATTTTCCTATTTATAGATTCTAACATCAGCATTTAATAATGTGATTCCATTCTACATAGTGTTAAAACTGAACATCCTAACCATTTGATTATAATATTTTTTTGGAAAGCTAAAATCCCAACCAACTGCTTATTTGATAGAAAGTTGATGCTCATAAGAAAGTGAGATGAAACTAAACATACTATTGGAGGAAAGTGGATGACAATCGCTCTTTTTCTTTACTCTTCCTTCATTTTCCATATTACCTGCCACCAACACATCTGTTTTCAGTCCATATCATCTTAGTGTCTATAAATGCATGCAATTGGGCATAAGAAAAACAATACAGGTCCTGCAATTGATTAAGCAAGATGGCAAAGGCATATGGCGTAGGCATTGGGCTCTTGGCTATGGCTCTCACTGCACTGCTGCTGGTTAATATGGTGAGCGGTCTGGGCATAAAAAATCCACCACCATCGCCCAAAGAATCCATTGCAGATAAGCCACCATTCTTCTTTCCCTTCGTAAATGAGGAGCCAGTGACACCCCCATCGCCCAAAGAATCCATTGCAGATAAGCCAGTGCCACCCACATCACCCAAATCATCTGACAAAGCCGAATTGCCATTAATGTAATCCCTGATCTCCATCTGCGCAACTGCTATACTATTCCCCTTCTGATCTTACTATCATCACTCTCATAATAACATATAATAATTTCTTGTTGGCTGTTTGGGATCTCTGTGATCCCAAACATGGAAAATCTATAATATAATGGAAATTTAAAGTTCACTATGGTTTTATTTTAGCATTATGTTATTATCTAAATGGTTTACTTCAAGTATATATTGTTTCTACCATTATCAATTTGTTCACTATTGACAGATATTGATATATTGGTGTTAGATGGTATAGTTAGATATATGATGCTATAGTTAAATATATTTCTTTCAATACATGGATGTTTTGATAATTTACCATTTAAGCTTACTCCATTGGACATATTAACATATTCCACTATAAATCAAGTTGGTATTTCATGTAATTATATATAAATTCTTACATCTTTTAAAAAACAGATTTTAAATAGTCAAAGAATAAATATTTAATTAATTTGGATTTGGATTTTATTGATTCCCATACATTGAAAGTTGGTTTTATGTGAAGATAATAATTTCATTTTGAAAGGATGTGCTTATTTTCTATAATTTTAGCTTATTCTCATGATATCTAAGTCTCAATAAACACTAAATATGTTCATGATTATAATATAAAATCTATCACTCATTAAAGTCATCTCTTTTCAAACAAATTGTAAAGAAATAAAGAGCCCTATTCTGGTGTGGAGTTATTTAATTAATTATATATAAATTCTTACTCTTCTTAAAATTAGATTTTAGATAGTCAAAGAATAAACATTTAATTAATTTGGATCTTAGTTCTATTGATTCTCATACATTCAAAGTTGGTTTTATGTGGGGATAATACTTTATCAATAAACAATGTTTCATTGATAAAGAATGTGCTTATTTTCTATGATTTTGACGTATTGTCATGATAGCCAAGTCTCAATAAACACTAAATATGTTCATGATTATAATATAAAATTTATCACTCATTAAAGTCATTCATTTTCAAATAATTTGTAAAGATATAAAGAGCCATATTATGGTGTGGAGTTATTTAATTAATTTGTTCATGTTGTAGGTTAATGATAAATAAAATAATTAATATTAAATATAATTATTCAAGTTTAAAAAAAGATAAAGAAATATATAAGTGTAATCAATAAACATGTAGGGTTAAGAGTGTCTTTCTTTTTATATTTTGATTAATATATTATTGCAGATGTTATTGTATATTAGAATATGGATCTAAAATTGAAATGTACAAATATTTATAGACAATTAAATTTTAGCACTCTAAATTTTAAAACAAAATCACACTTATGAAAATACATTAGAAACTATAATCATATCTAAATACCTATGATTCTATTCACAAACATATTACTGTTTAAACCCCTAAAATCTAAAATTTCTAGTTCACCTCTATGAGATGCCTAATTAGAACACGTGGTATGCAAAAATGCCTTAGTGAGCTTCTTATGTTAGGGTGTGGAAGTGTACCATCTTCCCATTTATGCCTTGGTCAAATTTTTGTTGATTGTTGTTCACAAAATTTGAACGCAAGTATTTCTTACAATATACATCTCTACATGAAGATTCAATAGAGGCTGTCCTTACATGATTATATAGACCTAGGATTCTTTCATGTTTTTGAAAAGTTAAACAACATTTACAGGGCGTTTTACCCTACACAACGAGCCACAAGGGCCAAAAAAAGGACAAGTCTAAAACAACTTAAAAAATAGGGAAAAAACTAGAGACAACCCAAAGGCAACACAACAACTGCAGAGAAATAGCAGACCGGCTAGCAATAGAAGCAACTAACTGGTTTCGTCCCAGTTCTTGATCAGGAGGTCCACCACCTCGTCTCCCACCCACTCTTTATTTTCCTGGCTATTGTTCCCCTCCAGTTCCTCCTTTATGGCATTTGATAGAGTACTTGTAACAAAGTGACCCAGCTTCATGGTGAAGCGGGTCAGCCCCCGAAATCTTTTGTCCAGAGTGTCCAAACGCTTAGCCACCTTATCTGAATCCATCCCATCATCCATAGCAACCTGAGCCTCACCAGGCTCATCCACCAGCGGCTACAAAGGGCGCAAGCCAAAGCCATCAGAAGGGAGCTTGCTGTCCACCGAAGTAAGCTAGGGCCTCTCCACTAAATCTTCTTCCACCTCTTCTGACTCTTCTTCCATGTAACCCTTGCTATCTGACTGCTCCTCATCTGAATCCTCAATAATTAATCTCTTCTTGTTGTTCTTAGCCAGCCTCCCAGATCTTCTCCTGACACTTTCCCCTCCAGTCATCTCCGCGTTCCCCACAACCGTGTCCCCTCTGGAATCTTTTCTAATCTCATTCTTACCCTTGCCTTCTTTGACAGTCGTAGCCTGCATGCATTTCTCCTTTCATTTTTTCGACATAGGGCAAGTAACAGCCGTATCAGCCTGAGTTGCTTTTAGCTCACAGAACCCTTCCGCCGCACTGGCATGGGTCCTGCCCAACCCACCCTTAATCTTTTTGGAGGTAAATTTGGTCTTGGCATTCCCCAGATCAATATTAGACTTTCGAGGAGGACTCTTGGACTCAGCTGGGGAGATATGCACCATGGAGATGGGTTCAATGTTCTCAACACGGACAACGGTGATGGCTTTGGGCGGGCAGAGGGCAAGATGAAAGTGATACAGGTGGAGAATTAGCCCCTAATGGAGTGGGAGTGGTAGAAGATCACAGGGATTTCGGTTGGCCGCCACTTTACACTTGTCCACAGAACTTTCTAGATCCATTAGAAGGAAAAACAGAAAACTAAGAAGCATTTTGTGCCTAAGATGGTTTAATAGGGGGAAATGGTAAAAGAAGCAAGTTTTGAATCTACCTTCCAACGTAACGTATTTCATCAGTGCCATGCAAACCTAGTCCCATGGCTTAGGAAGCTCTTCCCTTTCAAACCCCGCCTGGTTCCTAACAGGGGTCTCCTCTCCTCTAAAAAATTCCCTTAGGCTCTCATGGTCCGGCTTTTTGGTGTGCTTAGGATAGTTTTTCCCTTCACACAACAACCCTATAGCTTGCGTAATAACCTCCTCGTTGATTTCAAACAAAATCCCCCCAATGGAGACCTTCTTGTCCTTCCACGAGCTGGAAAATTGACCCGATAAAATGGGATCACGGCCGACTAAGCTTTCCATGAGTGGAGCAATTCCTCCCTCCACACAAATGTGCCAGACAAGTGGGTTGTTTCAGAATTCATCACAATTGTCCGGTTCCATCCGAACACGATCACCTCCCATACTGCCAGACTTCTCAGGAAGCTCACAAAAATGCAAGAAATGCCAAAAGTAGCACTCGCGAACAAAAATATTAACCGGATAGTTAAGGCAGGGATTACAACAATGCAAATCTAAACTCGCATACCAAACACATGCGTGGAGAGGAAATATGCCATAGTGAGAATGGATGCAAAAATTAATGAAATTATGATTACAGTATAGAGGGCGAAAGTTGGCGAAGAAGTAGGAAAAGCACGAAGCCCCATGCAAATAGACTAATAAACTAATTTTAGTAATCCTCCAAATTAAGCCAAAAGATCCCCTAGCTAAACTAGCCATCCTGAAGTCTCTAGAAAGCATCCAAATCGTAACATAGAAAGTCACATCATTATTAATACAATCACTCCTCCCAAAGTAATGAGGATATGTAACAAGCAATCCAGTTCCCAAAATGATAGCCCGCACAGTACGGTCCCTCTCCTAATAATAAGTCACGGCTTTCCAATTAATCTGCATCATGCCACCAAAAGTAGACTTGAACTTCTCAATTAAATCCCCATCCCACCGACTCATCATAATCTTATAAACTAAACCCATCCACCAAGTCCATAGGACATACACGTGGCCACTCCTTCCACTGCCCCACACACGCTCAGCTCTACCAGGATAATTCCGCTTGTACTCCATACCAATTTTGACATTCATCCACCGACACATCCAAATTAACTAGTGGGCCCCCCCGTCAGCTCTCGTCATCCAAAAGTTAAAAATCATTATAAACCATGGTAGCCTTTCCCCAATCTATCAACACTTGAATATTTGGCGACAGTCTTTCCTTATTTCTCCAACATCTAGCCAAGTCCCAACCTGAGCCAAGATTAGCCAAGGCATCCACCACACTATTTACTTCTCTAAAAATATGGGTCACCTTTTTGTCCCTTAAGTTAGACATAAGGAATCTAGCATACATTAAAATGTCCTTGGTATTCCAACCTATAAATCTATCTTTTACCACAGCATCCGTCACCATTTTGGAATCTCCTTCAATATGGAGATTAACAATCCCCAGAGAAACAACGATTTTGAGGCCCATAAACAGTGCACGAGCCTCAGCCACCAGAGCCGACTGAACCCCAATGCTGCCAGCAAACCCCGTCACCATATTCCCCATAGAGTCTCTGATAATCCCACCTATACTTTCCCTTCCTGGATTGCCTTTAGCAGCCCCATCAAAGTTCATTTTAAACCATCCACCATTCGGAGGCTCCCATTTAGTATTTCTCCTAGCTAGTAATTTCAAATTATCAAAGGCATTAGCCTTTAGATCCTAGTGCCAATCCTTGGCCAATTTTATTTCATAGTCCCTTGGCCCTAACTCAAGAAGTTTCCCATCAAAGAGGGAGATGTTCTCCTCTATGAGCCGAACACCAATTCCAAACACCTCCTTGGGGCTCCGCTCAATGTTCCTGAAAACCCTGTTATTCCTTTCCTTCCATAAGCACCATCCTAAGATTGGGGGGGTCTGCCTCCAAATTTCATCAGTCAGAGGATGGAAAAAAGGCCCATTCCAACCCAGAATAAATGACAAAAGGTCTTTTCTCATCACCCAGTGGACATCAAGTTTCTCAAAATCCAACCCCCAAACTTCAGCAGCATATGGGCAATGTAACAAAAGGTGGTTGACAATTTCCTCCCCCTCCTTGCAAAGGAAACATCTATTGGGAAAGCATAACCCCCGAGTTCTCAAATTGTCTTGAGTTAAGATCCTATTATGACAAGTCGTCCACCAGGAAAAATTTATTTTAGGAATCATGTGGCGATTCCAAACCCTCCTCCAGTGTTTCTCAACAGGAATTTCCTTAGTCAACAGTCTGTAAGTAGAACGAATAGAAAGATCCCCCTGCTTATCTAAAGCCCAAAAGAACTCATCCTCCTTGTCATAGGAAGGGAACCTGACACTGGAGAGCAACACTTGAAGAGATCTAGCGAGGCAGCAAAGGGAGAGATCTCTCCAAATCCTAGCGCCAGGAGGCCTAGCCACATAGTCTCTAATAAATAACCCAAAGAATTTTTGAGCTTCATCCATCACTGCTCTAAAATCAGAGCCAGCCAAGGGGGACTCCATAAGCCAAGCATCCTCCAGATCACTGAACCCAGGGGATGGGGTTCCAAAAGACAATCAATCAAAGGCCTATTCTGGAGGTACTTGGCATTCAGAATTTTGCACCAGTCCTTGGTGTTCCTTAACTGGTCCCACCCAACCTTGGCCATCAGTGCCCTATTAGAGATAACTATCTTTCTTATTCCAAGCCCACCACAATCTTTAGCCTGACAAACCCTTTCCCATTTAACTAAAGCAATCTTCTTTTTTTCCTTAGTACCTGACCAAAGGAAAATTCTCTGAATTCTTTCAAACTTCTCCATAATATACCTGGGCATCTTAAAAATAGCTAGGAAGTAGGTGGGGATACCTTGTATAGCCGTAGAAAGAAGTTGAAGTTTCCCTGCATGACTTAGCAAAGAGCCCTTCCAACCAACCAACTTCCTTTGGATCCTCTCCAAAATAGAATACCAAAACTTCAGTTGAACCTCTTTAACCATTAGTGGGAGCCCAAGGTACACTGATGGGAGAGAATCCCCAACACAACCTAGGATCGCAGTCACCCTATTTTGCAAATTTGGTAAGCAATTAAAAAAATAAATCTTTCTCTTGTTGTAGTTGATGCACTGACCCGAACGGGAGGCATAGCTGTTAAGGCAAGCTTTCCATTTCTTGGCTTCCACAACATCCATGAATTGCTGCACAACAATCGGACCAAGAGAGGTAGCCGCTCTAACACCAGATATGGAGCCCTCTGATAGTAGACTCATAAAGTTCCTGCTAAGCACATTAGCAATCATTATAAAGAGATAGGGGGAGAGAGGGTCCCCCTGTCTGAGCCCTCTTCCAGTAGAGAAAAAACCATAGGGAGACCCATTCACCAGAACCGAGAATTTAATAGTACAAACACACTTCATAATGAGCTTAATGACTGATCTATTAAAGCCAAACTTAGCCAAGACCTAGGCAGGAATTCCCACAGAACCTTATCATAAGCTTTAGAAATATCAAGCTTAAGCGCCATCCCCGCATTATTGCATCTATCCATAGAATGGAGTAGTTCAAGAGTGGTCAAGGAAGCATCTAGAATGTGGCGCCCCGGGACAAACCCCTTTTAAGTGTGACTTATAATCTTATGAAGCAGAGGCTTAATCTGATTAACAAGGATCTTAGATAAGATCTTATAGAAGATGTTACAAAGATTGATAGGTCAAAAATCAGACATAGATAGAGGCTCACTAATCTTGGTAATAAGGGCAATGAAAGTGTGATTCATTTGTTTAAGAATCTTACCATATTTAAAGAAGTCCCTAGCCACAAGCACAAGGTCCTAGCCCACAATATCCTAGAAGATTTGGAAGAAAGTAGGGGGAACCCATCAGGTCCAAGAACTTTGAAGGCCCCCATGCTAAAAGTAGCCAATCGAACCTCATCCGAGAAGACACTCCTAAGAATTCCCAGGTTGTCCTCCAGAGAGATGGAAGCAGGGAGATGTTGGAGGATCTTACAATCTAGAGCCATGTTGGGCACCTCTGCAGGGGCCGAATAAGCCTCCAAGAAATAATTAACCGCATAGGACTTAATATGAGCTAGATTAGATATCACCTCCCCAAAGGCACTTGTCAATTTTGCAATTTGATTCCTTTTCCGATGTTTGATGGTAGAAACATGAAAAAAGGACGTGTTCCTGTCTCCTTCCTTCAGCCATTGCACCCTCAATTTTTGCTTCTAGAAGACCTGTTCATTTTTTAAAACCTTTTCCTATTCCATTCTGGCATCCTTTTCCTGATTGTTGGTCTGCTGATTGACATCTCCCTCATCCATATTTTTTTGCAAGGTCCTCAACCTTACCTTGAGCTATTTTTTTCTTTGATAAACATCCCCAAACACATTCCTATTCTAGCCCTTAACCATCATTTTAATATGTTTGAGTTTATATCAGAGCAAGATTTCCTGAGCCTGTAATAGAGCATCAAACATGAGGCAGTTGTAGTAGTACTTGCGAGTGTGAGTTGAGTTCAAGATGCCTCCAAGACTTTCTCAGCATGGAAAAGCCAGAGGTCGAGGTGGTGGAGGAAGAGATCCACTTAGAGATGAAATCAAAGCCCTTAGAAGGCAATTAGAAACCTTACAACAAGAGGTTTGAACACGAGATGTGCAATGAGATAGAGATAAGAGTGAAGATGAAACGAGAGAGGAAATGGAAGAGGAAGAGCAGGATCCTAGATCCTAGAGAAAGAAGATTGTTGTGAGTGATCTCAAGCATTGGGAAGAGACCTACAATGAAGGTTTCAACTTTCAATGGAAGTTTGAATCCTAAAGAATTGATCAATTGGATCAATGACATGGAAGAATTTTTTGAGTTTGAGGATATTGAAGATCCTCACATAGTGGAGTTTGCAAAGAAAAAATTGAGAGGTCATTCTAGTATATGGTGGAAAGAGATCTAGTTAGAAAGAGGAAGACAAGGGAAAGATAAAATTTCTAGATTGGACAGAATGGTGTCAAAATTGAAGAAATAATTTATTCTAGTTGATTACAAATTGGAGTTTCTCAAGAAGATGCAGAGATTGAGGCAAGGAACAAGAACGGTGAAAGAATACATAGAGTAATTTCACAAGGTCTTGATTTGTACAGGACATTCTAAGGCGAATGAAGAAAAATTTTCTTGTTATATTAGTGGGTTGAAGACAAGCATATAGGAAGAATTGGCACTGGTAAGAATGACCACCATTGAGGATGCTTATTAGTTTTCTCTAAAGGTTGAAGAACGACTAAACAAGGGGTTTGAGATCAGACAATGAGGTGGAGGTCATGTAGGAAAGACCAGTGGATGGTCATATGGAGGTCAAAATTAAGATCAAAATAAGGGTGAAGACTCTTGTAGCAGCTATAACCAAAAAAGAGATAACACCTACCATCCTCATGATCAGAATAATGGAGACCAAAGAGGAAGAGGTAGATCTAGATGAGGACTAGGAAGAGGATGCTTTCGTGGAACCTATTTCTAGTTTGGAGAAGAAGGACATAGAGCCTATGAGTGTCTTGAACATCAAGGAAGGAAAAATAGAAGACTTGAGGGTAATGCACGAATTGCACATGTAGATAAAGATGTCGAGTCTTCACATTTTGAGGATGCATAAAGAGGAGAGGTTCTTGTTACTAGAACAACCTTGCTAAATGAGGAGAAGAAACCAACTCAAAGGAAGAATTAGTTTCACACCAGATGTAAGTGTGAAGGTAAAGTTTTCAATGCTATTATTGATGGAGGTAGTATTGATAACCTTGTTTCAAAAGAAATGGTTAGCAAGTTGCAGTTGGAGAGAAGAAGGAATCTGAACCCATAGTGGATTGCTTAGTTGGAGAAGGACCATAAAGCCTTGGTAAATGAACAATTTCTGATAAAGTTCAAGATTGGAAATTACCATGATGAGGTATTGTGTGATATTTTGCCTATGGATGTTTATCATATGTTTTTAGGTAAACCACGGCAGTTTGATCGGTGAGCAGTACATGATGGATTTGCCAACACCTATTCTTTGAAAAAGGATGGGGTTCATCATAAGTTGAAGCCCTTGAAAGAGGAAAAAGAAAAGGTATGTAGTAATGAATATTTTGTTTGGTTGATGGAAGAAAGATCCTAGAAGGTATGAAGAATGAGAATATGTGTTTTGCATTGATCCCTAGAATTGAGAAAGAAGATACTACTCGGGTACTTGTACAGGTTTCATATTTGTTGAATGAGTTTCAAGCTATTATTTTTTATAACGTACCTAAATATTTGTCTCCAATAAGAAATATTAGTCATCAAATGGACTTGATTCTTGGAGCTAGTTTTCCAAGTAAGACAGCTCATCATATGAATCCAACAAAGAGTGAAGAGTTGAACAGACAAGTGCAAGAGTTGTTGCATAAGGGATTGATTAGAGAGAGTTTGAATCCATGTGTAGTACCTAAAGTACTAGCACCAAAGAAGGATGGGGAATGATGGATGTGTACATATTCTAGAGCCATCAACAAGATCACCATCAAGTATAGATTTCCCTTGGCGAGAATGGATGACATTATGGATTGTTTGAGTGGAGCTGAGTACTTCACGAAGATAAATTTAAAGAGTGGATATCACTAGATCTAGATTAAAGAATGAAATGAATGAAAGACAACCTTTAAAATCAATGAGGGATTGTACAAGTGGTTAGTCATGCCTTTTGGACTAACCAATGCACCGAGCACATTTATGTAGCTTATGAATGAGGTATTGAAAGAATTTTTAGGAAAATTTGTTATTGTTTATTTGGATGATATTTTGATTTTCAGTAAGACATTGGAGGACCACTTGATGCATATTTGAAGAGGTTTTGAGAAGCTAAGGAAGGAGAAGCTATTGATTAATTTGAAGAAATGTAGTTTTGTGAAGAGAGAGTTGGTGTATCTAGGATTTGTTGTCTCAACATAGGGTCTTAAAATTGATCCAGAGAAGGTGAGAGCTATCATTGAATGACCTACCTCAAGGAATGTTACAAAGGTAAGATAATTTCATGGTCTAGCAATTTTTTATAGAAACTTTATTAAGAATTTCAATAGTATTTATGCACCTCTAATTGAAGTGATGAGAGGAGATAGAAAAGAGTTTAAGTGGACTATAGAAGCAGCCAAAAGTTTTCATATGTTGAAGATGAAAGCTATAGAGAAACCTATTTTGGAACTTCCAGATTTCAATAAGGTATTTTAGGTAAATTGTGATGCTAGTGGCACTTCCATAGGAGATATTTTGAGTCATGAAGGTAAGCATGTTGCCTATTTTAGTGAGAAGTTGAATGATGCTAAGAAGCGATATTCTATCTATGATCAAGAGTTTTATGCTATAGTTCAAGATTTGAAGAAATGGAGAAACTATTTTTTTCCAAAAGAATTTTTTTTATATACTGATCACCAAGCTTTGTAGTATCTCAATAGTCAAGGAAATTTAAATCAAAGGAACTTAAAGTGGGTTGATTTTTTGAAAAGTTATAACTTTTTTTTGAAGCACATGAGTGGAAGGTCAAATAGAGTTGCAAATTCCTTGAGTAAAAGGAATTATTTTTTGATAGAAATGAATACAAAGGTTGTTGGGTTCAATGAACTCAATAATTTGTACCCCTGAAGATCCAAACTTTATAGAATCTTGGAAGGATTGTTTGGAACCTATTACATTGGATAAGATGATATGGTTGGATTTCTTAATCCAAGATGGGATGTTGTTTAGAGGAAGCCAATTGTGTATTCCAAGGAGTTCTATGAGAGGGAATCTAATCAAGGAGAAGCATAGTGGAGGATTGGCTGTACATTTTGGTCGAGATAAGACAATTTCTCTTGTCAATGAGAATTATTATTGGCCATATTTACAACAAGACGTGAAGAATTTTGTACAAAGTTGTAGAGTATGTCAGATGGTAAAAGGAACAAGCCGAAATACTAGATTATATCAGTCATTACATGTACCTAAGAGGCCATGTGAGGATATTAGCATGGATTTTTTTCTTGGCTTTCCAAGGGCATAGAGAGGGAATGATTCCATATTTGTGGTGGTGGATAGATTTTCAAATATGGCACATTTCATTCCATGTCATAAGACCAATGATTTTGTTCATGTTATAGAGTTGTTTTTTTGAGAGGTGGTGAGACTACGTGGTCTACCAATGAGTGTAGTTTCAGATAGAGATACCAAATTTGTTGGTTATTTCTAGAGGACATTATAGAAGTTGAAGATAGATTTGAAGTTAAATTTTTCACACCATCCATAGAATGGTGGACAAACAGAGGTGGTGAATATGAGTTTGGGTAACTTGCTAAGATGCGTAGTAGGAGATAAGCCTAAGGGATGGGATTTGATTATACCACAGATAGAATTTGCTTTTAATAATTCTGTCAATAGGAGCACTTGTAAATCACCATTCCAAATTGTGTATGGGAGTAGTCCAAGAAATTCTTTTGAAATAAGAAAGATGGATAAGGGGGGAAGAGTAGTGTCGAGGCTAAAGATTTTGTTGAGCACCTAAATAATTTGCACAAAGAAGTGAAGAAACATATCAATAAGATGAACTCACAATATAAGGCTCAAGCAAATCATAAAAGGAGGTATAAGGAGTTCCAAGTAGGAGATGAATTCATGGTTCATTTGTGAAAGGAAAGGTTTCCAGTTCATACATACAACAAATTAAAGATGAAGAAGTTTGGACCATGCAAGATCTTGAAGAAGCATGATTCAGGAAATGCTTATGAGGTCAAGTTGCCTAGTGGAATACACAGTTCTCTTGTGTTCAACATTTCTTATTTGATAGAGTATCATGAAGGTGATATAGAGGAGGGGCTGATAAAAGAACAATGGAAAATTTCATCACCTACTTCAGAGAAGGTAGAGATAGAAGAAATCTTAGATAGTCGTGTGGGTAGAAGCACAAGAAACAAACAATACTTAGAGTACTTGGTGAAATGGAGAGGAAGGCCTATTGAAGATTCATCAGGGTTGTTTGAGGCTAAGGTTAATTGTCTTGGTTTCCCTCTAACTCCTGAGAAGTGACAAGGTCACTTTTCAAATTACCCTGGGTGTCTGATGTAGGAGCATCCAGTGGTGTAGGGAAATCTTGCATCACCCAAAAAAAATGTTTTCTTTATTTTATTTAGCTGTTTTGAGTCCCATGATGGAATTTAAGGGGTGTAAGACAATCAAGCATCAAAAATAGAAAAAAATGAGCACTTAATATTTTTAGTAAGTCGACCTAAACAAGCTCATATGGACCTAAAAATTTACCCCAAGGAGCAGGACTGAAAAAAAAATTTGGTTGCAAGAGAATCACCTCAATACCATGTATGGTTCATCCCGAGAAATTTCTCCAATGCAACTTCAATTTCATAAATGAAGACTTTAGAGGCCCTAAAACAACTTGAAAAGTTGATGAGCCGACCTACGGTCAATTCATGCACTGTAGATCTCTTTGAGAGCTTTCCAATGATATGCAATAATAGAAAATTGAACACCAAGATCAAAATTTATGGCCCCACAAATTTGCCCCTCTAAAAAGTGAATTTCATTAAAATTTCTTCCTAGGCCAGAAATCAAATGACAAGACTTTTGGCACCAAAAAAAAAGAAATTTGAACTTTCTAGAACATTCTAGGGCAGTTATTGGGTAAAATAAAATGGGTTAAGTGGGGGTTGTAGAAGGTGGCTCTGATAGTTTAGATTGTGGCTCCGAATAATATATTTTCTTTTTAGAGTTGATTTTGTTATAATGAATAAAGCCCATGAGGCTGTAGCATGTAAGTCTTGAATCTGTAATTTCATTATCTGAAAATAATTGAAAGTGGGTTATTTTTTTGTCTCGCATCTTCTATATTGGTATCTAGTATTGTGATCTATGTGGTTTCGGATGGCTTGGCCCTCATCATTGATGGAGATGATCCTTCTTCAGTTGTTTTGAGAGAATACTTGGACCCTCTTGTTCATTCTCTACATGATCATCCTTCGTAGGTTGACATGAGTGTGGATTTTTTTGGACAAAATTTGAAGGAGGCTTCTTTATCTTTAGAGGAGGTATCCTTGTCCTTAGATTGTGTTCTACAATTATTTATAGGATATTTTGGCTTGTCATCTTCTACAATGTGGCCTAAAATGCATTTTTGGAGTGTGAAATCATGTGGCATCAATATGGAGACACTTGAGCATACATCATCCTTTTTCCCTTATCTTCCTTTAAGAATGAGAAGACATCATGCATACCATCTTGGTTTTGTTTCTTCCTAAGGGGAGGGATATTGTTCAATAGTATTAGATCATCTTCACCATTCAATGAAAAGAATCTACCATCATTGGAAGAGACTCAACATTGAGGGTTGGTCGCATGGTCTCTCTTCTTATTCTTATGGGGGAATATTTTTCCTCGCATGGGATTTTATCCTTCTCATTGTTCATTGAAAGAATTTTTTTCAATCTCTCTTTTGGGGAGGAGTTTTGTCCCAATGGGTTTTCTGCTTTTCTTAGTTTGTGAGAGATTGCATTTGTACATAGGTACCTAACATGGCCTCATAGCCAGGACCCATCTTTACATCATTTCATAGTTTGCATAATAATCTACTCCCTAAGATACACTTATCAGGGGGTGTTGGTGTAAATAGGTGTTTTACCTAGCTAGTTTATTAGTGGGTCTATTTACATGTTAAGTTTACTTAGGTCTTAGAAGGGAATCTTTCTACAAGGTGTTAGTTGTCATTAGATATTATATTATATTTTGACTCTTAATAATTATGTCCAAATTTATTTAGTATTAGTTGTCTCATGAAATTTGATTAAGACGTGTGTCATGATCCTATCTAATCGTTTGTCTCACCTTAACTATATAACCAGGTGGTCTCATGTGTAAATAAACATGACATCAATCATATCATTTGCATCCTTTGATTGAATAACATTATTCTCTCATATCTGATCTCTCTTGTTCTTTCACAAAGTTCATAGATCTTGGGTGGCTACAATCTTCAGCCAAATATTTCATGGTGTGAATTATTCTATACCAACTCTTACACAAGTTGGTATTGAATAAGTAAATTTAAATTTTCTCATAGTTGATACATTCACCAAATACATCAACATACTTGTTTAGACATGTATTCCATCTCCTAGTCTCCACAACTAAGGTAGAATCAAACAAAATGGTGTCATAAACAAATTATTGTATGGTTGAAGGTTCAAGAGAGGTAGTAGCTTTGATTCCCTTTAGCACTCTAGATCATGGTAAATTTAAAATATTTCTTCCAATAACTTCAGCTAGAAAAATAAAATGGTACCTGGAAAGGCAATCACTCTATCTAATCCCTCTTCCAAAATTGAAGAATCCTTTGGGGATTCCATTGGCCAACACCAAGAATAACAATTGTTACAAATTCCTTAACCATATTGATGTCTCTTTCATGGAAGACAAATTTGGTCATCCTTTCTCTATGGCCAAACAAAAATTATTGAAACAATTTGGCTTCAAACCACTTTGAATTGGGTTGGTAGTTTGTAATGTTTTGTTATTTTTTGTTTCCAATGGTTTCATTGGTGTTCCTCTTTATTATCTTTTGTTGTTTTGTTGTGATTAATTCTTATCTTTCAATTTGTTCAAGGGTTCGGGCCCTTTCAAAATCTATATTCTTACCTTAATAAAAACAAACATTTAATTAGTTTGGATCTTAATTCTATTGATTCTCATACATTAAAAATTGATTTTATGTGGGAATAATAATTTATTAACAAATAATGTTTCATTCATAAAGGATGTGTTTATTTTCTATGGTTTTGGCTTATTCTCATGATAGGCAAGTCTCAATAAACACTAAATACATTCATGATCATAATATACAATTTATCACTCATTAAAATCATCCCTCGTGTTTATTAAATGGATAGCCCTCTTCAAACAAAATGTTTATTAAATGGATATTCCTTTTCAAAAAAATTGTAAGGAAATAAAACAGCCCTATTGTGGTTTGGAGTTAATTAATTAATTAATATCATATGATAATACTAAATAAAATAGTGAACCTTAAGTAGAATTATTTAATTTGAATACAAGATAAAGAAATGTATAAATGTAATTGATAAATATGTAGGGTTAGAATCATATTTACTTTTATTTTTTGATTAATATATTATTAATAAGGGTCTAAATTGAAGTATACAAACATTTATATACAATAGATTAACACTCTAAATTTTGAAACAAAATCACACTTGTGACAATACATTAGAAACTAAAATAATATCTAAGTACTTAGGATTTGTGTCACAAACATATCACTATTTAAACTCCTAAAATCTATAGTATATAATTTACCCCTATGAGATATCTAATTAAAACATGAGGTATGAATAATTCCTTGTGAAGCTTCTTATACTAGGGTGTGAAAGTGTACTATCTTCTCATTTATGATTTGGTCAAGGTTTTGTTGATTAATATTCATAAAATTTGAACACAAGTATGTTGCAACATGTATACATGAAGATTCAATATAGGTTGTCCTTAGATGATTATCTAGACCTAGGATTATTCCATGTTAGTTTTTTATTCTCTTTTGATCAAATGATGTGTCATGAATGCTCTTGATTGAAAACCTTTCCATCTTTTAACATGCCCCTAAGGCATGTATTTAAGTAGAAAAATACAAGTCCCAAGTAACATGATTTTGACATAAAAACTAATAGTAAAATGGTTACTTACAAGAATTTCAAGCTCAAATTATGGGAACTTGAATCTTAAAAATAGAGGATTGAATAATACTAGGAATTGATCTTATCTAAGGACTAAATTGTAAATATACTTTTATTTGGGGTGCATGAAAGGATGAAATAAAGGTATGTTCTACCACCAATTTAAAAATAATGCAACCCATTCATCATGTTGAGTATAGTAATTATATTCATTCAATTTTACCATTTTTTTCAATGGTTAACTTAGATTTTGGTAAAACTCCAATCAACTAGTCAAGTTGATGCCAATTGATCCATTATAATCTTTTTAGTGTTAGTAAAAGAAAAGTTTAATTCCTTTCACCATAATTTTTAATAGTTTAGGTCACTCTAATTTGGTCAAGTATATCATAACTTTAGGTGAACATTCATAGAGGAAAATAAACTTTCACTAAGCCTATCCTAGGCTAATCTAATGAAATGCTTACACATAAGAAAAATTAAACTAGATTGATTAATAATAATCTAGAAATAGAAACTTTGACAAGTGTATTTGCTAATTTTGGAAAATAAAAAAGAGGGTAGAAATACTTATCTTAATGATTAAATAATGATGGTCAACCAATGAATATTTTAGAATATTATTGGAATGTACCTTAGAAATGTGTTTTTTTTTAGAGGAATGCCTCAAATTATATGATAGTTCTCTACCTTGTTAAGAACGTTGGCCCTTGTCTCCCAGATGAAAGTTTTCTCTCTGGTCCTTTGAGGGAGATAAGATAGTGGGTCAAGAAACTACTCATTTCACTATCATCAAGTTTTCTCTCCAATACGGTCCTTGCCTCTCACCCACAATCAAATGCCCCTACTATTTTAAGGGCATTTACCAGACTTATCTAGAAAGCTCTTGTGGGAGGGCCCCTAAAATTATATGGTAGCTCGTTAATTAGGAATTTTTATCTAATTAATCCTCCCACCCACCCCATTAAGGGTTGAGTCTAGTCTTCTAGTTTATATTTATGATCATGCATTCATCATATTCCCATATACTCATCCCTACTTAAATTAGAATTATGCTTCTTTGGTTCACCTAATTGATGATGGTGTTCCCTACCTTTCTTGTTAATCTAAGATCTTCTAGAAAATAGAAATACATAGATTGAGTTGTTATTATATAACATGGGTACACATTATCGAATGTCAACTCACAAAAAATAAGAGAGAAATGATAAAAGGCAACAAGAAAGCCTCCTAGAATAATGTATACAAATTATTTATTCTTTGTAATGTGCATTAAATTTACATGTTTCACTACTAAATGCTCCTTTAATAATCTAGAATGAGAGAGGAATTTTGTATTCTAGATGATTATAAATGAATACAATAGATGTATTTTATTACTAGCATATAACATCAAATTACACTAGACATGTGTTTATTCAACTGAAGGCAACTAGGTGAATAGGGAAAGTTTACCAACATTTAATTTTGAATTTTAAAAAAGGACAAGTCCACAACCATAGGGCTTCCCCCATAATGTGTAAGTTTTTAATGTGGAAAAATTATTGAATTCAAGTGGCAAATAGATAAATGGAGATGGATAAATATGAGAATATGATAAGTAGATGGATAAAGTAAATGTATAAAGGCGTGTGTACAAAGAAAGGGGAGCATTAATCTATAGAGATATGTGTATATAGATGTATAGAAGGTTAGGAAAAGGTCCATATTTTGCACAAGTTTATATAATTTGTATTCTATCATGGTATAGAGAGGATGATTCTCTTAGTAGTAGATTATATAGCTAAGAAAATTCTCAAGCATATAAAATGAGTGTGTAGTACAAATTTAACATGCAAGAATTAATGAAAATTTATGTTATTTATGTTATTATGTTTGAATCATGATTGCATATTTTATAAATTCTCATCATTGAATGTGACAACAGATTAATCCTAATATTTTCTTAAATTTGACTAGCATTTCATATCATCACGAATTATAATTTCCATTTCGTTGTCAATTGCTAGTATCCTTGGAAGATCCTATCAACTGAGGATCTGTAGACACTTCAAAATGTCTTGAATGACACTACACACTTGAAAATGATATATTAACATCATTTCATCCTAAAACCCATCTTCTTCTTACTTATTTGATTAAATTAACCTAGTTGTTTAATCAAATGCCTCATTTTCATCTATTAACCTAATTAATCTAATTGGGTTAATTCACCCCCCATTAAAACTAACATTTCATCTTTTTTGGTTAAATAATAAAAATTATTTAATCTAAGTTTTAATTCCTCTTATTTAATTAAATAACTCTAAGCTATTTAATTAAATATCATATTGCATCCCCTTTTTCATTAAATTAATAATTTAATGAATATCACTTTATTCTCCATCTTGCACATTCAAATTTAGTTTTAATTAACTGAATTTCTAATTTACCTCCATCCACTTGCATAAGGAATATTCCAAAGGAATATTATCCTATTTGGCTCCAAAATTGGAATGATTTCTTTCAAACAAACTTTCAAAGTTGTTACAAAGTGTGTTTGTTTAATGAATCATTCTTATCCCTTGATCTTTTCTTGATCCATGTGATCTTTGATTCTCATCCATTGATGAGAATCATTGATCCATGTGCTCAACCTTCATCCATTATTGACCATTGATTGATCAAATCAATCTCAGCCCTTGATTTTTTCATTTGGTTTCCTATAAATAGAACACTATTTGGAGAGAAATGGATTCACCTTTTTAGAGAAAACTTATGTTGTTGAAACTCACACTCATTTACATCCATGTTTCATATTTCAATAACATTTTTTTAGATTAAAGCTTCATCCATTTATCTTAAGCATACATTAATGGCTTCCATATTAGCTTAGTTTGCATACATTTTAGCATAAATTCATAGTTATGGATTGTATCTTTGAACTTTGTTTACATATAATATAGGTTGCATCTAGTTTATTAAGAATTCAAGCATTTAGCACTCATCCCATCAAGTTAATCTAGTTTTATAATGTTTTGTTCATCTCTCATCAGTTTCATCAAGTTTCTTCAATAAAACTGATTAAAACAAGCTCATAATACCCAAGGGATTGGGAAAGGGTCACCATTCCACTTCAATGCAACACCACTCCCCCAATAGGATAAGATTCAAGTTTTTAGAATAGATGTTTGTCAAACTTTCATGTTTTTAGCATGTTAGTTTAATGGCTTCTTCGTTTTGTTGATTTTAAATATCTTATTGGGATCATTGCTTAGGGGATCAAACAAACTTTAGATTCATATGGATATGGTCTCTTTAGTTCACACTATGACTTTGGTCATAGGATCCATTTTCAAGATCCTATTTTTTATTGTTTATAGACTCTAACATCAACATTTAGTAATGTGATTACATTCCACTAAGTGTTATGTAAACTAATAAAATAGAACGCCCTAACCATTTTCTTATAAGATTCATTGGTTTTCGAACATTCATGAAATACTATTTACTTATTTGATATAAATTTGATACTAAGAGGAAAGTGCCCTCCATTTGAAGTGAGATTAAACAAAGAATACTATTGGAGGAAAGTGCATGGAAATATAATTGATCTTTTCATTTTACATATCACCTACCACCAACACTTTTAGTCCATATCATCTTAGTGTGTATAAATACATGTAATTTCTAAACCAAAACTATACAGATCCTAAAATTGATTAGGCAAGATGGAAAAGGCATATGGCATAGGAATTGGACTCATGGCTTGGGCTCTCACTTCATTGACGTTGATTAATATGGTGAGCGATGTGGGCATAAAAAATCCACCACCATCACCCAAAGTATCCATTGTAGATGAGCCACCATTATTTTATCCTCTATCTCCCTCTGTAAATGAGGAGCCACCCCCATCACCCAAATCATATAATAAATCCAAATTTCCATTAATGTAATCCCTCATCTCCATCTGTGTAACTACTATACTATCATCACTCTCATAATAAGATATAAAAATTTCTTGTTGGTTGTTTGGTATCTTTGTGACATCCATGGAAAATATATAATATATGGAAATTTGAAGTTCCCAATGGTTTTATTTTAGCTTTATGTTATTATCTAAATGATTTATTTCAAGTATATATTGTTTCTACCATTATCAATTTTTTCACTATTGACAGATATTGATATTTTTCCCTATAGATAACATCTGTGTTAGATGCTATAGTTAAATGCATTTCTTTCAATACATAGATGTTTGGATAATTTATCTCATTTGAAATATTAACATATTCCATCTTAAACCAAGTTTGCATTTCATTTAATTATATATAAATTATTACTCTTCTTAGAAATTAAATTTTAGATAGTCAAAGAACAAACCTTTAATTAATTTGGATCTCAATTTTATTTATTTTCATACATTAAAAGTTGGTTTTATGTGAGGATAATACTTTATTAATAAGCAATATTTCACTGACAAAGGATGTGATTATTTTCTATGGTTTTGGTTTATTCTCATGGTAGTCAAGTCTCAATAAACTCTAAATATGTTCATGATTATAATATAAAATCTATCACTCATTAAAATCATCCATTTTTGAATAAATTGCAAAGAAATAAAGAGCCCTATTGTAGTCTAGACTTATTTAATTAATTAATTCATATTATAGATTAATAATAAAAAAAATAATGATTATTAAATAGAATTATTCAAATTTAATATAAGATAATCAAATGTATAAGTGTAATTGATAAAGATGTAGGTTAAGAGTATCTTTCTTTTTATATTTTGATTAATATATTATTGTAAGTGTTATTGTGTATTAGAATAGGGAGTTAAAATTAAAGTGTACAAATATTTATAGATAATTATTATTTTTTTAATCAAAAGGCTAAGCCTATAATATATTAATATATATGTAATTTTAGTTAAAAGGATGCCAAATAACTTTGACATTGGCTGAGATGACTGAACTTTTCCCTATTTTCAATTATTATGCCCTAGACAACCATGACAAAATTTATATTACATAGTTATCCCACATACTTGCAACAATAAAATGGCTGCAAGTCTATAGTACTATAATTTTTTCCTTCCATCATCCTTTCAAAAAACAAAAAAAATACTTCCTTTACATATGATACTATATATGCATCATCACTTATACTTTAGACATCTGCAAAAAGTGTCATTACAGATTTTCAGCTCCAACTATAGGAAATTGCATTGAGCTTTCACCAATTTCTTCACAAAAAGCTTCATTAGCCTGGTTAGCTGACTGTGAGTGAACCATGACACTGATATCAAGAACAAGATTAGGAAACTTTGGCTGGTTTTCAGTCACACACTTGTGAGATAAGAGTATAGAAATTGCATGATACTTTCATTTAAACTTACTAACTTTATCATCTCCAAGCTCAAAATGATATTTAGCAAGAGCTCTATACAAATGTATAGAACAATCCAGCTTAATTGACATCTTAAATGCTTCAAGGATCTCTACATATTTATGCTTGTGAACCAGGTAGTGTCTTGGAAAGAGTCCTCCCAAAAATGCATCACCATTCCACAAATCATATGCTTGAACACTTTGAAGAAAAGCATTATTCTCCATAAAAACATCATTTACTATCTTTGATGCAATGCTTTGGACCATTTGGTAATCATTCACCAAGTCAAGAAAATTTGATAAAAAAATTGATACCGGATTGGATGCAAAGATTATCCTCTAAGTTCATGGGCATATAATTTCTTCACCTACTAAAGACTATATACAACTACAAATAGATGGGTAGCTTACCTTGAATGCTTCCTTCAACTACTCCTTTTCTAGAGTGCCTAAAAATGGATTCTCCCATGATTGCACTAGAAATTTTTCCCTATAGTTCCTCAAAAGGTACTCCATATCACCAGAAAACCAACTCTAACAAAATTAAAGCACGACCCACCACAAGAAATGATAAACACACCAGAAGCAATGATGATCACACTAGAAGCAACAATGAACTCACCAAAGGCAATGATGATCACACCAGAAGAAATGATGACCACAACACCAAAAAATCATGGCCCACCAAATACTATGTTAGACACTAGCCTTAGATAGCACCCAATGAAGAAAATGAAGGCCCAACTTCAATATGGAAGCTCACTCCTCGAAAACACAAAATAATGAATCGACAACAAAAAATAACCCACTAACTATATGGTAATGCATACTATAAATCCACAACATGATACTACGAGAAGGAAAACATTGAGAAATATGGCACAAGTTTCCATTCAGCCAGTGCCACTATAAATAGAAAAAACCAACCCAAGTAATTACATGTTAAACTCAAGCTATGAAAGAGTCGAGAGAAAAAAATTATGATTATCCTATAATCATCAGAAAACATGCTTGATTTGATAATGTAGGATTGCAAAAGTCCTTTCAAAATAAACCTCCTAGTACTAAATAAGCTTAAGGTTGACACCTCATGCTTA
Organism: Sequoiadendron giganteum; assembly: GCA_007115665.2. NCBI lineage: Eukaryota > Viridiplantae > Streptophyta > Pinopsida > Cupressales > Cupressaceae > Sequoiadendron > Sequoiadendron giganteum. The sequence goes on from CM021109.1 coordinate 240,849,631, forward strand.
AAATATTAGCTCCTTATTTTGAAATGCAAAACTTCGTACCTTTTCCCTACATAATAAATCACACATTAGCATTTAAAAATCACATAATCCTTTGTGTGCTTGCCCATGCTCCAAATCTTTCATATAGTACCAAGCTCCCTTGAAGCTTATACTCCAAAACCAGTGCTAGGTATGATGAACTACTGAAACACATAGAACCTGTTTGTATGAATGTGCGACCTTACAAAGAATAAAAACAAGCCTCTTCTTTTTGGATTTTGTACTATTTCCCATTACTAACCCCATTGCTAAAATTAATGAAGAAGCATTGTATCTAGATTAGATAGTCCCAAGTGAATATCCTTCAACATATGCTTGCTTAGAATGATAAAAATGGTACAGTATATTCGTCCTTAAGCGTATTCAACTCAAACCAAATAAATATTGATAACATCACATACAATGGTTTCACACCTTTCATGGCACATGTGAATGACTATCTGAATAATCGCGCTTGCATAGTTGGCATACCCTTGTAACCTTATGTGATAACTTGCCATGAACCCCTACCACATCATATCCTTTCATGGCACATGTGAATGATTATCTGAATAACCGTGCTTTCATAGTTGGCCTACCCTTGATACCTTATGTTATAACTTGCCATGAACTCTTGCCACATCATATCTTGTATAATACACTCACTACTTAGATGTTACTTGCACCATCGTGGCATCCAGATCTTAAATGGTTTCAATTTTTAAAAAGAAAATCATATTTACAAACTAAAAGCATAAATTTTTGCTTTACATGTGGTAAATGAAGCTGCACAAAACTACACCTTAATGCACATTCTACCACGAAACATAATTTTTTTGATATCCTATGAACTTATCCCTCCAAAATATATTTCCTTTAATGCTCACATTTTTTTTTTCATAAAGTAATTTATAAAAATGAATAATCAATTTTATAGAATACCCCCATCTTTTACCAATAATTCTTGTAATTTAGGATGAAATTTCCCTGGTACAACTATATGTGTAACTTCATTTTTTGATTGTTCACAACCTAGATTAGCTAGAAAATCTACCATGGTGTTCCCTTCTCTATAAATATGGAGAATTTGGTATTGCCTTATTTTATTCAAAAATTACCAAATCTTTCTGACTATATACCCCAACCTCGAGTTTACAATCTTACACTCCCGACATGCATTTAATAGGATCAATGACTCACCTTCTATTTGAATTCTATCAAGCTTAAAACTGCTTGCTAAATTTAGACCTTGCAATAATGCGTGTTCCTCTGCTACATTATTAGAACCATATTCCAACTTGTAGGACTTTGCATAGAGAACCATACCTTTATAATCCCTAATGATCACCCTCACTCTAGAAGATCCTGGATTTCCCTTAGCCTCTCCATTTGTATTTAGCTTGAACATACCAAATGGTGGAGGAATCCATTTTATGTTTGCTCTATCAACCTTTTGAATTATATTATTTAAAATCCCTTTGAATGGGAGGCTGAGAAGAGACCAAGACAACATCAACTTTGAATCCCAATCAGTAAAAACTGATCCAATATGCTTTACTTTTTGCACATACCCTTTTACTATTTCAGAAATTGATTGCTCTAAATAATTTAAGAGCTGGTTGAGATCAAGTTTCTCTTTTCTAAAGATACATCTATTTCTTGCCCACCATATCGCCCAAACCACTAATGAAGGAATAATACTCCAAATGCTTGCAATAAATGATTTTTGATAAAGCTTCGGCCAGCTTGAAAAGACCTTCCAAAGAGTATCTAGAAATGATGATTTCCAATGTATTTTACTTACTATGAAAATCCAACATGAATGTGCTTTTGGGCATAATAGAAATAGATGATTAACATCTTTGAATTCTAGATCACACAACACATATTTAAAAGGCACGGCTATCCCCATCTTTGCAAGCTTATCACTTGTGAGAATTTTTTTTTGATGGCTAACCATGAAAAACAACCAGCTTTAGGAAAAATCATTGAGTTCCAAAAAGTTAATATGCTCTTTATGCCACTACGTGTGAACTAGCTTGTGTTATTGACTTATAGCCCTCCTTCACTATATAAGACCCTAATTTTGACTTTTCCCATATTATCCTATCATTATGAGCTGATTGGAAAATAATCTGACCCTGAAGAATAGATTGTAATAACCTCTTATGTTCATTGTTTATTGGTAGCTTTGAAAAATACTTCCATTGTACTTTACCAGCAAGAGCATCTACTTGGTGAATGTACTCCATAACCCTTGTCCCTCATCTTTTTGACAACAAGATTTCTATACTTTGAAAGTCATGAAGTGAATTTATAATTGGATATCCATTCCAAGAATCCTTCCAGAAATGCACCTCATTCCCATTATTCACTTCCCATATTTTATTAGGAACAATGATTTTCCTACATGAAACTAAAAAGTTCCATATTGAAAACCCTATAGGTGGATTTCAAACTGTAAGAATTCTTGATGGATTAAAATTATTCGAGTACTTATGCTACATGAGCCTGCACCATTTCAACTGGGGCTTCGTGTACATACACCATACTATTTTAGCACGTAATGCTAGATTTATTTCCAACATATTGTGAAGCCTTACCCCTCCTCTTAATTTCTCCAAGCACATTGCATCCAAAGAGATTAAAGGTATTTTTTTTCTTACTATCCAAATTACCAGTCCATAGAAAGTTTCTAATCAAATTTTGAATTTGAACTATAATTGACCAGGAGCTTTTAAAACTGACATATAATAATTTTGAATTGTGGATAACACTATTTTCACCATCGAAATTCTCCCTGATAAAGATAACCATCTCCCTTTCCAAGATAATATTTTTTCTTGTATGCTTTGGATAATCTTTTGCCAATAAGATATCTTATTTTGGCCTACAAAGAAAGGAATACCAAGATATTTGCAAGGAAGTTGTGCTTGTTGAAAACCTAATAGCTTCACTATCCGTTTTTCAATAAAAAAATTTGTATTAAACACATATACTTTTGATTTTCCCTCATTTATAATTTGTCCCAAAGCACAAGTATATTTGTCCAAGACTAACTTTATGTGCAAAGCTTTTGATACTATAGCTTTTCCAAAAAGCAATGTATCATCAACAAAAAGGGAATGTGTTGTTGTTATATTTTTATTTGGAATACAAATTCCCTGCTCATGAGCTTTATGGATTGACCTACTCAAATCTTTTGCTAAAATAATGAGCAAAAATGGTGAAAGTGGATCACCTTTCCATACCCCTTGAGTTGATCCAAAAAATCCAACCGCTGAATCATTTAGCAACACTAATAACTTGACACTTGACAAACCTGACACAATCCACTTGCACTACTTAGAAGAAAATCCAAATTTCAATAACACCTACTTAAAAGAGGACCAGTCAACCCTATCATCTGCTTTCTACATATCTAGTTTTATTATCATGATAGACATTTTATTTACAACAATAGAGTGCAGAACTTTATGAGCAACAATTGCACCTTTTGTTGTCTCTCTGCCAGGAACAAAACCACCCTGATCTTCAAATATGATTGAAGAAACAAGAGGATGTAATCGTAAATAAATGTCCTTTGTAAAAAATTATAAATAGTGTTGCAAAGTGAAATAGGCTAAAAGTTTGAGAAAGTATTTGGAGAATCTAACTTAGGAATGATTACAATATTAGTTACATTGAACTTCTTTAACATGCCACCTGATTTTCTTGACTCCTCCAAAGCATTTAGAATATTAACCCCAATGAAATCCCAAAATTTCTAATAAAAGATGGCACTAAAACCATCAGGGCCCGGGGCTTTATTAGGTGTCATGGAAAATACTACTTCCTTAACTTCTTTTAATGAAAAGGGAGCCAACATCCTATCATTATCTTCCTAAGAAACCAACTTTGGGATATCCTAAAGAAGTTCTTCTCTTTCCCTTACAAACTATACATTATCAGTCTTATTAGTAGATAGCAAAGATTAAAAAAATGTGATGCCTTCATTCTATATGTCTTCCTCCTTTGTTTGCAAAACACCTAACACACTATCATGAATTGAGAAAATAGTTATTTTTCTTTCTTGATTTGAGTTGAAATATGAAATAATTTTGTATTCCTTTCCCCATCTTTTAACCATAGTTCTCTTGATTTCTACCACCAATAGACTTCCTCTCTCAAAAGCAGTTCCTTTCATTCCTCTTGCAATTATCTCTACTCATCAAATAGAACACTATCTAGGCCATTAGCAATAATGCTTTCATTTACCTTTGAAAGCCTTTTGTAAACCAAATCTTTCTATACAAAAATATTCTTTAACACTTGTTGATTCCAAAGTTTGAAATGTTGCTTAATATGATCCTTTTTTCTCAGTTGAAACATTCTAGAACCTTGACAAAAAGGTGCATTCAACCACCATTTCTTTAACAAATTAATAATTTGTGGATGCCTAAACCACATAGCCTCAAACTTAAAAGAGGATTGAAACTTTGACTTTACTTTTTTTGGAGTCAAATCTAAAGAAATTGCAAAATGATCTGAGGCAACAAAAGGAAAAATTTCTGATGTTAAATCATATTCACTTACTATCCAGTTCAGAGAAGTTAGAAACTTATATAACCTTTCCGTAATTTGAAGAAAAAAATTCCTCCTATTTATCCATGTAAATCTCCCATTTGGTGGAATTATATCAACCAAAGAATTATCTTGTATAAACGCAAAAAATTCTTCCATATCCTTTATACGAGGGTGTATACCACCTTTTTTCTCTAATAAACATGTTATTGCATTGAAATCACCTGAAAGAACAACTTTATCTTGCCCAAAAGATCCAAATTTTGTTTCAGTTCACCCACAATAACTTCTTGCCTACTAAACTATTTCGACCATATACATTCAACAACCAAAAAGATAAATCAAAGTGAGTAATCTGCATTAATTTCCAATTATGCTCACAAGTAACCTTGATAATAATTACTAACTTAGCATTCCATAATGTGATCAGACCTCCTGAGGCTCCTTGAGATGGTGAATGAAAATAATTCCACTTATTCCACTTCTTACTAATAGATCCAAAAGTCTCATCTGAAATTTTAGTTTCTTGAAGAACTACTACATTTGCCCCACAAGCATCAAATTGTTGCTTGACTTGGGCCCTTTTTTCAAGGGAATTTATGCCTCTGACGTTCCAAGATATTATCCTCATTGCATCCTAGGAGAGCAACATGATCTCCTTGGCCTTTTTTGTTTTTCACCTCCACCCATTTTTCATTCAATGTATATTGGATTTTTGCCATAATTTCCTCTTGCAACTTAGTAGCTAAATATTTTTGCCCCCTCTTGGCAGGAGATTTTTTACTTGTATAAGGAGACAATAGGGACTAAGAAATTGGTAATGAACCTAAACCATCTAACACTTCCCCTTCCCCAAATACCTCAGAAGTAATATCATCTATCAACTATGTTGAACTTCTCTTTTGTTATTTGTCCTTGATGTCAAAACTATGATTTGGTTTGGCATCTTGGTGTTTGGTTGTCATTGGCATTATTGTTTACATTAAGATGGATTAGCATTCTTGGTTTTTGGCCAGTTAGATTTGTAGCTTTATGATGATTTTTTATGTCCAGGTTTGATATCTTGTGGTACTAATGTTTGGACCTTTATGTGTAGATAGAAATTTCATGATGACTTTTGTTTTGACATGGCACATACTGGCTTTGTCATTACAGCGGGAAGTTATATCTTGTTTCAATTTATTTGTTTTCCATTTTGACACTACGTGTGTATATATTATGGTGACTACATGATATGGCAAAGGTTATCTTTAACTCATTTGTGCTCGGGCTTCATGACATATCATTTGAAAAATTCTATGACTCAATGTTTGTGTAGACATAGGTGGTATATCATTTTTTATAGTATCACTTAGCACATTCTTGTGCTTGGGCTTCACCTTACATCATTTACAACTTGCACTTTACATATGGGTTGTTACACTTTATAGTGCTTGGACTCCATTTAGTTGGCATCATTTATAATGTTATAGGGTCTTAACGGTTGATTTACTTGGCCTTAAGGCCAACAGAAGATTTGTGGAAATAATGAGAATTCACTTTGAAAGTGACAAGGCATCATCTCTTGGAAACAATGTTTTATTCTGTAAGTTTGTCAGTATTTTTGTTTTTGAAGGTCATGACAATTATCAAGGTGATAATTGTGTCGGCATTATGGATCTTTGACATTCGGTTGTTATTATTTAATTTCAATACTTTGGTCTTCACCTTGCATGTGGTTATCGACATACTCATTACTTGGACTGTCGGCTTATATTTGCAAGGCTTTTTGGCATCGGGTATTTCACATTGAAATATAATATGTTGGTTTTTTAACATGGAAATGAATTTGCATAAAGTCACATGGTTATTGTCTTGGCATTGATCGTTGTTTTAATTACTCACATGGATTGTGAGTAGGAAGAGATGTGGCATTCATTGGTTTCATTATGTTGTCGGTATTGATGGAACTCAAAATGATTATTATTCTGTTATGAATTCCAAATGGTTATGTATTTTGTTTTGGAGTTCGGTGTAAAGTGAAAAATAGGGAAAAACAAATGATTGTTTCCTTTTTTTATAAGATCAGTTAACCCTAGCCACCATGATGCATTTTTAGTTACAGTTAAAGCTTGGTAATGGTGGCAGTTTGAGTTGAAGGTATGGTGAACTGTGAGTTATGGAGAATTCGGTTGATGGTCTTCACATGAGCTGGAAGCGGAGGTAAATCTGGAGGATTTCATGAGATTTTGTTTTGGTTTTAGGCCACTATGAAGGTAATATTTGAACATTCTTCTTGTTTCTTCGAAGTAGATAAGGTGAAAATGTGTTACTTGTTATAAGATAATGCATTCATTTTAGTTACACTACATTTCTCATTATGGGTAGTCTGAAAACGTTGATTATTTTTGATATGGAGGTTCATCATGAAATGGGTATAGTTACAAATTCTTGCAGTGATATTCTTCTGTGTTTTCAGCTTGAGACAAGTTATTTGAAACATACAATTGTATCTCTGATTTTATTCTTCCTCCACCTATTACTAAAACTATTGGAGATGCTTCTGAACAGTTGAATAAGGGTATTATTGATCTTTCAAAATGGTGCATACGTTTTGCATTTTGGTAACATATGAGATTTCTAGTACAATTTGTTGAATGAGTTTTTGAATCATTTCCTTAAAATGAAGTTCTATCATATCTCTTCATCATTGTCAGAAGAATCATTCTTCCTTGGTGCAAACTTCTTTGTATATTTGGGAATATTGCATTGTAACCGACTAAGAGTATTTGTCTTCTCTCAAAACCTTTGTTGAAGGTTCTAAAAAGTAGAATATTCATTTTGTAAAAGTGGGATATAAAGTGAGTGATCACTGTAGTTGTACAGTGAGCTCTTGAAAATAGAGATGTGATAACTTTTTTAAATGAAAATTTGAAAAGAGAGTGAAAAAGCTTTGCAATAAAAGTTTGAAAACATGATGCAGAGTATGATCATAAAAACCTTTTTTATTTAATATTTTAAGGATTTATGTTGAATCTTTAGGGTATTAGATAGAGAGGTATGAGTGAGAAAAAATGAAACAAAGAGATCCTTTGTGTTATTGTAATTCTATAAACTGAAAAGGGATTGGTGCTCCTTGAGTTGGTGCTCAGAAATTAGCCTATAAGGCATTGTAAGCAGTGGTTTTGAAATTAAGCCAGTAAGGCAGTTTAGGAGTGGTTTTTCTACCCTAGGAGGGTTTTCCACTCGACAAATTCTTTGTCTTATGGTCTCAATTTCTTTGATGTGATAATGATTCATGACTATGATGTTTTTGTGAGTAGTTGTTCTTATCAGTCTGAGCTTGGTTGAATGTTAGTCCCTTCATCGCTACAAATGTTCATATCAAAATGTTTTGCATAAGTTTTCTATCATTGTTAAAGATTTAGATTCAAAAGAAAGCTTAAATGTATTCATTTGTTTCAGAGCTCAAGAATTGTTTTGTTGAGCTAAAGCTCTTTGTTGTTTCATGCTTATCATATGTCATTCCATTTCCTAGTTGGTTCTGTATCTCATAAGTTTGCATTGAAATATGGTAATCTTAAAGTGTTTAAACAATGTCACTCATCTCTTTTACAATTGCAAGATAACTCTCACAAGGATTATTGGTATAAGTTGTCAAAATGAACAATGCTAATTCTGTCATAAATGCTCTCAATGTAATCAGTCATCCCTATTTTCATTAGAAAGGATATCATAATTAAAAGACTTGATTAAAGTTTAAAAAGTTTTAGACACTGATTCACCCCCCCTCTCAGTGTCTGTCCATATTCCAACAAACTATTCACCTATATAAAATAAAGCTTCATCAACAAATTTCTCAAACTCCACATTAGAAGCAAACCAGAAGTATGTGAATAAATAGAGCCTTCTAAAACTTGTCAAGGCTACATGTTGTTACTACCCTCTTCCTCTTGACTATCAAAACCATTGAACATTTCTTCACATTGATTTGACAAACCCAAAGTTAACATTGAAGCGCATTGATTCAGTTGTTGGAAACTAACAATCTTGATCTCAAGGATGAAAAGATTAAGAGAATGAAGAAAAATGTTAATGGGAGACAACAAAATCTTATCCCAACAAGACGTAAAGGAAACAAAAATAGGCTTATTGTGTGTACATGTAAACCTCATAAAATTCCCCAAATTATAAAAACCAACAAGAGTTGAAGGCCTGACCTTACTTGTCAAATCTAAAAGAGAGTTTCCATGAACACATTCTACTTTTTCAAAATAAGAGTCTGGAAAAAAACCAGCTTCACCTAGATAGATATTTGACAAAGAACCACAATGAAGATGCCCAACTAATTTTTGAACTAAAACTTTTGAAACCCCCAACTAATGTAACACATTTCTAGTAGATCCTTTATACATAATATTTGTGCTTAATGCATTAAAACTCTTATCCCACTTAAATTTGATATCCGATTCCTTAGACAAAATGGGTAAATCATCATTTTGCATAAAATCCTTAGCAGGAGTAGAAAAAGCAACAATTGGTTTATCATTCAGTGAAGAAAAAGAACCTTTGGGAGAATCATCTACCTCTTCCATGTTCACTACTGACTCCACCTCACACTTACTTGAATGATGAATTGGAAAATGACAATGAAAACAAATTTTATGTGGGTCCTCAAAAACCACCTTTTGTTTCCATAACCCAAAACTTGATTTGATGTTGACTACTATTGGAAGATTTCTTGTGAAATCAATTAGAAGGAAAAACCTAACTAGAAATGAAGGGTTGGAAAATAACTACAAATCTTGATTAAGATAAATGCCTAATTGATTACCTAGAGTTTCAATAATATGAGACTCTCTATACTTAAGCGACAACCCTTGTAACTAAACCCAAAAAGGAATGAACTTGACCATAGAATGAGAGGGACTAGAATTTGGAGTCCATAAAGAAGTAAATAGACCATGGACCTCACAAATCTAGGACTTTTTTTCAATAAACAACATTCCTAAAATCTTTATCAAAAAATAAAACCACGAAAAAACCCTCCCCCCTTATCTAAGAAGAAAACTTGGTTAGATCCCTCCCAAGTTAAAAAAATCCACCGTTGCAAAAAAGAAAGATCTAGAGAGAATTTCCAAAACTTACAAATGAGTGCCACCTCCTTGAGATCCTTGATTTGCAGCTACAACATTGTACCCTTAAGAGTAACAGTAACTTGGTCATCCAAAACTCTACTATGATTCCTTTGTTGTTTAGGAACCCAAACCTTGTCATTGTATCCCAAAACATTAAAATTCCCCTTAGAATGAGAGCTATGTGCATTCTACCTATTGCGCATAAACTTGACAACACCTTTAACCTTCTGATCCAATAAAACCCTCTTATTCAAGTTAATATTATTAGTTAAAGTCAGGGGAGAACAACCAAATTTCTTTGGAACAGAAGGTTTTGGGTAAGAAACATATATGCTATTAAGGAAAGTGGCAGGACACAGGAAAGAGGATTTTGGATTGAAGGAAGCTCCAAATTTAATGAGAATATTATTAGGGAAAGAAGCCAGAGTGCAAGATTCAGAAACTACCTCAGACCAAAGCATGTTAGCAGAAGTATCTTTACCACTAGCTTTTGAATTTGATAAACAAATATCAAATAGAGGTTGTATATCTTGAACAAGCGATTTCTTGAAGTGTCAATGTGGAAAAGGATCAAACACATGATAATGAGACCACTAAAAACCATTAAACCTTCATTGAAAATGAGAATCCATCCATTGGACTCCATTGAAGCCTAAAAAATTTACAGAATAGGAGGAATTTTTCAAAAAATCCCCTTTAGTGCTAGAAGATGCATTCCTAAAATTGTGGACCATATTTCCTCTCAACCAAGAAGCTCAAAGTTTCATAGATAATTAAATTTTAGCATTCTATTTAAAAAAAAAAAATCACACATGTGGCAATACATTAGAAACTACAATCCTATCTAAATACTTATGATTCTATTCACAAACATATTACTATTTAAACCCCTAAAATCTGAAATTTCTACTTCACTTCTATGAGATATATAATTAGAACATGTGGTATGCAAAATGCCTTAGGGAGCTTCTTATGTTAGGGTGTGGAAGTGTACCATCTTCTACTACTTTGTGTCTTGGTCAGTTTTTTGTTGATTATTGTTCACAAAATTTGAATGCAAGTATTTCTTAGAAATATGTCTTACATGATTATATAGACCTATAATTCCTCCATGTTATGTTTCTATTCTCTTTTGATCAAATGATGTGTCACGAAAGCTCTTGATTGAAAATATTATATCTATTACTAGGCTCCTAAGGAATATATTTAAGTAGGAAATTATAGGATCCAAGTTACATGATTTTAGCATATAGGCTAATAGTTCAATGGTTAAGTTACAAAAATGGCAAGCTCAAATTGTGGGAGCTTTAATTTTTAAAATAGAGAATGTAATAATATGAGCATTTGATCTTGTGTAAGGACTAGATTATACTTGCAATTTTACTTGGGATGCATGTAAGGATGAAATAATGGTATGTACTACTCACCAATTTTAAAATTATGTAACCCAATTCATCAAGTTGAGCATGGAAATTGAATTCATTTAATTTCATCATTTTTTGTTTCAAAGGTTGATATGGATTTTATAATATTTTAGTCAACTAGTCAAGTTGATGTCGACTGATCCATTATAATATTTTTAGTGTTGGTTAAAAAATTCAATTCCCTTCATCATAATTTCTAACATTTTAGGTTACTTTAATTTGATCAAGTGTATCATAACTGTAGGTGAACATTCATAAATGAAAATTATTTTTCCTTAACCTTATTCTAGGCTAATCTAATGGAATACATACACATAAGAATAATTAAAGTAGATTTATTAATTACGATCTAGGAATGGAAACTTTTAACAAGTGCATTTGCTAATTTGTAAATTAAATAAGAGGGTAGAAAAACTTATCTTGATGATCAAAGAATGATGGACAAACAATTAATATTTTAGAATATAATTGGACTCTACCCTAGAAATGTGATCTCTTTGTTAGATGAAATTCTTAGATTCTTTGTTAGTCCTCTAGTTTATTAGGGGTTGAGTCTAGTATTATATTTTAGATCCATGATCATGAATTCATCATATTCCCATGCACTCATCCATACTTAAATTAGAATTATAAATTTTTGGTTCACCTAATGGATGATGGTATGCCCTATCTTTCTTGTTAATATAAGTGCTTGTGGTATTTAGAAATGCCTAGATTTTTTTATTATTTCACATGAGTACACATATTATCCATGATTAGCTCATGAAAAAAAAGAGTAATGATCAAATTCAATAAGAAAGCCTTGTAGAATTATTTATACAAATTATTTATTCTTTATAGTGTGAATTAGGTATAAATGTTTCACTACTAATTTATCCTTTAATACTCTAGAATAAGAGAGGAATTTTATATTCTAGATTATTAGAAATGAATACATAGGATGTATTTAAATACTAGCACATAACATCAAATTACACTAAACAAGTATTTATTAAACTCAAGGCAAGAAGATGAATGGAGCAAGTTGACCAACTTTTAATTTTGAGTTTAAAAAAGGAAGGGGACAAGTTTACAACCATAGGGCTGCCCCCATAATTTGGAAGTTTCCAATGAGGGGAAATGGTCCAATTTAGGTGGATAATAGATAAATAGAGGTAGGTATATAAGAAAATGTGATAAGTGGATGAATAAGGTAAATGTATAAAGGTGTGTGTATAAAGACAGGGTAGGGATAAGTTATAGAGATGTGTGAATATATAGATGGATAGAAAGATAGGGAATGCGACCAATTTTGCACAAAATTATGTAATTTATCTTCTATCATTGTATAGAGAGGATGATGCTTTTAATAGTAGATAATGTAGATAAGAATAATCTCAAGTGTATAAAATAAGTGTGTGGTGTAAATTCAACATGTGATAATTAAAAAAAATCTATGCTATTTTTATCTCTCATTATTTTTAAATGATGGTTGCATAATCTCATATATTTTCATTATTAAATATGACAATACATCAATACCAAAACTTTCTTAAGTTTGTCCAATATTTATTATCATCACTAATTATAATTCCTTATCATTTTCATTTCCTTAGTTTGATAAGTAATTTTCTACTATATTTCCTTCTCAATAGTAATAGCTAACTATGAATTAGGAGAGACTATCAAGTATCTCCCAAGATCATTTAAGATTTTTCTTCTCTAATAATTAATTACCTCTTTTGAATATATAGTATTATTTTCATACACCTAAAATTTGTCTACAAAATTTGATTAATTAAATACCATTTATTTGATTAATTATCCTAAATTCCTCTACTGTTTGAATAAATATAAATATTTATTTATATAGTTTATGTTTAAATTCACATTTAAATTCTTCTAATTCTTTTATTATCTCATCTTAATCAAATAAACAAACTTAAATACTTTATTTGATTTATTTATCATTTCCCTATTGTATTCTATCACATCATATCTTAAATTAATTAAATAAAGGTCAAAAACTTTATTGATTAATTACCATATTCTTCCATTTTAATTTAATAAACACCTTCTATAGTTTGTTCTATTAAATTATTTATCCCTCTTTGGCTAATTTAAATAAATCAAAAATATTTAAATAAAGGCATAAAGAATATTCCTCTATATTTCCTCAAAATCAAATTAGATATCCTATGTCTAATTTATGTCAAAATATGTCAAAATTAATGCTTTCAAACTTCACGGGAAGATTTGGAGACAAATTGCAAATTTATTTCTCAATCCTCTTCCATCAATTCTTCCTCTTCTCTTGCCTGGTGTTTTCATGGGTAGAGACAATCCCCAAAATCTTCTCAATATCCTCCATTTCTCACCATTCAATCCTCCAGATTGAATCCAAGCCTCTCTTTGCCATCCCTATGCATTTCTACAACTAGGAAATCTATAAATAAAGCTTCATTCAACCAAGAAAAGGATCCATATTATCTAACTTATGCACTCTTACTCTGCAAGAATTCAAGCATCAAGCATCCAAGCATCCAACATTCTAGTTTTCATATCATGGCTGCCTCCTGTAGCTTCATTTATCAGTTTTCATGTCAATCCATGCTATACTAGCTTCTTTTATCATCTAGATTTTATCATGTTAGCTTCATATCATTGCATCAACATCATTTTGTTCTTTAGATTGTCATTTTAATAGTTATAGTGTTATTTAAATCTGAGAGCACAATAGCTTAATCAATATTTGAAGATAGGAGACAATGAGATGCTTTCAATTGATTATTAGCTTAATCTTTGATATAATGTTTCATTAAGAAGTGTTTTATTCCTTTCTACTTATTCACACATACAATTTGGTGCCTACTGTGGGGCCTTAACCCCATATTTCTATCATATTTTTCTGAAAAGTGTAGCGTAGGTTCCCGGTGTGTTCCGTTTCAGCGCTTCCGTAAAAAACTATAACTCTTTCGTCAAAAACTATAGCGCATCCATGGAAAACTATGGTGCTTTCGTGCTCTATTTCGGTGCTTCTTTGATACTATAGCGCATCCGTTAAAAGTTTTAGCGCTTTCTAGTATAGCGCTTCCATGAACTATTTCGGTGCATCAGTTACCCATCTCTAGAAAAACTGATTTAGCGCTTCCGTGAAGAACTTTGGTGCTTCAGTACTCTGTTTCAACGCTTTCTATTTTAGCACATCAGGGAAAAACTATAGCGCTTTCATAGACTATTTTAACGCTTCTGTAATTTTGATGTAGATCCGACGTGACTGTGGCCAAAATTTCATTTTGATACAGTTAGACTAAAATGAAACTATCCTAGGATAATCATTTGGTTTAAAATTTATCAATCCTAGGGTAGCCATTTCTGGTTTAAAATTTATCAATCCTAGGGTAGCCATCACACTTTTGCAATATCAGTTAAAAAGGACACCATGATTGTTGTGAAGCAAAATCTTCACATAGATTAGTAAAATTTGTCTTTTGGGCTTAAAATGAATCATTTATCTGTTGTGCTTGTGTGGTGAATAGGCTTATGCTCTCCCCTTAACTGGGTGATCAAAGTGCCAGACTCATCCTTATTTTCATGCAAATTTATGCTTTTGTTAAAACCTTTACAAGGCTTTCCATAGTGGGAAAAAGTACTCACCCTACGAGAACGACCTAAGTGGGAATGCCTAAAGCCAAGGATTCCAACCCACTCTAATCAAAATGCAAGTTTTTGATGAAAGTACAAATTGACCGTAGTGAGCAAGATAACCATCCCCAAAATCTTTGTTCTAAAGATTGGGAGGTCTCCTGAGGGAGTTTATCAATCGTCGCACCACATGGAAGCCCTATCTACGAACCATAGTGTAGTGTCCAACCAAGTTAGTAACCAGACATTGTAATACTCACAGTGCAAGGAGAGGGAAGAATCTTCCCCCAAGACACTCACCATATAATTTCCAAGGACCATTTGCTCAGAGGACGAGAAATCCAGCTCTGAGTATTCACCTGGAAATGAAAAAAACACAGGCGCCCTCTAGAGGGTGGCACGGCTGTGTGAGTCAACGCAATTTCAAAAGTCAGTTGTTGAGTATAACGATGACCTATTTGACCTTAAGAGTGAGTCTGTCTGAATTGTGTACTTTTGTCAAAACAAACCCGTGAAAATCAATAAGGACCATTCGTGGTTCTTGAATATACACTATTTGTTTAGATTAAAACAATTATTCTACAATTTTCTTGTTTTGTTTTCAAAATCATTAAAAATCAGATAAAAGATCATCCAAAAAATAGCAAAATCAAATCAAGTCAGAAAAATTCATGATTCGAGAGTGGAAATCAACTAAGTTTATCAAGAAAACCATCAAATTCAACAAACCCAATAGACCACTCAGTTACCGAGATAATTTAAGAAGAAGGTGTTTCTTATATCAAGCTCAAAAGATCTTGTTACAACACAGAACCTTCATTCATAGCTATCACAACTTTGCTAGAGGACATACTCTTGATTACGCCATAGAACCACTTTATTCACGAGCTTTCTTCCAAAGGAGAGCCCTCACACAATATCACAACCATAGTTAGTGCATACGTCAGTCCTACATCCCACAACCCATGATAGAATATGCCACAAGGCCAAGTCAAATTTTGCAATAAGGAGTCTTGAACATCAACCCTTTGTTTTTCGTGCTCTGGAAATCTGTTTCAACGCTTCAGGACTCTATTTTAGTGCTTTCATAAAATAGCACTTCCAAGCACTTTTTTAGCGCTTACGATCACTATTTTAGCACTTCCATCAAATAGCACTTTTATCATCTTTTTCAGTGCTTTCAAGCACTGTTGTAGCGCATCCATAAATATAGCACTTCCATCATCTATTTCAGTGCTTTTGAACTCTGTTTTAGCGCTTCTGTGAAATAGTGCTTCCATCACCTATTTTTGCACCCCTGAACTCTGTTTTAACGCTTTCAAAAACATAGATTTCCAAACCATATTAGTCAGTTTGTCTGTCATTTACACACAGATTTTTATCAAAACAAAAGTATATTTTTATCATAATCATTGTCTAGAAACCAAAATCAGATAGGTTCATACAAGTTTCCAGTCTTTTCAATTGAAACACAAATCTTGCAAATCATAAGGTTTCAAAATTAAATCACAAATCTCGATTATTACGCTAAAGTTTCATCATTAGGATATTATCATCCTATTATCATGAAGCAAGGCATAGTAATCAAATTTTTAATCTAGTCTCATCAATAATATATATCACCTTATTTGACTTTGTTAAAAATTCACTTGACATTTTCCAACATACAAGATCAAATTTTGGAAGAAAGAACAAAACACTTGTATGCCAATCTTTACTAGGTTACAAAAATAGAGGCTCTTAGAAAAGGAACTTGAAACATCAAATACAATGGTAGAAGAAAATCCCTGGAATAATTTACATCAAAGTGACAAAAATGAAATAACTCCAGAGGACATTCAAACAGCCCAACAGGATCCCAAATTCCATAAATTAATGGAAAAGATTTTAGAACAGGACATGGAAAAATACCTCTTAATGTTGGCTGAATCAAGTGCTAAGCTTCCCAAAGAATTTCACGTAAATTTCCTAAGAGAAGCACCTGGAACAAGCGAAACCGAAATACCACAACCCACATAAGGTATAGATCCGGTTGTTACCTTAACATCCCAAATGCAAATCTTACAACAAAAAATACAAGACATGACAAAAGGGAACACTAAAAGGTATGCAGTACAGGAAATTTGTCCTTATCCTTTTGACTCAACAGTTGACATGATACCTTTTCCTTGACACTGTGAATTCCCCAAGTATGACAAATACAATGGAAGAATGGATCCAATCGATCATATCTACGAATTCAAAACCATGAGCCTAGAGTTTGCTCAAGAGGAAACTTACCTGATGAGATTCTTCCCAAGAAGCTTGGGAGGTTCATGTATGGAATGGTTTTCAAAATTACAACCAGGAATAACGACTTTTGAGAAACTGGTCAACAGGTTCATCTCCTAGTATTATTTTAACATCCAACACGATGTAACGATAAAGGATATGTATAACCTAAAACAAAACAAAGGGGAGACATTCTTGTCCTTTCTACAAAGATGGCGATGACTATTTGCTAGATATCCTCGATCTATTCCTGAGGAAGATAAAATGAAGTTGTTCATTGAAATTTTGACAGAGGAGATGAGTTATAGACTTGAATTATAATGTCCTCCTACGTTCGAAAAGGTGATAGAAAATGGCCTCTTAAGATTGAAGAAGGACTAGTGAAAAGAGGGGTTATTAAACATTTCAATGACAAATAAAATAACACAAACTCCTCAAATCAATACCCCAACAATGACAAACCAAAATTTTGGCAAAAGAATTGAAATACGACTACCAACAAAACAACAAGTGATTTACAAAATGCCAAACCAGTTTTTAACTTGACAACATCTACTTCAAAAACAAATCAAAACAACGATCAAATCATCAAGTCAAATGTTATTCAGAACAACGAAATCACAAAACCACCACCATACCAAAAGTCATCAAACCGGCATAGGTTCACACCTTTAGGTCAAACATTGGAATTAGCGATGAAAGAACTAGTCACTAGTGGTCTTATCACTATGCGGGAAGCAAGATTCTGGGATCCAAAGGTCAAACCACCATGGTGGAATGATGTAGATTATTGCAATTTCCACAACAATAAAGGCCACAAAACTAATCATCGCATGGAGTTAAAACACAGAGTTCAAGATCTGATCGAGAATAAGAAGATATATGTAGAGGGACCCCAAAACAATAATGATCATTCAGCCTTCAAGGACCCTTTACCAAACTATGACAAAGGAGCATCATCTTCTGTGAACAAAAAAGGTAAAAATATCAATCATGTCTATGATAAAATGATCCTTTGTCTTATCAAAGTGGAAAATTATGATACCATTGGTCATAACATGGATGAACACAAAACCAATGACACTACCCTTTTGGATTTTCTCCCAAGCATACAAGTCTCTGAAAATCAAATAAACGTTTTAAAAATCAGAGAACGACAGGACTATCAACCAACAAATGTAATGACTAGGAGGAAATCCAAGGTAGTCTTAAAAGGAGTTGGGCCTAAAAACGCATATCCACCTCCATCTCATTACAACATTGTCGATGAGCTTCAAAACATTCTAGCACAAATATCAATACTAGAACTCCTCAAACTATCTCCATCACATAAGGAGGTTCTAGAAAAAGCACTAGTTGCCACTACGGTACCGAAAAATCTAGATGTTTGCCAATTCCAAGCTATGGTGGGGCATCTGACTACACCACATTGTCTATCATTCTCTGAATAGGATGATGTGTCACTAAACCATCCCCATAACACCGCACTCCATATCAAAGTCTTGATCCACAATCACCGTGTCAAAAGAATCTTAATAGATGGTGGAGCTGGTTTGAACATTTGCACTCTAAAGTTAATTCATGCACTAGGGTATTTTGATGATGTTATTGATGCCCGAGGGAAAATGACCATAAAAGCATATGATGAGGAAGAGAGATCTTCTAAGGGACTAATTGTGTTACCCATTCAAGTGGGACCGATGATGAAACGCATAGCATGCCAAGTATTGGGAAAAGAGTTAACTTACAACATACTCTTAGGACGCCCATGGATCCACGAAATGCAGGCAGTGCCTTCCACATATCACCAATGCTTAAAATTCCTAGTAAATGGATAGGAGGTGACTATATCTACCGATTACAATCACCCTCAACATTGTGAAACACTTAGAATCTCTCAAGATACCTTTGTGCCTCACAATAGGGAAGCATCCAGTTCAAAGTCATAAAATGAAGAAAAATGTCCAAATATCACCACCAAGTGGG
Organism: Sequoiadendron giganteum; assembly: GCA_007115665.2. Classification (NCBI taxonomy): domain Eukaryota; kingdom Viridiplantae; phylum Streptophyta; class Pinopsida; order Cupressales; family Cupressaceae; genus Sequoiadendron; species Sequoiadendron giganteum. Next base: position 240,868,634 of record CM021109.1, read on the forward strand.
TAGAAAAGAAGGATAAAGCAAAAGATACAAGTCTTCTTGATACTCAATTATCAAACAATCCAGATCCCCAAACTTCTTTATCACATAAATTTCAAGAGAAATTCCAACTGAAAAACAAGGGAATGGGGCAATATTCTATGGAGCAATCGCTTAATCTTTCATAGTTAATGCCATATCCAAAGACATATGGCCAACCATCCATGATCAAACATCAAAAATCACTACCTATCATAGTTCTGGAAGAAAGGTTTGTAAAAGTTGGTACCATAGAGGACGAATCAGACAACAAAGCAATCCTTGATTGGTTATACAAAGATGAGGAACCATCGACATCAAATATCAATATCAAGAATGTCAATATCAATACAGACAAATATGGAAAAGGGAAGGCCATTCTAGAAAAAATGGGTTATGAGGGACAGGGACCTATTGGAAAAAGGAAGGAAGGCATAGTTGAACCTATTCAGCCCCTCACTCTCCATTCAAAACAGAAGACAGGACTAGGATACTCTGAGGAACAAAAATAGGAGATGACAAAGAAGGTTGTAGAAAGGATCCCTCAGGTTAGAGATAGCTCTGAAACGGATTCAAATGAATATGAGTGGGATCGGTGTTCTGATATATCTTACACCGATATTCAAATTGTTGTAATACAACAATATGCACCTACATGTGAGGAGGGACAAAGCTCTAGGTCTAGACCATTCATATCAGGATCACTAAATATCGATGACTCAAGTGGGGACGAACAAACATCAAGTGAACTAGATGATCTTGAAGAGGGTACCATCATTAATCTCGATATCCCTAATAATAACCATGATGAAATTGCTATCCTAACCCTTACCCCCATCAACCTAAGTCAATCTTATGACTTCATGCCTTTAATCCATCTTGAACTTATTGACTGGGAACCTGTCGAACATATAAATGTACCCATATTTGCAAACGATGATGCCATCATAAATTTCCTATGTTGTGATGAACCTGGTATAAGTTCTATCCATAGTACTAATAATAATGTGATTCAGTAGGAGGGTGTCAAATCTTCCAGTTGCAAAAGTAAAAATAGGGATAATAGATCTAATGGTGAAAACCATTCTATGGTAGCATTAGATCTTGAAAAAGAAAAAAGAAAGGACACATATAACAGTGAAAACCTCTCTGAGGCATCAAAAGATGGGAGATTTGACACTCTTCCAGAACATTATCATGAGCGGTCATCAGTTCTGGTAGAACCAACACAGTCTGTAAACATCGACACTGAAGAAAAAGCAAAAATCCTACATCTAGCAGAATCCATGACAGATCAAGAGAGACCAAAATTCATCAAATTCTTTAAGGAAAGAAGCATCAACTTTTCTTGGTCATATTCCGATATGCTAGGCTTGGATCCAAATCTGCTCATGCATCATTTGTCTTTTCTTGCAGGAATCAAGCCTGTAAAGCAAAAATTGAGAAAAATGCATCCCCATATCGCATTAATGGTAAAGGCTGAGTTAAAGAAATTGTTAGATGGTAGATTCATAAGGTCTATTGACTAAGTTGAATGGATATCAAACATTGTACCTATTTCAAATCCGAACAATAGCATCAGGATATGTACGGATTTTAGGGACCTGAATAAAGCATGCCCAATGGATGATTTCCCCTTACCAAATATAGACATTGTTGTGCACTTAACCGCAGGGCATGCCATGTTGTCAATCATGGACAGTTTCTCCTAATACAATCAAATTAAAATAGCTCCATAAGATCAGGAAAAGAATGCATTTACATGTCCATGGGGAACCTTCTGTTGGAATGTCATGCCATTTGGTTTGAAAAACATAGGAGTGACCTATCAAAGAGCAATGACAAAAATATTTCATGATATGATGCACACCTTCATGGAGGATTACGTGGATGATATCCTGGCTAAATCATGTACTAGGGAAGGACATCTGCATATTCTAAGCAAAATATTCACATGGCTAGAGAAATTCAATGTCAGGCTAAACCCCAAGAAGTGTGTCTTTGGGGTCACATCAGCGAAACTGTTGGGATACATTGTCTCATAAAAGGGAATTGAAGTAGATCCAACGAAATTCAAGGCAATAATGGAGATGCCGCCTCCCAGAAATATCAGTCAACTCAAATCACTATAGGGAAGGCTCCAATCAATCAAGAGATTTATGTCCTAGCTAGCGGAAAAAAGTCATCAATTCAATCATTTGTTGTATAAGAATATTGTTTTCCAATGGGATTATGGGTGTGAGACAACGTTTGATCAAATAAAAAAATATCTGATGTCACCGCCTATTCTCATGCTACCTAGAGAAGGAAGGCCTTTGATACTGTACATTGCAACAACAAATATCTCTTTAGGAGCATTATTAGCACAAGAGGATTATGAAGGAAAGGAACACGCCATCTACTATATCAGCAAAACATTAAATGGCTATGAAATAAACTAAACTTTCATAGAGAAATCTTGCTTAGCGGTGGTGTTTTCTACTCAACAGCTGAGACATTATATGCTGACTCATACAATCAGGCTAATAGCAAAGATCGACCCCTTAAAATATTTACTGAGTAAAGTTGCCTTAACAGGTAGACTGGCCAAGTGGGTCATGCTCTTAAGTGAGTTATATTCAATATGTGGAGAGAAAGGCCATCAAGGGTCAAGCAATCACTGAACAATTGGTTGAGGCTCCTTTACCAGATGATCAACCTATGACAATGGAGTTTCCAGATGCAGACATTCTAACAGTGATGCCACAATAATGGATATTATATTTTTATGGATCATACACACAGTGAGGATCTTGAGCAGGGATTTTGTTTATCACTCCCCAAGGACACACCATCCTGAAATCATATAGACTAAATTTTCAATGTACAAATAATGTGGCGGAATATGAAGAATTAATCATTGGGGTCAAAATAGCAATTGAATGGAAGATCGCAGACTTACAGGTATATGGGGACTCTCAACTAGTCATTTATCAAGTAAATGATGAGTATCAGATGAAAGATGAAAATTTGATGCCCTATAAACAATAGATAGATGATATAAAATAGTTTTTTTTTAATGTCAAATTTGATCAAATTCCAAGGGCGGAGAACAAAGTTGCAGATGCTATGGCCACAATTGCTTCACTCTTACAATTGTCAAAGAAACGTGGTTGTTATGAGTTTATGGTAGAACAAGTATCATGTCCTTCTTACAATAGTTTGGAATCTAATACCATATGCCATCTAGATACAATTGAAACCTCTGTCTATGAGAAAAACTATGCTTACCTCAAAGACAATATCCCCCCTACTTATCTTTCTAGGAACCAAAAACGTAATTTTATCAGCCAATCCACCCGGCATATTTTAATCACCAACACCCTTTATCGTCGAGGTCTTGATGGTACCTTACTTTGATGTTTAGAACATGATGAATCTGAGATGGCCTTACATGAGGTTCATGAGGGTATTTGTGGCACTCATTTGAGTGGTATAACTCTAGCGAAGAAACTCCTCCATTTAGGATATTATTGGCCATGCATGGAGAAAGAATCTTATCAATTTGTAAAGAAATGTCAAAAGTGTCAGATTCACAGTAATCTGATTCATGCATTAGCTAAAGAGTTGCATCCATTCACATCAACATGGCCCTTTTGTCAATGGGGACTAGATCTGGTAGGAAAGATAAATCCCTCTTCATCCAATGGACACAAGTTCATAATCACAACTACAAAATATTTTACAAAATGGATAGAAGCAGTGCCTCTTACAACTATCACTGGAAAGCATATCTCCTTGTTCATATTGAATTATATAATATGTTGGTATGGCATCCCTCAATCTATTATCAATGATAATGGATGACCATTCAAGAACCAATATGTCCAAGAATTGTGTGAGAAGTTTCATATCCAACATCGTTTCTCAACACCGTACTATCCTTAGGGAAATGGCCAAGTAGAGGCCTCTAACAAAACAATTCTGAAAATACTAAAGAAAACAGTTAATGATGTTGGACGTGATTGGCATGTTCAACTTAATCCTACACTATGGGCCTATAGAACCAGTATCAGAACACCGACAGGAGCTACACCATATGCCTTGGTATATGGATCAGAGGCCATTCTACCCATTGAAGTAGATATTCCATCACTTTGTGTATCACTAAGAGGAATCATTTCAGATGAAGACTATAGGGTATCTAGACTTTAAGAACTAGAATTTTTGGATGAGCATCATCAACAAGCTGTCAATCATCTCATGGCATATCAACAAAGAATATCAAGGAGTTACAATCATAGGGTAAAACATAAAGTCTTTCAGGTTGGTGATTTGGTTCTAAAAGAAAACCCTAGAAATCAGCAGGATAGGGAAAAAAAAGGGAAGTTTGAACCTAACTGGCTAGGTCCTTTTGTCATCATATTAGTGTATGGATTAGGAGCCTGTCAACTATCAACGTCAGAAGGGGATTTATTTGATGAACCTATCAACAGTATCCATCTCAGGAAGTTATATACCTGAATTCCTAGTGCATGGGTCAAACTTATGAAAAATGGTTTCCTTGATGAAAACCTGGAAAACAGGCATCTTGGCAGCAGAAAATACAAAAAGATATAGAAAAGAGAAAAAGAGAAAAATGAGAAAAAGAAAAAATATACAAAGCATATGGTGAAAACCTAGAAATAGGCATCGTAGGTGATTCTAAATCATCTTTCCCATCTATTTTGATACATATCAAGATCATTAGTCTGGAAGTCATTACCATTTCATATCATATCATTAGTCTTGCCATCATTGCATCCCTTATCAAATCATTGCACATGGTCATGTCTCACTCTAGCTTGGGGGCAACATCTAGATATCACTAGGGGCAACAAAAAAATCGGCTTCACCAAATGGGAAAACAACAGTATGAAAAGAAAACAAAAACAATGATCAAAGCACAACATCAATCACCATCGAAAGGGCATCAAACATCCGTATCGTATCAAAAAAAAACCAAAAACATGAGTCTGTGTCAGTCGAACTATGTGGTCACTACATGTGTAACATAAGCAAGGCTCATCTTTGATCAGCCCCCGAGACCCCTAGGATAGGTTAATAGGTTAGGTCTTTGGTCGAAATCTCATAAAATCACAAAAACATCACAAAATCTGGATGGATCATCTAATCTGAATAATGATTGAAACACTCTAAGTAAAAGGTGGATAAATTGTATTTTTGATTTAATTATTATCATTTCTTTGGAGTAACTCAATGATATAAATGAAATAGAGAAACAAGGAAGAAGAATGATATTTTTATTGTCTAATGTCTGTAAGTTAATCATATAAATGTGTGAATTTTCGGGGGCTGTGCTATGCAAATGTATCACCGATGACATTCAAAATTCACACACTAAAATGATTAATCACTACCTGTTTACGCAATGAATGCTCAGGTCATCTCGGTTCAATTATACCTAGATGCTTGTGTTCGCTTGCAATATGAAAAATCATGAAAGTAGTACTCAGGTCGTCATTGGTCTAACATATACCATTAATGCTTGTACTCACTTTCAACATCCTAGAAAGCTCTATGATGATACCAAGCACAAAGTACTATTTAAATGACAATGGTTTGCATATAGTTGCATGATAAAATTAGGACTGCATTCATAATAAATCCTACATCTGCAGAGTGTTTGTTGCATAAAGGATTCCAAATTAATGATTATCTTTTCTACAAATATGACATAAACCAAAAATCATCAAAAACATATAGGATCATCATCTCATCATTGCAAGCTTTTATCATCCCATCATTCATGCATTTAACATCAAAAAGTTGTACATTTATCATACCATATTTTCCACATCATATTATAAATAAATACATCATGTTAATTGCACCATATCATTCATTACATTATCGTCCATCACAAACCATCATTTAAATAAATACATCATGTTCATTACATCATATCATTCATTACATTATTATCATATACATTTGATCAAATTTACACCATCCATCCATTATCGTCCATCACAAAATCATCATTTTTATCATCATCACATTAAAATAAAAGCATTCACCATCCATCCATACATTTCATCACATTAAAATAAATGCAAATCATGTCATTATTATCCATATAACATACATCATATATCATCATTTAGAACATATCCATACATCATAGATCATCATTTTTTTCTATCATCATCACGTAAAATAAATGCATCCATCATAGAATCATAAACCATCATAAATCAATAGAAATCAACTGCATATCATATATATCATCAATGTCAAGTATATAATGAAGTCTGAAATAAGAAAAGATACATCATCAAAAATGAACCGACTCAAAGTGTACATCATGTTTCAAAAAGAATATCTCAAAATCACAAAATGGCATCTATGATCTGCTGCTACCAGAATGAGCAGGCATAACAGGACTAGTACCACCACCACCCCCGGATGAACTAGGATCTTTGGGATCTCTCCATGGAGGCTGTCACACCCTCACTGACTGTCTGGGTACGTTTCCTACCATATCTCGAGGGGGCATAGCTAACTCTGTGATTAGTAGGAACTACATCATGATATCGGCCCCTGTAGAACTCCGCCTCTCAGCTAGCCTGCAGAACCTCCCTCATATAGTCAGCAACAGAGGTACCATCAGCTACCCTCTATAGTGTCTCAGCAGTCTCCTATGCCCTCTCAACAATCTATCTAGCACTGTCCCTCTCGGCTATCAAAGTATCAACCTGAGTCTGAACAGCTGCCAACTATCCCTGTACCTGTACCAATGCTTGTGCATGAGCCTGTACCTGACTCTGCATTTGTGTCTATGTTTGTACAAGAAAACCCTATGCCTACACCAACTACCACTGTAGAGTTTGTACCTGTGTCTACAAACTGGCAATCTATCTATGATGGTCAACAAAAGGCACTGCCACTGCTCTCCTCTTCTGAGGCCTGCTCGATGATGGACCAACACTGTCTGGCCCAACCCCTTTGCCACCTCCACCACCACCATCCTCATCATCATTGTTGCTGTTATCACTACTGCTCTCAATACTGCTGCTCAACTGAGTATCATCCCCACTATCCTCCTCACCCTCAGCAGCATCCTCCTCCATAGGTAAAGGTGTTGGCTCATCGAGAACGGTAATTCGAGGATGTGGATGAAAAGCCAAAAATGCTGCATACTCTCCTATAACTACTGCCTTTGCAATATCTCTATGCATATCCCAAGTTGATGGTTGCAGAGTCTGGTATCCTTCTACTAATGTCTCATAAGACAAGCATGGTCCCTAATCTGCTACATCACTCCATCGCTAGGCATAATTAGCAACCCTTGAGGAATACACTATACAATACCATACTGTCTATAAACCCGCCGCAACAAAAATCTCTCTAAAACAAAAGGTGTCTTGTCGATCAAGTACATAGAGTCATATAAGTACCCAAGAACTGCATCATCCTCCTCCCACTACTCACAATCTAGATAAGGCCACCAGACAATGCTCTCCATGTCATCCAAAACCCGTCTCCAATGCTCTAACTTACCCATCCGAGACCGGGTAAGTTGACCTCTGTAACGGAAAACATAGGGTCTGCCTACAGGTCTGTTAAAAACCGGAAATGGTCGCACTATGGAAAAATGCTCCCATGCCCAAACCTGTAGTAGAGTCACCCCTGCTGATAGGTTGCGCCCTCCCAAGTACACCACCGAATGTAAATCATGATAAAGGTGGGCTAGCATACACATCCCTCACGCATATCTGGTCTCGTGCATGACCATGCTCTCAAGAATACGGCCCCAACCCACAGAGAATCCCTTTAACCTGCGATCAGGATCAAGGAAACCTCCAATGAATCCAGCTAGCACTGCTGGTAATGAAGCATAGGCGTTAGCCATCGTCTGCCATCTAACACTTGGTCCTGCAATATGTTCATCTTGAAAAACTCTACAGAGTGCATCTCTCCCACCAGCCTCATGAGAATCGTAGACTATGATCTCTCCAATAAATGGTATCCGCAAAATCCACCACACATCCTCTAGTGTGACTGTCATCTCATCGATGGGTAGATGGAAAGTGTTATGGTCGTTGTGCCACCACTCGGCCAAAGCAATAAGGAGACCCTGATTAATCCTAATCTGGGGCATATCAAGAAGACTAGACAAACCACATCGAGCTATGATCTAAATCTCATCAGGAGTCAGATGAGGAATCAAATCAGTAGTCCATGGAAACCACTCTCGCATCTGGAGATTACCTAGACCCTCCTATAACCATAAAAATTCTAAAATCAGTGCATTATGTGAAAAATCAAAAGTCATTCTACTATCAGATCCAATCAAACTTTGGTATGAATTTTCGATCAAATTTCATGAAAAAACATCAACTAACCTCACCTATCATGAGGTTCATCACAAACATCATCTAATCTCACCTATCATGAGGTTTATCAGATGTGAAATCATTCCTCGCCTATCATGAGGATCATCACAAATAGGATTATTCTCGCCTATCATGAGATTAAATCTTATTAATCATCAGAATTAGTCATTAGGGAATTTGGATAATCAAATCATACCAAACCAAAGAATGGACATGATTGAAATTGATGAAATCAAAGTTAAATATGTCAAAATCTGCAAATCTGGCATGGATGTGCTAAAATAGGCATCCAAAGCACTAAAAATCAAAAGCGGTACTTCATCATTCAGATACACTAAAATAGACATCCAAAGCGCTACAAAACCAGAATCGCTATTTCGGCACTTCGATGCGCTATAACAGGCATCTGAAGTGCTACTTTAATCAAAGTGTTGTTTCACCACATCAATGTGCTGAAATAGTCCATCAAAGTGCCACTTTAATCAAAGTGCTATAACAGATCATAAATGTGCCAATTTATTCCATCAAAGCACTAGAAATTTCTAGGCGCTAAGATCTGACGTCGAAGTGCTGAATCTGACTATCTAAGCGCTATATCATGAAAACGCTAAACTTTCCTATGAAAGTGCTAGAGAAATTAATGAAAGCGCTAATTCCTCAAAGCGCTACAATAGTTAACCAAACCGCTACAACAGAGTACAGAGCACTATAGCACGACATTGATGCTCTAAACTATGAAAAACACGCAAATACAAAAAAAAAGTCACGAAAATCGAGAATGCACAAAATATGAGGTGGATTACGGGTACATGAGGTCTATAGGCGGTCGACCGTTGGTGATGTCGCACATGCTCAAAATGATGAGTGTGGTAGGGGATAGGCATCTTGCTCCAGCTAGCTCAAATGTCTCTCTCACTAGATATTTGAAAGTCACAAAGAACAAATGAGGATGAAAATGACCTTTTGGAACTTATATAGATTTTTGAAAAGGGATTTTTGAGGGATTTCTTTTATTTTAATTAATTTTATTTATGAAATTAATTGAAATTCATCGACGAGCTATATTTTCTTCATCAATGTCGGGAGATAAATTATTTCTTCATCAAATCATCAAATCATCATGAAAATTCTAAAAAATCATAAAATCATTAATTTATCTCCCAAGGGGGCATATTATCAGCAATCATCTGAAAATCAATATCTTGGGTATGTCTGGGGCATTACTAATTTTTTTTCATCGATACTGGCAGTAGCAGCAAAATTTTCTTCGAAGCAATGCGTAAACACATCACTTCAAAGAGGGGCAAAATGTATACACCTAAAATTGGTCTAGAGAATCCGATTAATTAAATACGATTTATTTGATTAATTAGCCTAAATTCCTCTACCGTTTGAATAAATAAAAATATTTATTTATATAGTTCATGTTTAAATTCACATTTAAATTCTTTTAATTCTTCTATTATCTCATCTTAATTAAATAAACAAAATTAAATACTTTGTTTGATTTAATTATCATTTCCCTATTGTATTCTATCACATCTAATCTTAAATTAATTAAATAAAGGTCAAAAAATTTATTTATTAATTACCATATTCTTCCATTTTAATTTAATAAACAATTTCTATAGTTTGTTCTATTAAATTATTTATCCCTCTTTGGCTAATTTAAATAAATCAAAAATATTTAAATAAAGGCATAAAGAATATTCCTCTATATTTCCTCAAAATCAAATTAGATATCCTATGTCTAATTTATGTGAAAATATGTCAAAATTAATGCTTTCAAACTTCACGGGAAGATTTGGAGACAAATTGGAGACAAATTACAAATTTATTTCTCAATCCTCTTCCATCAAACCTTCCTCTTCTCTTGCCTAGTTTTTTCATGTGTAGAGACAATCCCAAAAATCTTCTCAATATCCTCCATTTCTCACCATTCAATCCTCCAGATTGAATCCAAGCCTCTCTTTGCCATCCCTATGCATTTCTACAGCTAGGAAATCTATAAATAAAGCTTCATTCAACCAAGAAAAGGATCCAGATTATCTAACTTATGCACTCTTACTCTGCAAGAATTCAAGCATCAAGCATCCAAGCATCCAACATTCTAGTTTTCATATCATGGTTGCCTCTTGTAGCTTCATTTATCAGTTTTCATGTCAATCCATGCTATATTAGCTTCTTTTATCATCTAGATTTTATCATATTAGCTTCATATCATTGTATTAGCATCATTATGTTCTTTAGATTGCCATTTTAATAGTTATAGTGTTATTTAAATCTGAGAGCACAATAGCTTAATAAATCTTTGAAGATAGGAGACAATGAGATGCTTTTAGTTGATTATTAGTTTCATCATTGATACAATGTTTCATTAAGAAGTGTTTTATTCCTTTCTAATTATTCACACTTACAATAATTCCTTATCATTTTTGATTCCTTAGTTTGATAAGTAATTTTCTACTATATTTCCTTCTCAATAGTAATAGCTAACTATGAATTAGGAGAGACTATCAAGTATCTCCCAAGATCATTTAAGATTTTTCTTCTCTAATAATTAATTACCTCTTTTGAATATATAGTAATATTTCCATAGAGTCACTTTTGATCATAATTGATTCAAGAATATATTGTTGTTAGCCTTGCCGTTGCACCAAAAGATTGAATTGTCATTTCCCGATACAAGCCAAAGTTAAGATCCACAGGAGGCGGTTAAACCATGTCACGAATCCCGAATGCCGCATTGAACAACCAAAGAGACCAAGGGTGCACACCTTGCAACAATCCCCCCCAGGGCAAGTGAGGGATTCAAAGCCATGACCGGCTCTGATACCAATTGTTAGTCTTATCATTGCACCAAAATATTGACCTATCATTGCTTGATACAAGCCATATTTAAGATCCATGGGAGGCAGTTAAATCATGTCACAAATCCTGAGCATCATGCTAAACAACCAAGGAGACCAAGGGCGCACACATTACAACAACTCTTTCATTAAGTAGAGACTAAATAGGAAGGATTCCACATATACTTCATTTTCTACACCATGTTGGGTTGTAATTTGTTGGTTCTACTTTGATCATATTTCCTTGAAAGTCTCTAACTATGGATCTTGCACCTCATGGTCTTGGATTTCACTTTGAGTCACTATGAAAATTCAATTTAAACATGTCAATGTGTGGTGTAATCCATTTGATTTTATCCCTACACAAGGGTGATTGATCGAACCCAAATATCTAATGAACAAGGAAGGAGGAACGAGTCTTATAAAACATTTTTTTAAATTATGAAATCCACCAAGAAAAAATTGGTTTGAGTTTGAGTAGAAGAAACTAGTTTGAATTACCTTTGCATGCATACCAAGTATTTCCATATGTTTCAACGAAGACCTAGAAATATTAGACTTGCTAAATAAAGGCCAAAAAAAGTGTCATTAAGAAGATACTATTGAGGTTTAAATGGGTTAGCCATGGGTACATACTTAAGTAACCCATTGATTTTCTTTGGTTTTATTAAATTTTTGGTGACTATCATAATTATTAAAATTTTGGTAAGTACATGGAAATTGGGGTCCAAAAGGAGGTCAAAAGTGACCAATTTTTTCTTGAAAACAACAAAAAATAAACTTCAACTAATGATTCAACACACCTATGATCAAATTTTAAAGAAAAATACGATTTGTTCTTAGAATTTGATTTCAAAACTACTATTATTTTTAAATGGTGGAGATTAATAGGTGAAAATAGTGGGATCACACAAAGTGGTCCTATTTTTGTCAAAAAATATAGCATAACATTATGTCTACTACCCCTAAATTGTTCATTTTTTAAAGTTTCAATAATTCCATTTAGTGGGAAATTAGCTAAAATCACATAGTTTATGCCAAATTCTATTTTTATATTTTTTTCACTAATTTTCAAAGTGGACACATTTTAAAAAGTAGAAAATAGAGTGTACTTCCACTAATTCTGAGTTTTTTTTAATGTGTAAAATAAAATGTAGATTGTGAATATGTAATTTTTTTCTAATTTGGATGAGTAGATGAAAAATTACATAGAAAAAATTATTGATCACGCTCAAATACTAAGAGGGGGTGAATTAGTATCTATAAAAAATTAAGCCTTTCAGATCTTAAACCATTTAGCAACATGCAAAATTATACTTTTAACATGACCAAAAACTTATATACAAATCAACGTTACTTTAAAAAAAAATAGCAATGAAAGATAGAACAATGAACACACATGCACAAGATAACACCAAATTTACGAGGAAAAACCAAGAAGGGAAAAACCATAGAGATAAATCTCTCAATATATCGAAATCTCACTGCTTAGAATTTTCTTTAAGGCTCACTACCTATGGACTTGTAGGATAAGGTGCAACAACTTAGGGAAAGATACAAAGGGCTTGTAATATTGAGGAACACAACCTTAGGGAAAGATACAAATTAAAAGGACCTATTGAAGTGACTCATCTAATAGCAAGATACATGAAAAATATGAAATTATGTATGTCAACAATATGCTATGTTGACTAAGGCATTAAAGCTCATCTTATTCTTCCTCACAACTCACTTCACCAATCCATACTCGCACATCACACCATACACTCCCCTCTTCTTTCAACTAAAATTTTCTTGCATTTATTTCCTCCACAAGATCTCAAAACATCAATCAAGTCAGGCAGAAAAGAATACAACCAATAATTCCAACAATTTAGCCACAAAAAAATAATATAGTCCTATCCATAAGATAGAGAAGACCAAAAATAATCTTATTACACCTTCTAATGTGATCCCAAACAACACACACACTAATGCACATCAACCCAAGTAGACAACAAGAAAATATGTAGATTTGAGATGTGTAATACAATACTAGTTGGCCCAAAAATACACTTGCAATATGGTTTACTCAATATGGCTCTCAAAAAGATAGGTCAATACCCAAATGCATATTAACATAACTGCATATGCTAGCACTGACCCCCAATCGCATGGTGCAAGAAAGATAACAAGCCCTATCGGCTAGATATCCAATAAATTCCCAAAAACACAACTCAACACAATATGTGGTACCAAAGAGATCAATCATTAACATGCATACTACAAAGAGATTTAACATGAACATCCAAAAACTCTTACAAAAACTTCTTTCACACTATCATGACACAAAAACCCACCACAAACTAAACATAAGAGGACTACTTTATCCCAAAAGCATAAAATATAAAGTTGTGAGATAGGAAATTAATAGATCAACTTATGTAACACTTTTTTCCATGAAAACCAAATTGAGACACTGCAAAAACACTGATAGCATGTTTAGCAAGCCATAGGATTAGAAACATCAATGTGGAGAAATTCAGAGTATTTTTCAGACCAATCGAGACAACCAACAAAACTGCCAATATACTATAAATACCAAAAACCTCCTCAATAACACTGGTGACCTAAAAAGATAAGACTACAACATCCACATAACACAAACAGTGAATCCCAAACCACAAGACCAAATCTTCAACATTGGAGGAATGTGGAGCGTTCTCCCAAAAAATCTTCAAGGAAACTTCTTGAAGTAGGAACTTTCACAAACATGTGAAGGCCAAAACTTCCTTGTAGCGACACATGTTTCCTCATGAACAACAAGAGAGATAAAACAACATACTAAAGACCATCAACAACATCTCTCCAACATCAACATTACTTCTAATCCTCATCTTAATATATCATCATGATAACATCTCTATTGTCAGCAACCATACATAATACAACTTTTATTGTCATTAAACAAGGCATGGCATCCAACTATGAACAACAACTCATCCAAAAAAGGTGTTAGAAACCCAGATTAGACATGCAAACATAAAAACCTTCCACAGAAGAGAAAAACAATGAAAAAGCAGAGCTTTGCATGAAATGTGCAAATTGATAATATTCAGAATTCAATGATTACAATGAGATGATTTGCTTTATAAAATAAAATTATGCAACCCTAATGTTGGCCTAAAAACAACTCAACTAAATAAAGATTACTTATTAATTAACTAAACTAATTATTACCTAAGGAAAACCTAAGTAAAGTTATGCAAGTGTAATTAAATATTAATTACACTAACACCCCCCCATAAGTGCAAATTAGGGAGACTAAATAAGCATGCACCTAAAACTAAGATGAATGGGTCCCAACAACGAGGCCTGATCAGGTACCCATGTACAAATGAAATAATGAGGTAGAGAAGGAAAACCCAATGGAACAACCCCCCCTACAATGAGATGACTGTTGTAAAGAAGCACTGGAAGAACACTGTGGAGTAACATTGGAACCGCAATCCGGCAAGCAAGGAAAGATACTTCTGTCTACAAGAAACCATATCGGAATTATAATAATGCAACAACAAACCCGATGTCATAGAACACTCGAAAACACCAAACTGGAACAACCTTGGAATCCATAAAGCAATAGTAGATAATATGATGATGACAGAATTTGGAAGTCGTGAATCTTGATGCCGATACCAAACTGAAACTAAAACTCTTCCATGGGAACAAGTACCATAAAAACTCAGGAACATTAACCACAAATTTAGTGGCCGTCAAATTGAGATGGATCCGATGTGAATCTGATATGTGTCAAGCTTAAGACAAAATATGGCCAAAAGAAACTAAGAAACTAGATTACAACCCATGCGAGTTGTCATCAAAACAAGATGAAGATTAAAGTGCATGCACACTCTAATCAGATTATTATGCAAGAAACCCCCCTGATGGAACTTTATATTAGTTCATTTATTACAATACCCAATGATTGCAAAAGGAGATAATTCCTAAACATGCATAAAAAGAAAATAAAAATAAACCTTATATCTATGTAGAGGACTAAACCAGCTTTCCAATTCCACAAGAATGGCAAAAAAAGGATCACTGAGTCAAAAGATATGCCCTCCGGAGTGAAAAACACAAGTTCTGAGTTCAAGGACCTTCAAAATTAAACTAGACTTGAAAAACTACCAACTCCACTGGATCGGCGTCAGAATTAGCTTTCCAACGGTATCTCGTTTGCAAAAAAAATATACCGTATGCAAAAGTTACACCCGATTTTGTCAAAGGTGCTCCAAAATGGCCAATATGGCCTCCAAGCAACCCAGGGGGCTAAAAAGAATTCGGCCCCTGGTCCTGTGCACGACTAGGGGCTGGCGGGCAAGGGGATGGGGTGGAGCCCCTAGTCACCCATGTGACTACAGTGAGTGCTAAGGCCGGCACCAAGGGGCTGGGGCATAGCCCCCGATCCTCAATAGGACCGCACACACATGTAAAGAAGCACCCGGGGGCTGAGCTTGAGTCGGTAGGGGTTGAAGGGGGAGCCACCGGCGGCGGCGGCGGACTGGTGGCCATCGGGTGGTTCCTTCCATTATAATTGGTGACATGAAAACCAACATCATTTTTTGCTTTTTTGGGAAAAAAATTTGAAAATCGTACCTCGAGGAGCATGCTAGGGAGGTCGTACGACCTTCCTGGCAAATTTTTTTTCCTTCCGAACCAACTTCGCCAAAATCAACAAAACGAAGGGCGATCTTAGGGTTTTGGGGCACTGCAAACACGATGGCAGTGCCCATTTTGCTCCAAGATGCTCCGAAAAATAGGCTACCTCGAGAGCTTGCAAAAAATCACCGAGCTTGAAACCCTCACAGATTTCTTCAACGATGACCAAAATCAAAAAAATAAATGTCATTGTTGGTATGTGGCGACTGATCATTCTATATTGTACACTCTTCATGTATAACCCTAATTTTTTATACTATACCGAAAAAGGGAAAAATCACAAAAAGGGAAAAAACCTCGATTTTGTATAACCCTAATTTATAAAGGGTTTGGGATAGAGTTGCAACATCATAAGAAATAGGTGATTATTCGCAATATTGTAATAGGGTTTTGCACTGGTTAATAATATCATTGGATGGCTGCGGTTTGGTGGATGTAGCCCACATTGGGTGAACCACGTTAAATTCTCTGTGTTATTTTTCTATGTGTTTTATTTCTAGTTTATTTGATAAAATATGCATTTAGCTTTTAGATATTTGCCTTTGAAAACCTAACAAGTGGTATCAGAGCGGGTTGTTTTCGATTATCGTCTGCAAGAAATTCTCACGGTTGAGTGGGAGTCTCACGGTTAAGTGGGAGCAATGGCAGACGAGGGTAAGATGAAGGTTGATAAGTTCAATGGGCAGAACTATCAGTTATTGAAGATGCAGATGGAGGACTATCTCTATCAGAAGAATTTATGGCGGCCATTAGAAGGGAAAACCAAGAAACCCATAGCAATGTTGGATGAGGATTGGGATATTTTGGACAGAAAGGCACTTAGCAGTATTCACTGGATAGAAAGAGGCAAATGTGGTAAGTAATAAATCTGATGAGGATGCTTTGATTCTTTCTCTTGACAATGCTGATGATTCTTGGGTGTTAGATTCAGGGGTTTCATTTCATGCTATGCCCCATAGAAATTATTTTCTTGATTATGTCCAAGGGGATTTTGGGCTGGTTTATTTGGGAGATAATGAACCCTGTCAGATTGTTGGAAGGGGAAGCATCAAGATTAAGTTGCAGAATGGGAATCATTGGCTACTGCATGAGGTAAGGCATGTTCCAAAGTTAAAAAAAAAATTAATTTCAGCAGGGCAACGAGATGATGAAGGTTGTGTTGTTACATTTAGTGATAAAAATTGGAAGGTTAAAAAAGGTGCCTTAGTGGTAGAAAAAGGTGTGAAAGTAGGCACCTTATATCTTTGTACAGGTCATACTGTTCCTTCTATCTTAGCTATTGCAGATAAAAATCAATGTTCAGGAACAGTTGCTGCAGTTCAGCAGGAAGAAAATTAGATAGATGCTATGAATTCTGAATTAGCACTATGGCATAACAGACTTGGGCACATGAGTGCAAAAGGTATGAAAGTAATTCATTCAAACAATGCTTTACCAGGTCTAAAATGTGTTAATATGGATTTCTGTGAAAGTTGTGTGTATGGCAAACAAAAGAGAGTTAGTTTTCTCAAGGATGGGAAACAAAAGAAAGATGAGAAATTGGAGCTTGTGCATACGGATGTATGGGGACCAGCTCAGGTATCTTCTCTCGGTGGCTCTCATTATTATGTCACATTCATTGATGATGCAACTAGGAAGGTATGGATTTATTTCATTAGGCAGAAATCTGATGTATTTGAAACTTTTAAAAAATGGAGAAGTTTGGTTGAGAATGAGACAAGTAAAAAGTTAAAATGTCTCAGATCTGATAATGGTGGTGAGTATTACAGTAAAGAGTTTGAAGATTATTGTTCCTTTAATGGTATTCATAGGCAAACAACGGTTCCAAGGACTCCACAGGAAAATGGAGTGGCTAAGCGCATGAATAGAACAATAATGAATCATGCATGGACTATGAGATTGCATGTTGGGTTGCCTTTAAACATGTGGGTAGAGGCTATAAACACTGTTCTTTATTTAATTAATAAAGGTCCATCTAATCCTTTGGGTTGTGGTATTCCAGAGGAAGCATGGAAAGGTAAGAAGGTGAGTTATTCTTTTCTGAAAACCTTCGGTTGTGAAGCATTTGCACATGTAGATTCTGAAAATAGAACCAAGCTTGATGCAAAATCAAGGAAATGTATATTTGTTGGATATGGCATTGATGAATTTGGTTATAGGATTTGGGATTTTGAAAATAAGAGAATTGTGAGAATCAGGGATGTCATATTCAATGAGAAAGTGTTGTACAAAGATCAGTTGCAGCAGCATGAGAAGAAAGAAAATGATTATGCAGTGTTGGATGATACTCCAAACAATGAAGTTTCAGTGGATCCTCATGCTCCGCAACAACAAAAACAAGAAATACCACAAACTCCAGTGAATGTTAGACGATCTTCAAGGTTAAGTAGACCTCCAGAAAGATTTTCTCCCTCTTTGTACTCTATTTTATTGACTGATGTTGGTGAACCCGAATGTTATCATGAAGCTATGCAGGTGGATACCAAGGTTCAGTGGGAGCATGGAATGGAAGAAGAAATGAAATCCTTGCTGAAAAATCAAACTTGGGAATTGTGCAAGTTGCCTGTAGGTAAAAAGGCTTTAGCAAACAAATGGGTTTATAGGATGAAAGAGGAGGATGGAGGTAAGAAAAGATTTAAATCCAGATTAGCTGTAAAGGGATTTGCACAGAAATAGGGTATTGATTTTGATGAAATATTTTCTCCAGTTGTTAAAATGACCTCTATTCGTACTGTGTTAAGTATTGTGGTTGTTAAATATTTGCATTTAGAACAGCTTGATGTTAAAACTGCCTTTCTCCATGGTGATTTCGAAGAGGAAATTTATATGGAACAGCCACAAGGATTTGAGGTCAAAGGTAAGGAGAAAATAGTGTGCAGATTGAAGAAAATCTTATATGGCTTGAAGCAAGCACCTCGACAATGGTATCTTAAATTTGATAGTTTTATGGCTGAGCAAGGTTACAACAGGTGTAATTTAGACCATTGTGTTTATTTTAAGATGCTAGGTGAA
The DNA here is from genome assembly GCA_007115665.2 of Sequoiadendron giganteum. NCBI lineage: Eukaryota > Viridiplantae > Streptophyta > Pinopsida > Cupressales > Cupressaceae > Sequoiadendron > Sequoiadendron giganteum. The sequence goes on from CM021109.1 coordinate 240,887,586, forward strand.
GATAGCTACACTATTTTATGTTTATATGTTGATGATATGCTTGTAGCGGGGTCTAACATGGATCACATAAAGGAGTTAAAACAATAGTTAGAAAATTCATTTGCTATGAAGGATTTGGGGGCAGCAAAAAAAATCCTTGTTATGAAGATTACAAGAGATAGGAAAAATAGGAAATTGTTTTTATCTCAGGCTGATTATGTTAAAAAGGTGTTGCAGAGATTTCATATGGAGAATGCAAAAAGTGTCAGCACACCTTTGCCCAGTCATGTCAAATTGACTAAGGATATGTGTCCAAAGACACAAGAGGAGGAAGGAAAAATGTCCAAGGTACCATATGCTTCAGCTGTAGGTAGTTTAATGTATGCCATGGTATGCACGAGACCAGATATTGTACATGTTGTAGGAGTCATTAGCAGGTATATGAGTAATCTAGGAATTGAGCATTGGAATAAAGTGAAGTGGATTCTCAGGTATTTGAGAGGTACATCGGATAAACATTTATGTTTTAAGGGCTCTAATACAGATTTAAAAGGCTATGTTGACTCAGATTTGGAAGGGGATATTGATACTAGGCGGAGTACCACAGGTTATGTATTTACCGTTGGTGGGACAACAGTAAGTTGGATATCTCGGTTGCAAAAGGTGGTTGCTTTATCCACCACAGAGGCAGAGTATGTGGCTGCCACAGAGGTAGCAAAGGAGATGATATGGATGCAATTTTTCATGGAAGAGTTGGGAAAACAACATGCTGAAAATTACTTGTTCACAGATAGCCAGAGTGCTATACATCCTGCAAAGAATTCTGCCTTGCACTCTAAAACCAAACACATACAGTTGAGGTATCAATTCATTCGGTCAGTGTTGGAGGATGGACAGGTAAAGCTGGAAAAGATACGTACATATGTAAATCTAGCAGATATGTTTACTAAGGTAGTGATAAGAGAGAAGTTGAGCTCCTCTTCAGTTTCGGTTGGCCTTCAAGGTTGAATTAAAGTATAAGAAAGTAGTAGGGTCCAAGGTGCTTATTTTCAGTGGGAGTTGTAAGTGCAGCGGTGTTGTCTAGGTTCAGTCTCCAAGTGGGAGATTGTTTATGTGTGGAGCTTGATCAGTCTCCCAGTGGGAGATTGTTGGTATGTGGTGACTGATCATTCTATAGTGTACACTATTCATTCTATATTTGTCCTACTTTTTTGCGAAATTACCGAAAAAGGGAAAAATCATAAAAAGGGAAAAAACTCCGATTTTGTATAACCCTAATTTATAAAGGGTTTGGGATAGAGTTACAGCATCATAAGAAACAGGCGATTATTCGCGATATTGTAATAGGGTTTTGCACTAGTTAATAATATCATTGGATGGCTGCGGTGTAATGTTATGACACATAAATTCATAGATCTGATGGATGAGTAATGTTATGACACATGGCGCGATAATACTTGTTGATTTTACATCTTTGTTATAAATCAACAACTGATTGGTTGGTTGCTTGAAGAGTTAAATGCATTAATTGCAAGGCTCAATTCAACGGGTGACAGTATCCAATTGTAGGAAGTAGAATTAAATGCAGGACGAATCGATGCCTGATTGCAAGGTGACTTGGTCAGGAAGAGATCATATTTTTCTGTCAATGAGAAGGTGTATAATTAAGACACCCGATTGGTTGTTGATTGTAACAAGTAACAGTCGAATGATTGTAATAGTCACTAAGGTGACAGTGAGGTATTCATTGTATGTTGTAAGAGCATTGTAATAGTGAGTGTATTCGAACTAAAGTCTTCTGCTATGAGCTAACTGTCAGAGAGTGAGGTCTGTGAACTTTGTATGTAATTTGTTTACTGTAATACAAAGTGATTTTTCTTGGTGTGGTGGGTTTTTCTCCCGAAAGGGTTTTCCCACGTAAATATGGTGTTATCTCTCTGTGTGTTTTATTTCAGTTACTCTTTTTATCCTGTATGTGTGCATCTTAAGTGTATGAAAGTTTAAAAGAAGGCTTTTGCACTTCTCCTCTGAGGTTTTAGCATTAGGAAAGTGTATTTCACAACTCTGCTTTTCCTTTCATAAAATGCAGCAAAACCATTGAAATATAGGTCACAACTACTAATTTAAATGTGATATAATGAAAGGTGAAAAGGCTTGATAATGAATTTACTGGTGTAGGGTACAAATATGTTGAAGGGTAAACAAATGCATGAAAATCTGAAATGGATTGGGATGAAAACACTAAGTTATGACATGGGATCATTGAATGTGAAACAAAAATGTTGATTTAGAGTTTAATGTTTTTTGGACTAGTGAGAGTGTGGAATGCAATTTCCAAAACATGTGAAAAATATGTTGGGGTCTAAATATTTATGTATGAATACAAAAGGATTTGGATGATTTTGAAGTGGATGCAGATCTAAGAACTTAGGATGATGGAAGAAATGAAGAATCAAGGGATATAATAAGTGTGAAGACTTGGATGAATGAGATGGGTCAAGAATCAATACCTTGAGAAAAGATTATTTCAATTTTATTTCTATACTTAGGATAAGAAAACTTGATAAAGAATAATCAGTTGATTACCTACTTGGGATATGCTAATTTCTCAAGCAAGTCATGATTTGATGATTAGATTAGATTGGATTTAGGTCTTGATTAATGATGGGGGATTGATTTTGATTTAGGGATGGATGGTTGGATAAAAATTATGAGAGGGATAGAGATGATTAATTATTATATTAGATTTATAAATGGTTGAAAGGATCTGATTGGATGAGGATAGATAAGAAAGAATAGATGTGAATTATATTAGGTTTGTTGCACTATGTTGTCATCAAGGTTGTCATTGATGTCAACCTTTGGTATGGATATGCTAAGAAGGTATTCTAGATGGTGTGTATGGTGTTGAGCAGGTGTTTTAGATGTATCAGGGCTACTTGGTTTCCAAGTTCTTTTGATAAAATTTGCATAAAGATTGTACAAGGTGACTGGGAAGTGTTTTATATTTTCTCTACATTTCTTCATTCTTGAAGATGTGCTTGTGTGATTTGAATGTGATGATCAAAGGTCTTTATAGGTGTTATATCTAGAGTTTCAAGTTTTGTATTGTGTGACAATAGAAGATATATTTGATAGTATTCTAGACTATCTCTAGCTCGTGAAGAGGGATATTTGGGAGAACTGGAACTACCCCACATTTCTCCGTGCTGAATTTTCTTATCTTGTAGATTTCAGAATGTGCTAATATTTTTTGTACCTACATTCGATTGGTTTTTTTATTGCTTAGTTGTTTCATAAGCTTGGTTCATGATTTTTATCTCCATGTTTGTTTGAATGGTTACACAAGATGATAGTTTTCTTAGTTTATTGTGTTTGCACTAGTAGTTTTGAATATTCTATTGATGTTGGAATATTCCAAGGTGTTGTGTAATATTTCTACATGGTCCACAAGATGTTTTTAGCCTTGGTGAAGTGTGAATTTGGTTTCTTAATAGTGTTAATGCCAGCTTGGCTGACCTAGTGTGTTAACAGTTTTTCCAAATGAGCTTCATGGTTTGTGGGAGCTTGGTGTAGCATGTTGGTGTAGATTTGGGTCTTGATTAACCCTTAATAGGGTTCACCCTCACTTCTTTCCATCACAAGGGTGTTTGGTGTTGAACTATTTGGTGTAGATCAAGGAGTATGAGAACAATGACAAAGCAAGGAATGTTATTTTGAGTGGGATTTCAAATTCAAAACTTGTGAAGGTTATAATCAATAAAATTGATAAATAGGTTTGGTAAAAGTTGAAAATAATTTATGAAGCAGATAATAAGGTCAAGCAAGAAAATATGTATAATTTTAAGGCCAGGTTTGAAACCTTAAGGATTTCATATGATGAAGATAATTTAGGATACATGTATAGGGTGGATAAAATTGTCAATTCCATCAGTGGTCTTGGAGGAAAACTAGAGGAAAATGAAGTTGTGAAAAAGGTATTGAGAACTCTTCCTAAATCCTATAGTGCTAAAGTTTCTACTATTAAGGAAGCTCAAAAATTTGGACCAATATACTTGAGATCAATTTTTTGTTGATTTAACTACTTTTGAATTAAGAGATTTTGAAAAAGATGCCCCAAGGAAAGAAATTGTTTTTAAAGTCGGCAAGAGAAAGGGGAATGGTGAATCTGATATGGATGATTTTGATGAAGTGGAATAAAATTTTGTAAGAAGATTAAAAAAGGGCACTGGAAGATAAAAAGGTAAGTTACCTTTCAAGTGTTTCAATTATGGAAATATAGGTCACTATGTTTCAAAATGTCCAGATAAAGTTTCAAATGACAAACATAAAGATCATAAAGGTAAGTCCTTCAAGAAGAGTTATTTTGTTAAATAATATAGTGATGATGAGGAATCAGACCAACCATATGATGAAAGTAATGAATGCTTGTTCATGGATTTGAATTTTGGAACTAATTCTACTAATCCTAAGAGATGTGTAAAGGAAATTGCTCCAGAAACAAGTCACTATATTGAAGGAACTGTGTTGACTTCCATTCATGCAAGAAAGGAGAGAAACTATTGATAATTGATAGTGGATGTTCAAATCATATCATAGGTGATAAGATTAAGTTTTTTAACCCTAATAAATATGATGGTGGTTGTGTTAAGTTTGGTAATGACACATCTACTAAGATCTCTGGAAAAGGTTCAATTAGTTTTGATGGCAAGAATAAGACATATGATGTTCTTTATGGCAAGGGTATCCAACATAATCTTCTTAATGTAGGACAAATGTGTAGTAGAGGATATAATCTTGTGTTTCATGATGATGGTTGTGACATCAAAAAGAGAAGATCTAAAATCTTGGTTGCAACAGGAACAAGGACAAAAGGAAATGTTTATTAGCTCAAAAGTGCTATTGGTAAGTGTTTTATGACACAAATCAATGAAAGTTAGATGTGGCACAAAAGAACGGGTCATATCAATTTTCATGGCCTAGTGAAGATCAACTCTACTCATGGTCTGAGAGACTTTCCAAGAATTAAAAATCCTATCAGTGCAATTTGTAAAGAGTGACCATTTGGAAAAAAATAAGGGAAATGTTCAAAACTAAGGAACATTCTACTACAGGACCTTTAGAGTTGGTGCATACAGACCTATGCAGACCTACCAAAACAAGAATACCTCAAGGTGATAGGTTTTTTATGTTGTTAATAGATGATTACTCTAGAATGACTTGGGTTAATTTTCTCAAAGAAAAATAAAAAGCTCTAGAAAAGTTTAAACCATTTAAATATATGGTTGAGAATGAAAAGGATTTGAAAAACAAGTGCTTAAGGTTTCACAAGGGTGGTGAGTTCACCTCAAACATTATTTTAACAGTTTTTGTGAAGATCATGGGATAAAAAGACATTTATTAGCTCCTAGGACTCCAAAATAGAATGGGGTTGTGGAGAGGAAGAACATGATAGTTCAGGAAGTAACAAGAACCATGTTGAAGGAACCAAATATACTACATGTTTATTGGAGATAAGCTATTCATACCACAGTTTACATTCTCAATAGAGGAAAAGAAATAGTTAATAGTTCAAATACCCCCTATGAGCTATGGTATGGAAAAACTCCTACTATGAAATATTTAAGAGTGTTTGGAAGTAAATGTTATATCATGACGGATAAAGAAAAAATAGGAAGTATTGATGCAAGATTAGATGAAGGAATCTTCCTTGGATACTCTAGAAAGAGCAAGGCATATAGGTGCTACAAGAGACTAAAGAAGATAATTGAAACTGCAAGTATCAAAGTGGATGAAGAATCACGTCAAATTTCGGTGTTGGTAGAAGGATATGAATACGATGAACCCCTTTACATAGAAGAATTAAAAGAAGAAGAAGAAGAAAATGGGATGCTAGTTGGTGGATAGAGACCTCTAGATTGTTGCGTCTGGAACTATGCCACAAAATATGAAACAAGAAGATTGGGATCTTGCAGATAGAAAAGCTAGAGGCTTGATAAGAGTTAGTCTGGTCGATTCTATACTCCTGAATGTTCATGAGGAGAAGTCTGCAGCTTCATTATGGAAGAAGCTTTGTGATATTTATCAAGGAAAGTCTCTGGTGAATAAGTTATTCCTGAGGAAGAAGTTTTACTGCTTGAAAATGGAAGAAGGAGCATCTATTGCAGACCATCTGAACTCATTTAATATGAGTGTTTCTCAGTTGGCTTACGTGGGTGTGAAGATAGAGGACGAGGATCATTGCATGCTTTTGTTATGTTCATTACCTAACACTTGGGATCATCTAGTAATGGCTATTGGAAGTACAACTAATACTTTCAAGATGGAAGACATGGTTGCCTCGCTACTATTAGAAAAAATGTGGAGGAAGTCTTTAGAGATGGCCAAAGAGGCCCTTGTTGTTCGAGGTAGATCAAAGGAGAAAGGAAAGAATAAGAACAAGAAGTATAAATCCAAATATGAAGGGAGATGAAAATCTCCTGGTAAAAAGTCCAAGGTGAAATGTTGGAAATATGGGTAGCTTGGTCATATCCAAAAGGACTGTAAGGAGAAGAAGAAGAAGAAGAGTAACTCTTCAGACACTGACTCTTCTTGAAGTGATGCAGATGCCTTCATTGCAGCCTTGGTGACTTGGGCATCAGATGATGTCTGGCTGATTGAATTAGGTGCATCTTTCCATATGACGTCTCATAGAGAGTGGTTCACTAAATACGAAAAGTATGATGGTGGAAAGGTGTACTTGGTGAGTTACTCAACTCTGGAGATTGTTGGTCGTGGAAGAGTCAAAATACAATTCCCTGATGGAAGAACCAAAGGGATTGGTGATGTACTACACATACCAGGTTTGGCTCGTAACTTACTTTATGTTAGTAAGTTGAATGATGCTGGTGTAGAAGTTTATTTCTCAAGTAAAGGATGTAAGATGGCTAGAGGCATAATGGTGTTGGCTAAGGGTGTATGTACTAGCACTTTGTACAAGCTAGATGCATGTGTTGTTCAATGTAACAACGTCTCTATAAAGTCAGGAAAAGTTGCTCGTGAAGAGAATAAGAATGACACTCCTCTAGATGCAAATTCCTTGGATGTGAAACTCCCAGCAAAGAAGACCATGATGTGGCATCATAGACTCAGTCACATATGTGAGAAAGGTTTAAAAACCTTAAAAAATAAAAATATTGTTGAAGGGCTTGTTGATTGTAATCTTGAGTTCAATTTTTGTGAACACTACATTTATGGAAAGCAACACAGTGTTTTATTTTATTCAAGCCCTCATAAATCTTCTAGTGTACTAGATTATGTTCATTCTAATGTATTTGGTCCAGTGAATTTTCCTTCATTATCGAAGTCTAGATATTATGTTTCTTTTATTGATGACTATTCGAGAAGGGAATTTATATACTTTCTTAAGAGTAAATAAGAAGTGTTCAGTCGATTTAAAAAATTTAAAGATTTGGTAGAGAATCAAACTGGAAATAAAAATAAATGTTTGAGGACGGATAATGGTGGTGAGTTTTGTTCTACATATTTTGAAAGGTACTGTAAAGACCATGGGATTAAAATGCATAAAACTATACCTTATACTCCACAACAGAATGGAGTTGTTGAAAGGTTGAACATGACGCTAATGGAAAAGGTAAGAAGTATGTTGAGCAGTGTTGGTCTGGAGTAGAAGTTCTGGGTTGAGGTTGTGGCTACAGCATGTTACCTGGTAAATCGTTCACCTTGCTCTGCTCTTGTTGAAAAAACAACTTTAGAATCAGGGTCTGGTAAGAAGCCCTCTCTGAGACATATTCGTGTCTTTAGCTGTGAGGCATATGTATATGTTTTGAATGAGAAAATATCTAAATTGGAGAACAAGGTTGTTAAATTTTTCTTCATTGGCTATGGTGTTGGTGTGAAAGGATACAAGCTTTGGAATCCTGATACTGAGAAGGTTTTGTACAATAGAAGTGTAATATTTCATGAGCTGAAACCTTCAATAGCTAATCCACAGTTAGAGACAGATCAAAAGGAGAAGAAGAATGATGCAGTTGACATTCCTCAAATTCTAGAAAAAGAGGAACTACATGGTGTACCTGAAACTGAGGAGAGCTCTAGCAGCTCTGAGAGTTTTGAAGATGAAGAACCACAACCTCAGCCAGTAAGAAGGTCTACACGTGAAAGACATCAACTTGATAGGTATGGTTTCTCTATGTTGGATTCAAACTATGCCTATGCTTTGATTACTAGCACTGATGAACCTAGGACTATGAAAGAGGCAATTAATATGTCTGATTCAAATTCCTAGTTGGAAGCCATGAATGAAGAAATGGAATCATTGAAGAAGAATGAAACCTGGGATTTAGTACCTTTGCCTAAAGGGAGAAAGCCTGTTGGTTGTAAATGGGTATTTAAGAAGAAGACTGGTCTAGATGGCAGTGCTGAAAAGTATAAAGCGAGGCTGGTTGCAAAGGGGTATTCCCAAGTAGAGGGAATTGATTATGGAGAAATATTTTCCCCTATAGCTAAGCTAACATCTATCAGATTTATGTTGTCACTTGCAGCTACGTATGACTTAGAGATTGAACAGATGGATGTGAAAACAATGTTTCTCCATGGAGATCTGGAAGAAGAAATTTATATGTCCCAGTCTGAGCACTTTGTTGAGAAAGGTAAAGAAATCCTGGTTTGCAAGTTAAAGAAATCTCTGTATGGTTTGAAACAATCACCTAGAATGTGGTACCAAAAGTTTGACATTTTTGTGTTGTCTATGGGATTTGTGAGATCAAAATCTGATCATTGTGTATTAAAAATCTGAAAATTATTGTGTGCTTATTATTACACTGTACGTGGATGATATGTTGTTCATAGGAAATAGTAAGACTATGATTTTTTATCTTAAGTCTCAGTTTTCTGCAAAGTTCGAAATGAAAGATCTGGGTGCAGCAAGGTATATTTTGGGGATGGAAATAACCAGGGACAGAACGAGTAGAAAGCTTTGGGTTAGCCAGAGAAAGTATGTTAACACTATTCTTGAGAGATTTGGTATGAATGATTGCAAGCAGCTAGTTGTTCCAGTTTTGCAAGGAATGAAGCTATCTATTGAAGATTGTCCAAAATATGCTACTGAGATGGAGGACATGACCAGGGTGCCCTATTCAAGTGTTGTTGTCAGTTTAATGTATGCAATGGTCTATACAAGGCCATGTTGGTATGTGGCGACTGATCATTCTATATTGTACACTATTTATCCTACTTTTTCATGAAATTACCGAAAAAGGGAAAAAACCCCGATTTTGTATAACCCTAATTTATAAAGGGTTTGGGATAGAGTTACAGTATCATAAGAAATAGGCGATTATTCGTGATATTGTAATAGGGTTTTGCACTAGTTAATAATATCATTGGATGGCTGCAGTTTGGTGGATGTAGCCCACATTGGGTGAACCACGTTAAATTCTCTGTGTTATTTTTTTGTGTGCTTTATTTCTAGTTTATTTGATAAAATCTGCATTTAGCTTTTAGATATCTGCCTTTGAAAACCTAACAGTCATTCCTGACTTTTTCTAGCACTCTGAATCCAATGGAAATTCTCGATCTGATCCAAGACGCTGCATAAATGAACTCAAGGCATGATAACCTCAAGGAACCTCGAACGAACTCTGCAATGATTTTCTCCAGAATTTGAGAAGGGATTGCGTGTCAAGGCTCTGATACCATGTTAGAAACCAAGATCAAACATGCAAACCTAAACACCTTCCATAGAAGAGAAAAACAATGATAAATCAGAGCTTTGCATGAAATGTGCAAATTGATAATATTCAGAATTCAATGATTACAATGAGATGATTTGCTTTATAAAAGCAAAGTATGCAACCCTAATGTTGACCTAAAAATAGCTCAAATAAATAAATCTTACTTAATAATTAAGTAAACTAATTATTACCTAAGAAAAACCTAAGTAAAGTTATGCAAGTGTAATTAAATATTAATTACACTAACACAAGGCATGCCTACATCCAACATCAGTAACTTCACTGATAGCACAAAATCAATGGAAACCCTCACTAAGTGTTTATATCAATGACAAGCAATGCTAAACACTTTTGCAAAAATCTCATAAACATATGTGCAACAATCTTCTCAAGTGTTGACATCAATGACAACCACAATGACAACCAATGCCAACAAAAATAATGCATGTGTTTTTGATAAAAACTAAAGACAGTTCTAAAACTAATTAGAGATCAAGACCTTAATATATTCAAATTTTAATTTATTACATTTTAGAAAATTGACATAGATGTTTATCTCATAGTGGTGTTTTTAAAATTTTATTTAAATTTTCATAAACCCAATGGGGAGAATGCTCAACATCTATTCATTTTTTGATGTATTTTGTAAAAAATGTCTATATCACACAAAACTAAATGTCCAAACCTTAATATTGGTCAATTCAAAAATGTACCAATCCTAATAAAAATATTTAATTTTTCAAAACTCAAATGTGAACATGATATAATACACTCACATTCTAAAAATGTGTACAAAAAATCTTGCATGTATTCTATGGTTTCAAAAACTATGAGCTTGTGTTTTGAATAATTTAAATTTGTAAACACACACCCTCAAATTCCTACACTTTCTTAAAGGTTTTAACCCACACCACTTTTTTAGAAAGTGAATTTATCTATTTATGTTCTTCTTGGTATAAGAGCTAAAAATAATTAAAGTATGCATGTTTTTATATCTTTGTTCTATTATTTTTATTTTAATATTAAATTGTCTCATGGGATAGATAAGGCACAAAGGAGATGAAACAAAGAAAAATAGAACCCTAGGTCTAATTTGTAAAACCTAGGATTAAAATCTTGTGTGTGTTGTATCTTTTTATAGTGTTTCATGAAGATGTAGATCAACAAGTTGTTCAGATTGACTTTCAATAATGAAGGTGAGCCAATCAAACCTAGATTTGCATCTTTTTTATTCTTGGAATGAATTGGAATTGATTTTCCTTAATTAAACTAGTTAGACTATATGGCCTAATATGAAAAATACAAGGTATTGATAATTGATAGATTGTAATAGGGATTTGCAAGCTGATCTGGGAAGGGTAGAGTGTTGTGCACCTATATTAAAATTTTGGTGTTGGTCTGAATATGAGGAAAAAGTATCCCAAGGGAATTTGGGCCCTTGTATACCTCTTTGAAACTATTTTTTCATTCTTTTGATGTCAAATATGAGATTCCTATTTCATCTTATAGATTTGTCAGATCACTATCAGATAATTTTATAGGTGAGTTTCCATGAATTGACAAGGAGCGGGGCTTTGAATGCAAAAATATATAAATGATTTTCAAACTCCTTTCAATCTCCTCTGAACTTGCAATCTACACATTCAAAGAGAGAGGAAATGTTGTGCCATTTATGGGCTTTCCTTAGTCAAACCCTATGTTAGTGTTTCCACTTCCACAATGGAAATTTCAATGATAAGAAAGATATATGATAGGAAAGAATGATGAATCAACAAAGTGTTGCAACACACCACCATTAAATGGATTCCTTGAAGGACTAAATTCATACACATCACATCAAGGTCTTGGATATTATTTTCTTAAATTCTTGAATTGCTTGGAAACCTACAACAAGGGTTAGCCTTCACAAATAATGATAACATAAACATGCATAAAATGACATAAGATTTGACATGATGCTTGGATCTTGAATTATTGCAATAAATCATTGAAATTTTGCTCTTGACTTACTTGATGTGCTCTTGATCATGATTTTTCCAATAGTTTTCTAGATGATTTTAAATAATGCAATACTATGTATTTATAAGAATTTATTCTAATTTCCAAAAAATTAAATCCCAATAGCTAATATTTGTAATTTAAATTTCAAATGTTAAAATGTTGAAATTAACCTATTCAAATCTAGATCCCAAAAAAATAGGGGGCTAGAATTCCCAAGGGCATCCTAGTCATGGCCCTATTTTCTGAGAAATAAGGTTTCAGGAGAATAAAATAAAATAAATGCATAATTTGGGTCATTAATTTGGGAAATTAGAGGGTCAATTAGGCTCAGTACATTAGGGGGAGAAAAATATAGTGTAAAATTGTCAAGGGTGACAATTTACGAAACTACATTTAGCCCCCACTTTAGTGTTAGTATGAACTTATGCTCAAACTCACGCTAAAGTAGAAAATATATGTCAAGAGTGGTTTGACTGCCCAAATGTTGAAGAGATAGGATGACTACAGATCTAGAGGGAGTGTACAAGCCCCCAAGATCCAATATCCCATGGAAAACCAATATAAACACAAATGACCATGCACATGTATGAAATACAATAAGACAACATACATAAACATACATGATGTAAAAATAAAATGCCAAAAGGAGGGTATAGATAATCATGGGCTAGAAAAAAAATTTATGCTAGGATCCACACCAAAGGTGTTCATGACTCATGATAGGCCAAAATTGGGGTAAAGAATGAGAAAGATTTAATGTTTAATAATAAGATTCAGCTTGGTATAAGTGTCAATCCAGGGGCGTAAACTTGTGAAATATTTTGTGTCTATTTGTACAAGGGATGCAAGTAGTGAGGTGAGTGGGATGAAAATGCATTCCTAAAATCACTCAAATACCTAAGCTAAAAATTAGATTAATGTTTTTGTTTTGCTTTTGTGACAGGGCCTGCGATAGAAATAACAACAATAATGATTCTAGAAATTAAACTCATAGCTGTAAATAATATGAACAATCATTAACAAAGATAATTATCATATCCCATAATCAAATCATAATCAATAAATAGCAAAAAGTAAATAGATTCAAACAATAACAGAAATAAATGTGCTACTAGAAATAAACGCACTTCTAGAAATAAACACACTGCTAGAAATAAACACACTATTGGAAATAAACACGCTTACTATGAAAGCTACAAAAATCACCAAGCATTCCAAGAAGGGGGTTCCCTTCCTCTTAAGTATTCCTGGTGCTTAAATTAAATTCCTTTACACTGGTTTAGTCACATAAAGATACTATTTTATTTATCAAAAATAATAAAAAGTCTATATCTCTTTTTCTTATCACATAGCTCATATTTATAATAAATATGTGTTGAAGTTGTTTATTATTTTTATGCCACTTTTCTATTATTTTTTGGCCCATATTTAGTTGATTTATTTGTTGAAACAACTCACCCTAAAATGTAGGATCTTATTTAGCTCGTGGTTACAATCAATAAAATAGAATATTATTTTTAGCATGAGGGTATTCTCCTCCATAAAATTAAAACTGAATAATAATTAGTTATAACTAAATAACCAAAGTATTTTATAATAAAATAATTTTATGGTCAGAATTAATTCGCTAATGTGTGTACCCATGGGCAACTAGAAGTTTGTATTCTTTTCCTTCAATCGGAATGCTATAGGATATATTTCACTAACATAATAGAAATAAATACTGGTAAATACAATCAAATAATTATCACAATTATTTTATCTAAAAACTAAATTAAATATTACTTATTTATATCTAACCATATGTAGAAAAGGTGGTAATTTGGTATGATAATGTATGGAAATGGAATATGAAAATGGGTTAAATGGTATAGGAAAAAGGATAAAATATGGTATAAAAAAGAGCATGAATTGCTCTCATCAACTCACACAATATCAAAGTTTGATATTTGGTATGTGAATCACAAACAAAAGGAACCACAGGATAGTGAAGTTCAATATTCACTAGGTGATCCCCAAGCACAAATGAAAAACACACAAGGTCTAGTGAAGTTTTCTATTAAATAGGTGTGTACCCATGAAAAAGTAGAAAAATAAGAAACACACTAGGTCTAGTGAAGTCCTCTTTTCACTAGGTGTCCACCCATGTCAACCATAGCAAGATTTATACTCCCTGATAAATTTGATAAGGTACCACAAGATAATCAAGATTCTATGCTAATGCATCACTAAGCTCAACACCTATGAACAAAGTGAAGATAAAATTCTAATGTCAACACACCACTAATTCCAATGTGTGTGAAAAAAGTGAAGTAAATAATGACAATGTATGCCCCCACCTTAAATAAATTATAAAACACCATGCTTTGAGCAATTGCTTTAAGGTAGAAATGATAAATGTCATGCATCAAAAGGTCACAAGAGCTTATTTGGAAATCCCTATGCCAATGATATGTTTATAAATAAAGCTACATTATGATAAGGGGTTGCCCCAAATGTAATGCAAGAAACAATATAGAATATGAACACATAAGGGATCCATGAATCTAGGGTCAATATACGTCTTTGATGTAGTGATATAATAGAGCTCGAAACTATCATCATTCCCCAAATACTCATGGAACAATGAATACAATGGAGGAATGCCACAAAAGAACTTAGGGTCAACATGGAAGATACCTAAATGTCTCAATGCCTTGCATCATCCCCAAAAGGAAAACACAAGACAAAAATAAAAGGAAAAGTTTATGAAATGTAGAAGAATGAAGATACAAATAGAAGAATGTCACAAAAGGTTCCTTTCCTTTGTATCCTTGCGCTAATGGAGCAACAAGGGTCATCCAAAGAAAACCCACAAACACAAAGGCAGACCAAGTACCACAACACGGGAGATAACATCATGTGTAAGCAAACACAAAGAAAACAACAACATAAAGGATTACCACACATGTGAGTTAATATAAATCAAATTCTCTACATCCCAATATTTATCATCATATAGGGAAGGAAGGCAGAAAACTAGCCAAATGGACTACAAAAAATGTTGTACTAGGAGCATAACTAGGTTTAACACATGGTGGGTCACTCTCATTAGGAGAATCACCATGGTTTCCCCATCTAAATTCATAAACTTTGAAAACAACACATTGAGCTCATTATGTACTTTCTCATCATTTTTTAGCAATCTCAACTTCATCATCCAATTTAATCACATTAGGAGGTTTTATAAAAATGACAGTTGTATGTTCTTGTTTCACTTCTTTTTTTAGGTCCATGTATTTATTTGGTGAAATTTGTAATTATTCTTGGGGTGTCTATATATGTGTTTGATTTTGATGTTTATTTTGTTCTTTTCTTCCAAATAACAAGCAATAGCATGAAATCTACACCTACACTCTTTAAAATTTTGGTTTCTTCTTGAATGGTTTTCAATTTGTGATGGGATAGGAGTGGGTTTCTCGACCATTGGTATCTTTTTTTCCCTTAAGGGAGGAATTGAAGGAACCATCGGGGATTGGGAAACTATTGTATCTTTAGGTTTATACACTTGTTTTACCTTTGGAGGCACAAAAGGAATCATTAAATTATCTCTTGGTATTTTATACAATATGGGTGGAGGGACTATGCCATATTTACCTTGGTTACTTGCAAGAGTATTTTCTTTGGGCATGGGTTCATCCACAATTGGTGGAGTAGGAACAATCATAGTCTTATCATTTTTAGGAATATTGGTAAGAGATAAATTTGTTATGTGCTTTTCCTTAAAATTTTGGAATGATCTAAAATAAATCATCATGAATCTTAATAGGTTCCATAGGTTGAAACCAAAATAAATCCAATGAAAATTTTCCATACGAAGACAGAGGATTAAACCTACTATGATGCACTATAAATATCTTGTTTTCAAATGGAAACTTTATGCACTTGTGAATAACCGATGGGACAACATTCATGGAGCATAGCCATGGGTAGCTTAACTTAACATGAAATTGGTCTGATTTTGGGATGATGGAGAATGATACATCTAATTTTTTTGGTCCAACTTTAAGAGGAAGAGTGATCAAACCTATCACAAGGCAATAAAAACCATCATGAATTTTCAACCATGCTTTCAATTGGTCATAAGAATCTTGATAAATTTCATCCACAAACAAGAATTCCTCAATTATCACATTCACTACACACACATGATCAATGAGTATCCTAGTTATAGGCTTTTCATTAATATGCTCAACAATATAGAGAAGACCATCAAGTGCATGTATGGATGCATCAATACAAGTGAAAGAAATGTCAGGTAACATAGTGGTTTGGCCCTTACGAGGTTGAATGTCTATGAGAGTGACCATATCTTGTAGGATATCTTCATCATCACTCTTATCATCATTGTTATCATTATTCATGTTATCAGTCTTATTAACATCCATCTCATCATTCTTAACATCAAAAACTTGCAAAAATTTAGATGAATGGTTTGGCATTGGATTGGTAAAAATTTGCAAGTTTTGGTTAGGCAAGACAACAAAATTATTGTTGCAAGGTGTGACCCTTGGTATCCTCTTCCTGTGGTAGGCATAGGCAAACACGATGCTTGGGCTTTGTGACATGGTTTAACCACCACCTGTGGATCTTGATCTTGTATAAATCTAACAGTTGTATTGGGCATTAACAAGTTGATCTTTTGGTGCAATTGCATCCACCTATGCAACCATTGGTATCAGAGCTGAGGTCATAGGTTTGAACCCCATGCTTGCGCTAGGGGGGTATTTTTGCAAGGTGTGACCCTTCATCTCCTCTTACTATTGTAGGTGTAGTCCAGTGTGATGCTTGGGCTTCATGACATGGTTTAACCGCCTCCTATGGATCTTGATCTTGTATAAATCTAGCGGTTCTATCGGGCATTAACATGTCGATCTTTTGGTGCAACGACAGTTGCCTATGCAACACTTATTCCCTTGATCATTAACACCACCCAACTAGATGTGATTAGAATCAATGAGGTCTTGCACTTGATGTTTAAGATGCATGTATCATACTCTATCATGTCCACTTGTGTGATGATATTGACAAAATGCATTTGGATTGTAACTTGGAAGTAGAGGTTTGGTTATACCCATAGGTCAAATTGGAGATAGCCAAATTAAGTTCTTGTTCAACAGTTGCAACATGATCGAATTGGGGGAATCAAGTAACTAGGTAAATTATCTATTTCATGATCTAAATTGGTATGGTTTTGAACTTATGGCAAAAACTTGAGGTCCAATGTGGTTGGTTGTTTGAGGTGTATGTAACTTGATAAAATTCTTGTTGTGCTTCTTGAATGGTTGATAGTTTTTTTGAGGTACAAATTTAGATTTCTTAGTAGGAGTCAATTAAGATGTCTCTCCATATTGACTAACCAAATTCTAATAATCCTAATGGGCCATACACAAGTGTGTAAAGGATGGATATTTCATCAATAAGATTTTATCCCTTATGCCTGGTTACAAATTTTTAATGAACACTCTTTGAACATCCACATCAGGAAGAGTAAGATTGATTTGTGATTAAAGTAACTGATAGAACCCTATAAAATCTGTGACATTTTCATTTTTCATTTGTTTGCATTGCACTAAATCAGTTAGTGTAATTTTAGAACCAATGATTACATGTAAATGTTGGAGGAAGGCCTCAACAAGTTCATTGAAAGAGTGTATTGATTTATTCATGCTAATGAATAAAACCATTCTAAATCCATTTCTTTCAATGACCTAGGAAAGAGTTTAGCCATGATTTTATCTTCAAAAATGAAGTCACTACATAAGGTCATATATGCCAATATATGATTGCTAGGGTCTCCTTTACCATTGTACTTGTCAAATTTGGGTATCTCTATGTTTTGTGGCATCTGTGTTTTCAATATTTCAAGTGAAAATGGGCTTCTTTTGACATATTCTAATGGTTGTCTGGTTTGGTTTTGGTTCAACATTGAGATTTTTTGTTGAAGTGAGGTCACGTTTTG